>CM075967.1:35342830-35586547 GCA_038048745.1 Coluber constrictor foxii
TACACTTTGAACTGTAGCGCAATAATACATAACTTAAACTAACAGTTAAGTATTGACCCCGTTAGTAATTAGCTTTTGCATTTGTTCTCCAACCATCTATACCACAGATCCCAAATCGTGTAAAACTCTGAATCTTCCTTCTCATTTAATACATGTGTCAGTCTGCTCATTTCTGCGCATTCTAATGTTTTATTAACTATTTGGTCCTCAGCTGGACAGTTTTTCTGCTTCCAACATTTTGCAAAAGGGAGCCTGGCAGCTGTAACCATGTGGATAATTAAATATTTTTTCTTCTACCCATATGCTCGTTTTAATACTCCCAGGAGGTAGATTTCTGGTAGGAAATTTATATTCTCCTCTATTACTTCTGAAATCCATTTTTGTATTGTTTCCCAAAATTTCCTCGCTTTAGGACCACGCCCACCCAGGTTTTGTGGCTCCCGGTGTTTTGTTTTCTGTGGGAAACGGGTCCAAATGGCTCTTTGAGTACTTAAGGTTGCAGACCCCTGACTTAGACCGAATGAATTGGTTAGTGGAAGATGACCTCTTCTCTGCTGAAGAATTATTCTAACCAACACAAATTCTTTTGTATGGACAGCTATATTCTTAGAAAAAGCCCCATCAATAGACTGTAGCTGGTTTGATGCAATTGGGTATTGATCAGGGGTGAAATGCTCCCGGTTCGGACTGGATCGCCCAATCCGGTAGCGATGGAGTTTGCCAAGGTTGGAGACTCCTGCATTACGGAGATCCGGGTATCATTCTCTAAATATTGCTGAAGAAGGAATCAAAGGAGCCTGAGTGGCGTAGGAGGCTAATGCCACCTACTAAAGGCAGCAATTAACATCCAGCTGCCTGCAATTACACCAGTTTGAAACTCACCAGGCTCAAGGTCAACTCAGCTTTCCATCCTTTCTAAGGTGGGTAAATTGAGGACCCAGTTTGTGGGGGCAATAAGCTGACTTTGTATAAATATACAGAAGTATGAAGGCGATTGCTTAACGCATTGTAAGCTGCCCTGAGTCTCCGGAGAAGGGCGGCATATAAATCAAATAATAAAAAAAAGCTATGAAAAGGAATGGCTCAGACTAGACCAATGGGTTTAAGGGAGAGTGACAATTCTGTTCTCTTTTGCTTTGACAAATAGCCTGAAACTCTGGTATTATGTCTGGAGCAACCCAAAAGTTAAGGACAGTCCAAAGTTTAAGGTGTTTTTTTTTTAAAATACACAGTGGACTAAATTCTTAACTACATACCTAAGGAAACGAAACTGCAGGGTTGCAAAAGGACTTGCAAATAAATCAAGGCAGGGATTAACCTGCCAAGAAGATGCACACAAGGCACGTATTATAAGCAGAGGGGGAAGGACCACCAAGAAAAGGTTGAATTCCCTTTGCCATTATTCCCTGAATCCTTTTTGACTGGATCCTGAAAATGGGTCCAACCTTGGCAAACTTCAAGACTTGTGAACGTCAACTCCCAGAATTCCCCAGCCAGGTTGTAGACTTAAAGTTCACAATTTGACAAGGTTGTTAAGTTGACAAGGTTGGATATCTCTGCGTTAGAGATTTCTGACTTCTAAATGATTGAGGGACATAGGTGGTCTAGAAACATGGAAAAAGAGAGACAGAGGGAGAGAGGAGGGAGGTATGGAGGGAGGGGGAGGGAGGGGGAGAGGGAGGGAGGGAGAGAGGGAGATGGGGAGGGAGGTAGTGGGAGAGAAGGAGGGAGGGAAGGGGAGGAAGTATGAAAGGAGGGAGAGGGAGAGGGGGAGGGAGAGGGAAGGGAGGGAGAAGGAAAGAGAGAGAGGGGGAGGGAGAGGGAGAAAGAGGGAAGGGGAGATGGAAAGCGAGAGGGGAAGGGAGGGGGAAAGAGGGAGGGAGCGCGGAGAGGGAAAGCAAGAGGGGGAGGGAGGGGGAGAGGGAGGGAGGGAGGAGGTATGGAGGGAAGGGGAGGGGAGGGAGGGGGAGGGGGAGGGAGAGAAAGAGGGAGGGAAGGGGAGGGAGAGGAGGTATGGAGGGAAGGGAGGGAGGGGAGGGAGGGAGAGGGAAAGAGAGAGGTGGGAGAGGGAGGGAGAGAGGGAGCGGGGAGAGGGAAAGCGAGAGGGGGGAGGAAGGGGGAGAGAGAGAGGGAGGGAACAGGGAGGAAGGGGGGAGAGAGAGAGAGAGTCAAGACAGCTGAACACGTAACTTCAAAATGTGATCAAAGCTTAGAAGAAGGGAAGAAGAGAGGAATGGGGGAAGAGAAAGGGAAGTAGGAAAGAGAAGGAGAGGAAGAACGAAGGAAGTAGGAGAAAGAAGAAGGAAGTAGGAGGAGAAGAAGAAAAGTTGGAGTAAAGGTAAAAGGTAAAAGAGCAGTCCCGAAAAAGTAAAAATGAAAGTTCAAAAAAAAGATGAATGAAAAATGATGGAAATGACTTTACAGGTAAATGTGTTTATGAGAAATAAAAAATAAACTTTTTTTTAAAAAAAAGATGTGATCAAAGGTGTAATTTTTTTTTTTTGACTTAATGTAACCCTTTTCTTTGTGCCCAGAAAAAGTGGGAAACAGAAGGAGGGAAAGTTTCCACTTTTCTTATCAAATCATAATTGTTTTTAAAGCCCGTACCTTCCGCCGTGCTTTAAAAACATTCCTATTTCATCAGGCTGGTCTGGCTTAAACCTCCCCTTTATAATGGGTTTTTAAATGTTTTATATGATTGGCTTTTAAATTTTTCAGCCTAATCATTTAATTTATCTTAACTGTTTTTAACTTTTGTATGTTCTGTATTTTATTTGGCTATTCACTGCCCTGAGTCCCTTTGGGGAGTAGGGCGTTATATAAATGTGATAGATAGATAGATAGATAGATGATAGATAGATAGATAGATAGATAGATAGATAGATAGATAGATAGATAGATAGATAGATAGATAGATAGAGATAGAGATAGAGATAGAGATAGAGATAGAGATAGAGATAGAGATAGAGATAGAGATAGAGATAGAAAGAAAGAAAGAAAGAAAGAAAGAAAGAAAGAAAGAAAGAAAGAAAGAAAGAAAGAAAGAAAGATCAGATTTGTATATTAAACATAAAACCCCCCGGGATGGCTATTGCCACAAACTGGATTAACTGATCCTTAAAATGTTAAGGAAGTGAGTGGTTTTAAAACCTTCTCCCTCACTCTGCCTCAATAGCTTTAATCACTTTTTGTAAAACGTATGAAGTAGTAACCGTAACCATCTCTTTGCCCCAGCAAATTATAGACTGCGGTCAAAACGGAGCTTTGGCCGATACTTTCAAGAGTGGCCTCTGATTATCCACACCACATTTATTTCCTTCCTTCCCTTTTCCATTCCTGCTGTTCTATTTATACGGGCATTGTTTTTCTGGTTAGACTTTTACAAGGGCTCTGGAATTTGGAATTGTTGAGAGAAGCCTGAAGCCCTGGGAACAGAGCTGGGTATTTAGGTAAAACGACTGCAAAAGGGCATCTCTGGATCTTCAAACCACTGGTGAAATCCAAATCTTTTTTTACTACCGGCTCTGTGGGTGTGGCTTGGTGGCCGTGGCAAAGGAAGGATACTGCAAAATCTCCCTTCCCACCCCACTCCTGGGGGAAGGATATTGCAAAATCCCCAGGGGAAGGATCCTGCAAAATCCCCATTCCCTCCCCACTCCAGGGGAAGGATACTGCAAAATCCCCATTCCCTCCCCACTCCAGGAGAAGGATACTGCAAAATCTCCATTCCCTCCCCACTCCAGGAGAAGGATACTGCAAAATCTCCATTCCCTTCCCACACCAGGAGAAGGATACTGCAAAATCTCCATTCCCTCCCCACTCCTGGGGGAAGGATATTGCAAAATCTCCATTCCCTTCCCACTCCTGGAAGAAGGATATTGCAAAATCCCCAGGGGAAGGATACTGCAAAATCCCCATTCCCTCCCCACTCCAGGGGAAGGATCCTGCAAAATCTCCATTCCCTTCCCACTCCAGGAGAAGGATACTGCAGAATCTCCATTCCCTCCCCACTCCTGGAGGAAGGATTTTGCAAAATCTCCATTCCCTTCCCACTCCTGGAGGAAGGATATTGCAAAATCCCCAGGGGAAGGATCCTGCAAAATCTCCATTCTCTTCCCACTCCAGGAGAAGGATACTGCAGAATCTCCATTCCCTCCCCACTCCTGGAGGAAGGATTTTGCAAAATCTCCATTCCCTTCCCACTCCTGGAGGAAGGATCCTGCAAAATCCCCAGGGGAAGGATCCTGCAAAATCCCCATTCCCTCCCCACTCCAGGGGAAGGATCCTGCAAAATCTCCATTCCCTCCCCACTCCAGGGGAAGGATACTGCAAAATCTCCATTCCCTCCCCACTCCTGGAGGGAGGATATTGCAAAATCTCCATTCCCACCCCACTGGGGCCAGCCAGAGGTGATATTTGCCGGTTCTCCAAACTACTCAAAATTTCTGCTACCGGTTCTCCAGAACCTGTCAGAACCTGCTGGATTTCACCCCTGATGATACCCCATTGCTGTTCCTACCCTTCCATCCCCGTTTCTTCCCCCAAAAAATGCTGAGCGAAGGAGCTGCTTAAATTTGGCCATTCTGTCCCCACGCATTCAACAGCTATTTGCTGTTAAAAAAAGACAGAAGACCCCAGAAATATCCCACTAGTAAAACTGCAGGACAATTGCTGCATTCTGAAAAGGAAACACACGGTGTCTATCCCAAAATAGGCTTAAGAAGCATTGTTTATAGAAACCCTCTCCCCTCTGCACAAAAGAACCCACAAACTAAAAAAAAGAAGAAGAACCAAACCAGAAAATCCTGTTTTCTCCTTAAGTGGGACCTCACCTATGTGGTATCACCAACTTTGAATTCTCCAGCCTGACTGACTCCCTGTCCATGTTAAATATGACTGCCCAAGGGCTGCATGGAGAACCCATTGGGTCTAGTGGTTAAGCTTGAGGCTAGAAATCAAGAGACCATGAGTTCAAGTCCTGCCTTAATTGTGAAAGCCAGCTGGGTGACCTTGGGCCAGTCTCTCTCTCTCTCTCTCTCTCTCTCTCTCTCTCTCTCTCTCTCTCTCTCTCTCTCTCTCTCTCTCTCTCTCTCTCTCTTTCTGCCCAACCCACTTCAGAGGACTGTTGTTGTGGGAAAAATAGGAGGAGGAAGGAGTGTGGATAAGTTCTCTGTCTTGAGTTATTTGAGAAAGTAATAAAGGCAGGAAATAAGGAAGGAAGGAAGGAAGGAAGGAAGGAAGGAAGGAAGGAAGGAAGGAAGGAAGGAAGGAAGGAAGGAAGGAAGGAAGGAAGGAAGGGTCAAGTCCACTACCCATTCACTCTAGGACCTTGGACAAGACACTGTGGTAGTGTGCCTTAGTTCCCCATCCTAGAGGAGATCAACCCTGACTGCTCTTTAGAAGGCCAGATCCTGAAGAGGAAACTCAAATACTTTGGCCACCTAATGAGAAGGAAGGACTCCCTGGAGAAGAGCCTAATGCTGGGAACGATGGAGGGCAAAAGAAGAAGGGGACGGCAGAGAACGAGGTGGCTGGATGGAGTCCCTGAAGCAGTCGGTGTGAGCTTAAATAGTCTCCAGGGGATGACAGAGGACAGGAAGGCCTGGAGGAACATTGTCCATGGGGTCGCGATGGGTCGGACACGACTTCGCGACTAACAACAACAAAGAGGAAAGACTAACATTCAATATTGCAGAACCCCAATATAGACAACCCTTCCTTGTTTGATCTACCCAAAATTACCGCTGGAACTTATCACTCAGCTAGAGGTGAAAGAAGAAAGAGCAATTTTCTGTCCCACCAGAACTGAAAACTGACTCAGGAATGTCTCGTGATGGGTCAAATATGGGTGTGTCAAGTGAGACTTGATAGATCTTCAAGTCATTAACAAGTTCAAGTCCTAACCAAGGGCCTAAAAGCTGTTAAGGTAATGTGTGAATATACTCGTAGTCCTCAACTTACAACAGTTCATTTAATGATTGTTCAAAGTTACAACAGCAATGGGAAATGTGACTTATGACCATTTTTCACACTTATGATCTTTGCAGAATCCCCTTGGTCAAATGATCAAAATTCAGATGCTTGGCAACTGGCTCATATTTACGACGGCTGCAGGGTCCCAGGGCCATGTGATACCCTTTTTGCGACCTTCTGACAAGAGAAGTCGACTGGAAAGCCAGATTCACTTAATAACCGTGTTACTCACTTAGTAACTGCCGCAAGAAAGATCGTAAAATGGGGCAAAATTCGCTTAACAAATATCTCCCTTTAACAACAGGAATTTTGGGCTCTCGTTCTCTTCCATGTCCCTCCCTTCTTTTACCCTTCCTACTTTCTTCTTCCCTCCTCTCCTACTCCTTCAATCTTTCTGAGAAGAAAGATTGCTGTACAATTAAAAAAAAAGATGAAATGGAAGAAAGGCAGCCCCGAATATGTGTAAATGTACTAGGATAAAGAATGAATGATCAAAAAAATAAAGGAGAATAGATACGAGTAAAAATCGAGAAATTAGAATGTGCGGGCGAATGAAGTTGTTGTTTGTATAAATAAGTATAGAAATATTAAGATATGATCAAAAAACATGGAAAAAGAAGATTCTGGCAGGAATTGAAACTAAATAAAATGTATTTAGATATGATAAGTTGTATAAGATATGATACGGCCAATACTCTGTTCATAAAATATACGGGTGATGTGGGGGGAGGGGGTGAAAATCAATAAAACTTGATTCAAAAACAAAAAAAAAGAAAATAAATTTTGGGCTCAATTGTGGTCCTCAGTTAGGGACGACCCGACCCCTATGGCAGTTCTGAATAAAGTAGATCTTTCTTTCTTTCTTTCTTTCTTTCTTTCTTTCTTTCTTTCTTTCTTTCTTTCTTTCTTTCTTTCTTTCTTTCTTTCTTTCTTTCTTTCTTTCTTTCTTTTTTGCAAAGACAGACTATAAATGATGAATAGGAATTACTGTTGTTATTGTTATTAATTTTGGTATTCTATTCCTTCCTAACTGTACAGCAAGCTAAACCCTCAATAGAGACCAGCTTTAAAAACCAGGCAGAAAAACTATACAGAACAAAAAAATAAATAAATAAAAACAGGGCATAGGAGTTAAGGAGAGAAAGCGGAAGGGGAAAAAAAGGAACTCTTGAGAATAAGAGATTTCTCAGCTGTTCCAATGGAGGTCTGTTTCTGATGGTCGTTTGCTTATCTGTATTTTGAGCAACATGGAACAGGGAGCCTGGAGAAGGCCAGGGTTTCTTCTGTTTAGTGAATGTTTCAAAGAAAGAGCGTGGGGAGGAGAGACAGGCAGAGGAGCAGATAAGATAAGGGAAGGAAGACGTGCTGGAATCCACCTGCCTCCATGCCTTCCCTGGCCAACTCTGAGAAACAGGAATCTGCTCCAGGCAGAAAAAAAAGAGGTTGAGGTAGAGAAGGTCTGGAAACTCCATTTTTAGCAGCTTGGAGTAAAGTTTCAGGATTCGCAAAGCCATCCTCCACCTCTGGAGCAGAGGTGGGTTTCAGCAGATTCTGACAGGTTCTGGAGAACCAGTAGCAGAAATTTTGAGTAGTTCGGAGATACCACCTTTGGCTGGCCCCCACTCCACATCTGAGCTTCTTCTTCAGTTCTAGTTCTGAACTGAAGGAGCTGCAGATGAGAAGCTAAATGTTTTTTAAGGGGGAAAAAAAAATTAAAAGTGCTTTTTAAAATGCACCTTTGAGACAGGAGACAACCATGACAGAGAATTTCCATAGAGAGTCACAATCTCCTGGTTTTTAGCCTGGTGCATTAACCACTAAAGTAGACCAATCTGGCTATCGTATATCGATGCGTATAAATGTATATTGTTGGTGAACATACCGCTTAGAAAGTATCAGGTGAGTTTGTCTTGGTGCAGATGGAAAAGATGACTTCATTCTATTGAGTTGAGATGACTTAATGTAAGCTTGCACCCCATTGATGGCAGTTTGCAAAGAAGGAAGAGTCTCAAGATTTTAAGGTAAATGGGCAATCCACATTGTGTAAATAGAACTTAGCTACTTTCAAAGCGACACCTGATAAAGCAATTCCCTTTGGTTGTCAAAAGAGTGCTATTGTCCCCACCTCCTATTCATGACAAAGCATACCACTCCTCATTCACAGCCCCCCAGGGACAAGGGGCAGTCCAGGAGCAAACTGGGAATCCTGCCATACAATACAATCCATCATAAAGGCCAGGGACCCCGCCTTAAGAAGCCTCCTGTTCTTAACTTGGATTATTGAAGTGCCACCTTTATAACCAGCTGCGGTTCCTCCTTGTAGACTTGATGAAAGAGAGATCTCAAATCTGCCCCCCCCTCCAAATTCCTTTGATTCCATGGGGGAAAAGGGGCGTGCATAAGCGCATCAGCCTGCCTACCGTTCCTGTCCTAATATTCCTTTTTATTTTTACTCTTACTCTTTTCATGTATTCAAATTATGTTTATACTTTTACCTGTTATCTTATATATGCTTGACAAACATAAAAAGAAAGAAAGAAAGAAAGAAAGGAAGGAAGGAAGGAAGGAAGGAAGGAAGAACAAAAGAAAGAAAGAAAGAAAGAAAGAAAGAGAAAGAAAGAAAGAAAGAAAGAAAGAAAGAAAGAAAGAAAGAAAGAAAGAAAGAAAGAAAGAAGGAAGGAAGGAGAGAGAGGGAGAGAAAGAGAGAGAGAGAACGAACTGGCTGTATTGGTCCATGGAATGGAGACTAAGCAGTACTATTTTATTATTGTTCTCTTTTATTCATTAAACACGGAACTCAGTCAACTGAACATTTAAAAATATGTCACAAATACGAGTGACCAGTGCTAATGGTTGATATGGGTTGCTGCCAGCATCCTAGGTATCAACCAAGTATATTATTATTATTATTATTATTATTATTATTAAATCTTTAGTGAGATTCACAGACTTTGAGGCTGGTTAATAGCTCAGCAGCTCGAGTCCTAACCAAGGACCTAGGAACTGTTAAGGTATCGTCGGAGGATGTAACCTGTTCCGAATAAGGTGGTTTTTTGTAGAGTCAAAATGTTCAAGTCCGGTAAATTTAGAATTTCTAAATAGCAGGGTAGCCCTTTGGGTATTGCTCCAAGGGCTCCAATTACAATTGGGACAACACACGATTTCTTTTTCCACAGTCGCTCAACTTCAATTTGCAAGACCTGGTACTTCGTGATTTTTTCTTGCTGCTTATCTTCAATCCGGGCATCCCCAGGTATATTATTATTATTATTATTATTATTATTATTATTATTATTATTATTATTATTATTATTATTATTATTATTATTATTATTATTATTATTAAATTTGTAGTGAGATTCAC
The DNA here is from genome assembly GCA_038048745.1 of Coluber constrictor foxii. Classification (NCBI taxonomy): domain Eukaryota; kingdom Metazoa; phylum Chordata; class Lepidosauria; order Squamata; family Colubridae; genus Coluber; species Coluber constrictor. The sequence goes on from CM075967.1 coordinate 35,352,168, forward strand.
AGCCTTTGAGGCTGGTTAATAGCTCAGCAGCTCGAGTCCTAACCAAGGACCTAGGAACTGTTAAGGTATCGTCGGAGGATGTAAGCTGTTCCGAGTAAGGTGGTTTTTTGTAGAGTCAAAATATTCAAGTCCGGTAAATTTAGAATTTCTAAATAGCGGGGTAGCCCTTTGGGTATTGCTCCAAGGGCTCCAATTACAATTGGGACAACACACGATTTCTTTTTCCACAGTCGCTCAACTTCAATTTGCAAGACCTGGCACTTCGTGTTTTTTTCTTGCTGCTTATCTTCAATCCGTGCATCCCCAGGTATTATTATTATTATTATTATTATTATTATTATTATTATTATTATTATTATTATTATTATTATTAACTTTATTCATTAAATATGAAACTCAGTCAATTGAACATTCAAAAATGCATCACAAATACCATTGACTGGTGCTAATAGTTGATATGGGTTGCTGCCAGCATCCTAGGTATCAACCAAGTATCTTCTTAAGATGTACGATGTTCCAAGTAGCGCAGTTTTTTGCAGTTCCACTGGTGTTATTGCAGGAAGCTGCAATTTGCTGATGTATGTTATAAAATTCTTGGACATGGTACCAACTGCCCCAAAGACAATGGGTACTATCACTGTTACATGTTTCATCCACAGCTGTGTAGTTTCGATGGCCAGGTCATGATATTTTGTGATTTTTTCCAGTTCTTTTTCTTCGACTCTGGTGTCTCTTGGTACAATGATATCAATAAACTGTACGCTTCGGCCCTCGACAACCGTGATGTCTGGTGTGTTATGTTCCAAATGACGATCCGTCTGTATTTGAAAGTCCCACAAGATCTTCACTGTCTCATTTTCTTTTTTTAAAAAAAAAGTTTTTTTATTTTTTAATACAAATTAAAAACACTGGACATAGCGTGACATCTCCGGTTTAAACATTTCCATCAAATTTTGTCATATAAATAATACATATATTTACACTAATTATCATATTTCAAATACGCATATTCTTTCATTCCTGTAGATATTTCAATATCTAATTCAGTCGTATCTATCATAAAAAAATAGCATAAATACTTCCAAACATTTTACTCATCAATGGTCCTATAGCCCAGCATTCCTCCTCCTTTCCGGCCAATAATAAAATTTGTTCCAGATTTCATAACACTCTGATTCATTCTTATCTTTAAGTTCCAAGGTCAGTCTGTCCATTTCTGTGCAAATTAATATTTTAGCTAACAGTTCTTCTTCTGTGGGGCTCTCTTTGTGTTTCCATTTTTGTGCAAAAGCTAATCTTTAATAAAGATAATCTAATCTGTAATAAAATGTGTAACATTAGGTAAATTGTGCTCTTGTTGTATTTACCCTCGATAATAGCCAGCAATAAGAATTCTGGTTTTGCTTCTATATTTTGCATTAATATCTCCTCTATTTATTGTCTTAGTTCACTGTCTCATTTTCGATAACTGTTTCCACTTTGTGCTCCCATGACTTTTCGGATACAGGTATGTTGTATTTTTTACATAATGACCAGTGGACTAATTTAGCAACTTTAGATATTCCTACCGGTGGTCTAGTGAAAAGAAGTTTGGGAGCAAGTCATGAAATCAGCTGTGGTAGAGATACGGTGGTCTTTCCAAAGTCTATGATGAAACTCTAGTTGTGCAAGCCGAGGGAGTCGGTACCATCCACCCGACTGAACTCTGGTCTCTTCCCTTTGCTTGCAAGCTTTGAATGCGGAGAATGTGGCGGCTGCATTCCCAAACACGCTCGTCTGCTCGTTTCTTGATGCCTTCACGGCAGGAATGCTGCCTAGAACAGGTTGGGTGGTACCCAGGAGACCTTCCTAGGCCTTTGTTTGTCTTCTTCAAAAGGATGGATGTCCTCTTTATTTTTGTCTTTTCCAGGCAGTGAAAACTCCCACCCACTTCATTTTCTATACCTCCACAACATTCCAGACACACCAAAGACCTCAAAACAGGGATGAATGGGCTGGGAAAGGGGCCAAAAGTCTCCAAGAAAAGGCCGATCTGAAAGCTTCCCTAAGAGTAAAAGAGTTGGAAGGGACTTTGGAGGTCATCTAGTCCAACCCCCTGCTCACGCCAAGGGACCTGTACTAGGGATTTGAACCGCCAAACTGCCGACTTTTCTGATCGACAAGCTCAGTGTCTTCGCTGCCACATCTTCCGTGAATTCCTCCACCCAGCAATGAAAGGGAGGGGAGAAAGAAGATGGATGCGGCCTGGAATAAGAGGGCCCCAAGTTGTATCAAACTTTAGGAAAAATGCAACAGCTTATCTTTCCTTTAGAAATAGAGCACGGGTGGTCCTCAACCTACAACGGTCTTCATTTAAAGACCGTTCGAAGTTCAAAGTTACAGCAGCACTGGAAAAAAAATTAGACTTATGACCATTTTTTCACACTTACAGGAATTTTCTACAAACCAGCAATAAGTGGGGTTTTTTTTCCTTCGGAAGCAGGCCCTTTGATGGAATACAGGGAGTGCTCAAGTTACAACCATTCCAAGTTAAAAGGGCACTGAGAAAAGTAACGTATGGCCAATCCTCGCACTTACGACCGTTGCAGCCTTTCTTATAGCCATGTGATCGGAATTCAGGCACTTGGCAATCAACATATATTGATGATGGTTGCAGCATCTCTGGGGTGACGTGTTCTGCATTTGCAACCTTCCCGACTGGCTTCCTATAAGCAGAGTCCATGGGGAAAAGCCAGATTTGCTCCATGACCCCATGATTTACTGAACAACTGCAGAGATGGTAATAGGAATTCACACAATAGGAATCATCTTGCTAGACAATCTAGTGCCGTGATGGCGAACCTTTTTGCCATCGCATGCCAGGAGCGGGTGGGAGGGTCGTGTGTGTATGTACCCACACCCATAATTCAATGCGCTCCACGCATGTGTGCACAATCTCCATTTGCCAACTTCCAGTGGGCAAACGGTGGGACCGGAAGTTGGCAAATGGGCCGTTTCTGGCCTCCGGAGGGCCTCTGGAGGAGTGGGAAAGGCCCTTTTCGTTCTCCCCGGACTCCTAGAGAGGCTTTGGAGGCTGGGGACAGCAAAAAAAAGGCCTTCCGGTCCCACTGGAAATTGGCAAATGGGCTGTTTCTGGCCTCCGGTGGGCTTCCGGTGGGCCTCCGGGGTAGGTGGGGAAGGCCGTTTTTGACCTCCCCAGATTCCTAGAGAAGCTCTGGAGGCTGGGGACAGCAAAAATGGGCCTACTCCCCCCGCCCTCCTAACGTAAATAAAAGTGAATAAAATAATAATGGGAATAAGGTAAATGGGAATAAAAGTGAATAAAAGTAGGAATCATACAGAATCAGTTACATGAACTCTAAAAGACACTCTTTATTCACTTTTATTCTAAGGGAGAAAGGGTCAGTTAAAGGACACTCTCTATTCACATTATTATAAGGAAGAAAAGGGCTTGGAGATTATATTAAAAATCAGCTAAAAGCCATTATTGGTACATATATTTTCTGATGAGGAAATCTCAGCTAGCTACCAAGGAAGAACAAGCCATATGGAAAACATTTGATGGGCATCACTGTCAAAGACACAAACATATGTATGTTACAAAAAGTCACTTATGACCCAAGGATAGCAGTATATTTCCCATTAGCAACTACAAGCACTTAAGGAAGGTTGTCTAAACTAAGATAATCTTATAAACCAAAAATAATGGTTTACTAATGGTTTAGTAATTAGGAAATGTCAATTATCATATAACAAATGTATGTTAGCCATATATAGAAAATGTATGAGCTCATGTTAACCATATATGGAAAATGCATGATCTCACCGAATCCTTTGTCTTGGAAACATATATAAACTGTCTATCAGAGCTGTTTTCTTTGTTCAAAGTTTCAGGTACGAATTTGGCTTTGAACCTCCGGAAATAAACTCTCTCTGGCTGACCCAGGAATGTTGTTTAGTCCCTTCATTCCACAACATTTATGGCACCCTGGCAGATGGGACTAAGAACAAAGACGTTTGTTCTGCCGGACGGGCTGCCCCAGTGGGAACCGACACCTCCCCAAAGAAAGTTCACTGGCCGGCCACAAAGACTCCCTTGAAGTCTACGGAATCTTTCAGTGAGGAAATGCCGTAAAACCCACTGGAGAGCAGACTAGTCAAGGATCCTCAAAGGCCAGCCAGACAGAGATCTCAACAAAAGTCCAAGACAAGTATAAGTTAGGGAGTTCGAGTCTCTCCTCGGGAACAGGTAAGTATAAGTAAAATGGATAGCTCACCGACTTTGGGGTGAACAAAAGTGGGGCCTGATCACCCCCCCAGGAGGCAAAGCGTCGTCTTAAAACCTCCTGTTAGGATTGTGTGGGTTGGTTAAACGGCCGCAGGTCTCAAATATAGCTGTGATCGTCCTGTGTATTGAATCGGTCATAGTGTATTTTTAGGAAGGGTGGACGTAATAGTGTCCTGAGGACACCGTTACAATGCATGTTAGCCAATTTTAAGGGTCTGTTTGATGAAATCTAAAAGGGGAGAAAGAAAACCTTATGCAATAAAAGTTTTAAAAAAAATGTGTGTGATCTTATGTGTGGTAAAAAAAAAAGGAACTACTGCAGTGTTATAAACATTCTGATAAATTACCATTCTTAAAAAGTCAGAGAACTCTGAAAGAACTAAGAATAAAAATAAATAAATAAATTGTTTACTGTTTTTCCCACCCGGGGTTTAGCAGGTAAAGCCTGTCTAAATGGGAACTCAGATAATTTGAATTGATTAATTTGATGTGATTCCTGTTAAAAATTATTTTGTTGATGTGCATCTATAATGATAGTGTGTAGAATTGAATGGGATTGAATTGATTGTGAGATGTCTGATCAGCCTGTGAATTAAGTAAACATTTTGGCTTGAAGCTGTGGGAAACGGGCAGTGGTTAGGGCCCAAAATCACATCTGTGATTAAAACTGCTTCCTGAGTTTCCCCACTTCTTGAAGCTACAGATTAACCAAGGAAAGAAAAAGTGGAAAGAGCTGGATGGAGGAGGAAATCCTCTAATCAAATGTGAGTGCGTTGAGGGTAAAAGTTGGGGTGAATGTATTTTGATTCCCTTTCATATAAACACTAAGTTGCAAGGTTTTGTTGTTGTTGCTGTTGTGAAGTAAGCAGAAATTGGTGGATAATGTCTGTGTGTTGTTGCGGCTGGACAGATCGTGTTGTTCTGTTAAAAAAAAAAATGCTGAGTGAAAGAGGGGGGGGGGCGTAGTGAGGCTTGTCTGCGTGCTTTAAACATTTTTTTTTCCTTTCTCTTGACCGGTCTGAGAAAGGAGGGGGGAAGTGGGCTTGCTTGTGCAGCCTTGCCTCCTTTGGTCTCTTTCATCTGCATAAAGAGGCTGTACAGAGGTGTTTTCTTTTCTGCTCTGAATACAATTTTGATTTTATTGTTTTTCTGGAAATTGTTGAGGTTTAAAATATTTAATTAAACCTATATAAAAGAAATGATTTTGAAAGATTTTCTGAATCTGACTTGCATTTTACTAAAGGCAGAGATTGATCCAAATATATTTCAGAGCATTGATCCAAAATACTTCATTTAAATTGTTTTATTTTTGAAGCTGTTCTTCTTACCTGCATTAAAAAAAATGCCTTTATGCCTGTCTGCATTTTGAATGCTTAGGTGCTCCATCATATGGCATTGTCTGTTTGTTAGTAGCATAAGTTGTTGCCGTTTTAGAAATTGTTACAGAGATGGGTTACAATAGTAGAAGGGAGTGAGAGAACTATCAATATAAATATACTTTTAAAAATTACCTGAATAGTTTAGGATTTTTCTAAAGATTCACCATGCAAATAAGCCTCCAAAAATGCACACTTTAATAGTATTTCTAAGTTTGTGAAAGTGACTATAAATAACCTAAAGCAAAACTTGTACTCTCTGAGAAAGTAAAAAACCCAGATTTTTATGTCATGAATGCTACATTGGAAGAATAAATTTAATTCAGAATAACCCTTCCAATGAATCATGTCTGGAGGAACCCTCTGTAAATGATTTTGCATTGGATTATTTAAGCTCTGGTCTAATTGTTCCATCTTGAATGGCATTACAATGAACTGCAGCTCTGTTATCCCTAAACTATTAATAGATACAACCAGAGGCTGTTTTACATGGACATTGGGAAGAGGGGATCAGATTTGTTCTTTGGTTGAAGGAGGATACAGATATCCTTTATGTACCAAATATGTCTGAATATTCTTTTGTTCTTATCTGTTTTTGTGCTTATTCTTTACCACTCTTTTGTTAAGTTTTGTTTGCTTTTTGTGAATCATACTCCAGAGTTAGTGAAGTTTGGTTCAGTTTTGGAGAATTACTGTTCAGTTCTCTGAAAAGTTTGGCAAGAAAAACATAGGTAGCTGAACACTCCTTGGAATTATGTTTGGTCAAAGTCGGTGAAGGAAATTGCAGGCTTGATTTTAGGTTTAAAGAGATTGAGACTAAGCTCCAGAATTTGGAAGCTGTTGTCTTTTCTAAGCAATTGCTTTGTCCCTACCCTGCCACAATATTTCATGCTGTGATATCTTTGGGGCATTATGATGTGAACTATAGTTATTCCCAAATGGAATTCTGTTTGCAGCCTGGAAACACCGACATCTTTAGTTAACGGGGTGTGTGTGTGTGTGTGTCCCCTGCTCCTCCCCTTCCTCTCTATTGGGATCTTGAAGGAGCAACATGTGAAGAATTTCCATTAAAACATGTGCCTGTAACAACTATTTGAATACTAACTTGTTTTTAAATCAAATCTTCATATGGATGTTTTAATACAATGGGATGATACATTTCTAACAATGGTTCCATTTCTGGTATTTTTCTGATAGTACTTCTCATTAATCTTTTATAGATTAGAATTGTCAATATTTTAAAATGAGGTCAAATACTTGTTTTTGAATTATAAATTTAGTAGTGGGACCTAATCTTTGAAAACACAGAAAAGGGAATTACACAAGGGATGTTGGCTCAGGACTGGACAGGACAAAAGAAACCTGTGGCATTCCTGTCAAAAATAATGGACCCAGTAATAAGGGGATGGCCAATATGTATTCAAGCAATTGCTGCTACACAATATTAGTCCAAGAAAGTAGGAAATTGACTTTTGGGGAAGCCCTTATTGTGAGCACCCCATCTAAAATATGAAGCAATTTAAATGCAGCAGACAAGACTTGATTTTAACTACAGATCACAATTTGAATCCAGCACAGTTCTTAGCCAACACCAGATCAATGGATCAGTATGGATGAAAACATTATGGTGCTAAACTAATTGATTTACAAACAAAAATAAGACCTGATTTGGAGGAACACCCCCTGGAGAAAGGAGAAGCAAATTTTATAGACAGTTCCTCTAGGGTGGAGGAGGGAGTACGGAAAACAGATATGCTATTATAAAGGGATACACTAAAAAGATCCTGGAAGCAAGGGGTTTGCCTCGAAATTGGTCTGCTCAAACCTGTGAATTGTATGCACAAAATCAAGCTCTATTGATAGGGAGCCTGGATAGCTCGTATTGCAATTTAACTCCTGCTGTCTGTAATTAGTGGGTTCGAATCTCACCAGGCTCGGGGTTGACTCAGCCTTCTATCCTTTCTGGGGTGGGTGAATTGGGGGCCCGGTTTGTGGGGGCAATGGGCTGACTTTGTGTGAAGGTGCAGAATTGTGACGGCTTTTGGTTAATGCATTGTAACCCTGAGTCTCCGGGGAGGGGCGGCATATAAATCAATTTAAAAAAAAAAGGGCTTTATGCATCTTGGAAGGAAAAATAGGCAGATTTGAAGTATGCATTTGGGGATAATGCATACATTTAGAAAAATATGGGTGGAGTCATTGGGGAATTCAAGCTATTGTAAATGAACTTTTAAAATGCTATGGTTGTATTGGGATATATCCTTTAGCAAAGTTAATTATAAACAAATGTTTGATTTGCAAAAAGGTAAATAAACAAGCTGTCAGGAAACAACAGATGGGTGGGAGACCACCAGCTTTAAGATTGTTTCAATGTATTCAAGTGGGCTTTACAGAATTACCAAAAGTGGGGAGAGTAAAATATTTCCCTGCAATAATGCTACAGCAACAGAAGTGTCAAGAGTTTAGTTAGACCTAACCTAGAAAGAATATTGGAATATCATCATATGAATTGTTGTTTGGAGTAGCTTTCACTCCAGAAAGCATATGCATTGATTCCCTGGAAACCAGAGACAATGTATTGAAACAATATGTGTATAAACTGTCCAGATATTTTAAAGTTCTTAGGAAACAAGGACTATTAGCCCAAACACCACCTTTGGAGTTTCCAGTCCACACATTCCACCACGATGATTGGGTGTTGATCCGGAGCTGGAAGGAAGTCAAACCCCAAGTGAAAGGGCCCGTGCCAGCCCCAAAGGAGTGGAAGGTGGAATCTCACCAAGGAGATCCACTGAAGTTGGCAATCCAAAGAACGCAAAGGACTGGCAGGCAGTAACCAGTGGGAATAGCGATCTTCATCATCTGGACTATTTTTGTATTTTTCTTTCTTAGGACTGAGTAGTTGCCTATGCTGTTTCCCAACTGAAGAGGACTACAACTGATCAGATTCCATTGCGCGCTCTCCCAGATGTGTTGGTTTTGTAATTGTGTTTTTAAGACCTTAGAAGGAAGATCTTGGATCCACTGGACGAGATTGAAGCCTGCAGACCAGAGTGACCCAGTCACATACCAGGTAACAAAAACTGACAAGCCATTGGTGCTGAAGTTAAAGAAGAATACAACCTGCTGAGTCCTACCGGCAATGGACTCTCAACGCATGGTGGTGATCGTCAGCCTTGCTGAACCACCCCGGAAGCTGGTTCCCCGCGCACGGCTGAAGCTTGGAACAGAGAAAAACAATATTCCTTTTGTAAGATGTATTAGAAATATGGCCAAGTATTAAGGAATGTTAGCATATCTAGTCTAAGCTTAGTAATTTTAGGCATAGTGAATTTCATCATCTTGACTGTAATTTGTAATGTAAACCCATTAACTGTGATAGAATCCAGTGAGCAATTTTTAAAGACACTTATGCTTGAGGAAGATTGGGTGTGGGGACTCTGGGCAACAGCTACTTTAGCCCTTCTGTTGGTATTGTTTTACACTGATATTGCCCTATCCCAAGTTACGCATGCCCCTAACCGTCTTCCTGATGTAGTGAATTTGTAAACTATGGGTCTTGCGCTCTTAAGGCCTTGTGGGTGTGTCATTATGATGTATTTAAGGCTTTGGGTACTATTAGCTAAAGGTCTAGTGAGTGATACTATCTTGAACAGTAATTCCCAATGTTGCATCAGTTTCCAAGAAATCCCCCTTGTCCCTGCGGAAGGATTTGAAGATGTCAAGAATCCCAGGGGACCTAGCAGCATCAGGACACTGAATGGGGACACTTTGGGTCAAGTCTACTCCCGCCAACAACATCAGAAGATGGAGTGGGTACCTTAGTCCTAAATCAATCCCTAGACCTAAGGTTAAGAGTTTGACAAACCCAGTAAAGGGGGGAATACAAGATCTTTGAGAGAACGGACCTCTACAACAATCGAAAAGAGGAGATTGCATATCAGGGATACTGGAATTGGGTCGAAACCTTCAGAAACCTAGTAGGCCTGTAGGATCCCTGACAAAAGCGCAATGTCCATCAGAAGTGTACCTTGGTCCTAGAATGAACCTTAAGGATGTCAAACTAACCAAAAATCTTTTTCCTTCTGCACACCACTCATTTCACCATAAGGTCACTTTCTCACTACCACCAACTGCCATCATCACAAGATGGGGAGGATCGGAGGAGTCCTGGAATATATCCAAGGAAAGGGGCCCCAGTCTGTCCCAGCCCCCTCGCTTCCCTATCTGGCTCTCCATTGGGTCCAGCACAGGTTTCTGTGTCTTCTTTCCCCCTGGGAATACTACCTCCTGGTATCTTTTTGAAGGTCCAGTCCTTAGAGATAAGCAAAAGGACCGGTCACTAGAAGTTTCATTATAGCCGCTGGCTGGAATGTTTGTGACAGGGACTTTAGGGGATCTGGACTAATGAAAAGAACCATCAGACCCATGCTTTCTCCATGAACATAGGTGTGTGCGTAAGGGAAAAGGGAGTTTTCTTCTTCTGCGGAAATGATGCGTATTTATGTTTGCCAACAAATTGGACTGGAACATGCACACTAGTACACCTTTTTCCTAAAATAGGTGTTGTTAGTGGAGAACATACCATCCCTGTTCCTCTCATGGGACATGTTCAGAAACAGGTACCAACCCTAGTCCCACTATTAGTAATCATGGGAATAGGAACTGCTGTGGGGACAGGTATAGGAGAAATGACACACTCAGTAATACAGTTTCGGCAATTATCAGAGGAGCTCCAAGAAAGCCTGAACCAAATTGCTGGAACTCTGGTAGAAGTCCAAGACCAGATAGATTCATTGGCAGCAGTGGTCCTACAAAATCAACGTGCCTTAGACCTCCTAACTGCAGAGAGAATAGGTGTGTGTGTATTTGTGAGAGAAGATGGTTGCTTCTATATGAATAAATCAGGTGTGGTCGGAGGAATTGCCAAGGAATTGCAGGTAGGGCATCCAAGATAGGTCAGAGGTTACAAACAACGGACATGTGGTTTTCTTGGTTGCCTGGATCCAGCTGGATTAAACAAATGTTATTCTTGTTGATATGGCTGTGGCAGGCCCAGCTTTTATTCCTTGTGCAATCCCTGTGCTGAAGCAGCTATCCAATCAGAGCAGTGAAAGAGATACAGAATGAGAAAGCGTTCATTTTGACAGAGCGCTTTCTTGAAGAAAAAGTTTCTGAAACAGACACATATGTAGAAATGGAGTCTGGGAAAGAATGGAGGGAGTACCTCCAAAGATAAAGGGAATGAAGATCAAGAAATACCTATCTCATGCCTAGATTAGTCATATTTTGTTAAGATATTATATGTTAGCTTTGTTTATCCAAAAGAATGGAATAATATTTACTAAAGAGTTGAACATGTAAGGAATGGTGAAAGTTTCTGAAAAACTTTCAAAGGGGGGAATAACGTAAATAAAAGTGAATAAAATAATAATGGGAATAAGGTAAATGGGAATAAAAGTGAATAAAAGTAGGAATCATACAGAATCAGTTACATGAACTCTAAAAGACACTCTTTATTCACTTTTATTCTAAGGGAGAAAGGGTCAGTTAAAGGACACTCTCTATTCACATTATTATAAGGAAGAAAAGGGCTTGGAGATTATATTAAAAATCAGCTAAAAGCCATTATTGGTACATATATTTTCTGATGAGGAAATCTCAGCTAGCTACCAAGGAAGAACAAGCCATATGGAAAACATTTGATGGGCATCACTGTCAAAGACACAAACATATGTATGTTACAAAAAGTCACTTATGACCCAAGGATAGCAGTATATTTCCCATTAGCAACTACAAGCACTTAAGGAAGGTTGTCTAAACTAAGATAATCTTATAAACCAAAAATAATGGTTTACTAATGGTTTAGTAATTAGGAAATGTCAATTATCATATAACAAATGTATGTTAGCCATATATAGAAAATGTATGAGCTCATGTTAACCATATATGGAAAATGCATGATCTCACCGAATCCTTTGTCTTGGAAACATATATAAACTGTCTATCAGAGCTGTTTTCTTTGTTCAAAGTTTCAGGTACGAATTTGGCTTTGAACCTCCGGAAATAAACTCTCTCTGGCTGACCCAGGAATGTTGTTTAGTCCCTTCATTCCACAACACTCCGAGGCAGGAAACAACCTGTTTCCCTACTTCCCAGAAGGCCCGAAATCAAAGCTGAGCTTGCATGCCCACTGATATGGCTTAGTGCATGGCTTTACGTGTTATTGCAGGAAAAAAATAATGCAACATCCGGAGAGCAGAGCTTGCTTTCTTACCTGTCTATATATTTATTTATTTATATCCCACCTTTATTATTTTTATAAATAACTCAAGGTGGCAAACATACCTAATACTTCCTCCTCTTCCTCCTCCTTTTCCCCACAAACCTGGGAAGGTTTGGGATGAGGGAGAATGCCATTCAGTTGGCTTTCATACCTAGGGCGAGATTAGGCTTTTCAGTCTCTTGATTTCTAGCTGGTGCCTTAACCATGCTCTATCTACCCAACTTGCTGGCTGGGGAATTCTGGGAATTGAAGTCCATGCATCTTAAAAGTTTCCGAAATTGAGAAATGTTGTGTTAGAGTGTGCGATTGTCACCATGAAAGGAAATAGAAACCATAGAGCCAAGCTTTGGTTTAATACAGCTGCTCATTGCTACATACAAAGGCACAATATGTGCATTTATTGTTTGTGGGAGGGTAACCACTAGACGAAGGTTGCAACGCTCTGAAAAATAGACCTTGTACGACGCAGTTTTGTAGCTGTTGGTTCGCTTTCACATCGGTTTTTCCTCTCTGCAAAGATGGGTTTGTATTTTACTAAGAGCCAGCACGAAGGACAGGAGCCAAAAAAGCAGTTTGGAACTGTAAAAATACACAAAGTAGCTTTGCAAAGCGTGATAAAAACATACCATCCAAAGCACTAATTAAGAAAAAGAAATATAACTCACTTAGGAGTCTATTTAAAAAGCAGACAAGCTGATTTCAGTTTGAGATGAAATCGTTCAACAGTTATCTTTGCTGACGCTCCCACCAGTCGTGAAAGAAGGACCAAGGAGCTCAGATATGGGAGTTGACCTAATCAATTTCCAAAAAGCTATGTGGCCTTGTTTCTCACCCTTTTGGGTTTGCTTGCTCTCTTTGGCCTCGACGGGAGGAAAAAGCAAACAAGGCCAGCTGCAGAGGAGTTGTTTTGGATGTTATTTCATAACATGAGAACAAGAAATTGTTTCGTCCGTCCCTTCTCTTTATTCTGTAAGCATTTTAATGGCTTTCCAGCCTTCATTGTCCAAAGGGTTTGAGGTTGTTTCTCTTTGCAGGGGACCTATGCAATTAAAAATAAAGATTTTAGTCTAATTTTTTTTTGCAGAGCTTCTAGCATCAAGATAGAAACCAGGAGCCCATGAGGTCTGTTCCCTGCCTTAGGAAGAAAGCCAGCTGGATGGCATTGGGCCAGTCACTCCCTCTTCAACCTTAGGAAGGAGCAATGGCAAACCACTTTGAAAAAATCTTGCCCAGAAAACTTCAGAGCAGTCGCCAGGAGTCAACAACCCTGACTTAAGGCACTGGAAAAAAACATTCAGAACTTTCAGAATTGAAAATTTGATGCAACAATGCAAGGCTGCATGTGTGGCAACTATTAAAGAAAGATTGAGGTGTTTTGATCACGTCAAAGTCCCTAAAAGCGATAGTTTGCAATCCAGAAAAAATGGTGCAAACAGAACAATCTTGTGTTCCCTCATGTCCGTTGGGAAATCCCTGCTTTGCCGAATGTGAAATGCCTTGCTGTTTAGTTTATTTAATTGTTCAGTGTTTTTTTTAATTAAACAAATCTGATGTTCTCTTGTTTTTTTCTCTCTCTCTGTCCTTCCCTTTCTCTTCCCCCATTGGGTGCATGTAACTGTGTAACTTCAAAAAAGAAATTGTATTTTAAAAATATAAATTGTATAGTGTAGTTTTTAGTATTTTTAACGAATTACTATATAGGCAGCTGGGAGTTTGTATTTATAGTATTTATTGTACTTATTGCATTATTTTATTTATTGTATTTTATTTAAGGATAATAAAATGTTTTGCAATCTTTTAAAAATCTGAAGCCGAGAATAGAGAAAATTTGTTTGAAAATCTAAATTCAGTGGAGCGTGGTACCAAAGCTTTCCGGGGATGCATCATTTCATGCCGCATGGAAGGTTGAAAAACTTTCTGGAGATATATGGAATCCATTGCAGTAGAGCATGTCATGAGTCAAGCGGAGACCTGTTGGAACATACCAGGGATCCATCTAACCCAGGGGGATCAAACTCGCGTTGTCATGGCAGCATCGTGTGACGTTTCGGTTCTTTTTTCCTCTTTGCTAAACCAGGTGGGGGTGGAGCCAGCATGTGAATTTGACCCCCCTCCTCTAACCTCCCACTCTGTTTCCCAGTGGTTGAATTGGGGAGCAGCTGACTTTCAGTTGCATCGGCTAGGATGCTTGTATCAATGTTTTCAATTGCACAAATTTAGAATTTATGATTTAGCTTCTCATATATCATATATCTGTTGTGGCTCCGTTGCCTGAGCCTGCGTCATCAGCAGGGGAGGACTCTGAGAGTGAGGGAGAAGAGTTGGCAAGGCCTCCTTCTCCAGAACCCTCCTCTCTGGCAATGCCTCCGGAGGACACCGAAGGGCAAGAGATAGGCCCAGAGCCAAGCTCATCCCCGCAGCCACAGGAGGACATTGATGAGGGGAGTGAGTTTTGGCTGGATCCTCGCCAGCGTCGGAGAGACAGGAGAGCCCAGCAGAGGAAAAGGCGTGGTCGTGATTAGCCGGTGGACCACACCCCACAGGCTATAAAAGAGAGGGATTGCAGCCTGTATCTTTGTGACGGACAAAACAAAGATTCATGGATCCCGGTTTCGAATCTGCCCTGTGTCTCAGCTCTGGACATTTTGGTGGTGTGTATTTGACTGAACTATTAATAAAGGCTTTGGCAAGCAGCTGTGGGGATTGCTGCCAAGCTTTTTATCAGCTTACTTGATTGCCTGCCAGTTCATTAGACTCTGACTGTTTGAGGGGGTGTATTTCCTGGGAGCGGGGCCAGAACAATATCTGAGGCTGCCCAGATATATCAGATTCCAATGCCCATAATCCCCAGTCATTTGTGGCTAGTGCTGAAGGAGACTGACCTGACTCCAGGGTATGATAGATCCTCCTGGTTATCCTGAAAACTTAATTAACCATGGCTTAAATGTTGGAAAGGGAAACGTTGAGCTCTTTGGTGCCACGAAGATCAGCATTCTCTCTCTCTCTTTTCGGAATCAAGTTTTATTGATTTTTTTTTTCTCCACACTCCCCCACATATTTTATGAACAGAGTATTGACCATATCATATATTATACAATTTGTCATATCCAAATACATTTTACATAGTTACAAGTTCTGCCAAAATGTTCATTTTCCATATTTTTAAATCATACCTTGATATTTCTATGCTTATTATATAAACATCATCTTCCGCCCTCGAATTCTCATTTCTCCTTTTTTAATCATATATATTCTTTTAACTTTTATAGTAATTCAGTCTTTATCCTGAAAAAATTAAACATATTCAGGGTTGCCTTTCTTCCATTTCATCTTTTTTGTTTTACAATAGTCTTTCTTCTCTTTCCTTTTCCTTCTTTATCCTTCCTACTTTCTTCTTTCCTCCTCTCCTACTCCTTCTCTACTTCCCTTTTCTTTCTCCCCCTTCTCCTTTCTTCCCCCCCATCTAACCTTCTCTCCTACTCTTATTTTCCCTCCCTTTCTTCCTCTCCTCTTCCCTTTCTTCTATTCCTCTCTCTCCTTGAAGATTTAGATTCTCATCCCTAAATAAATAGTTGCTGGGGTAGGGCCATCCGTCTAGTCAAGGCAAAGACCAAGCACAGAAAGGATATCGGGGAGCAGATCTCTTATGAGAAGGTCTTAGGGAAATGCAGACTCCCAAACCTTTAGAATGTGATCCTGTTTCTGCTTGAAATTGTGATGTTTTCCCCTTATGCCTTGGGATTTAGAATGGAGAACAGGTATTAGTGGGTGCATCCATGGAGTTTTAGGGTATGTGGAAATCCCGGAGTGAGCAATTCATCAATAAATTCAAGATGGAAAGTATTTGGGTTTTGCTGGTGGGTGCAGGTGATACTTTGTTTAGCTGGGAAAGTATCTGCGGTACCCTCTGCTGGTTGCGCATGTTCTTCTGCAGAGTAAGAGAATGTGCTTCTTAAATGTGGAGAATTGTAATCCAGATGAGGCTGGATTGCAACTCTGATTTTAAAAAAAACCAGGGATTTAAAATAGCCTTTGTATTGAGATGCTACCCAAGCCAAGAGAGCCTGATTTAAAATTTACACTGAGAAGTGGAAAAGGGAGTACATTCATTCCTATTTTTCCTCTAACGAAGATGAGAGTTTGTGAGAGGAAGTATTGGCGTGTGTATTGATTTCAAGAATTGTACATGATCTATGAAGGCCGGGAGAAAAGATTGCAACACGGAAGGATGTAAGCGGCCCATCTCCGAACAGCCAGACGAACTCCCCACTCTGATAAAAAACAAGACCAGGTCAATAAATAACGCAGGGAATATAAACAGTCTAAATACCCTGGGTGGCTAACGGAGATGCCTGGCAGCTCTTAATTTATTGTGGTTTAGTGATTCCTACATTAAACCATCCAAAGGATCCGCTTGTATCTGACCAGTTTCAACTGCTGAGAAGATGCGAAGAAGCGAGCAAAATAAAGAGCCCGCCTGCAAATGCACAAACTTGGGGCTGGAAGAGAAAAGAGGCTCCAAATGGTTCTCAGACTTGCCACCGTTGCAAAGAAGATGAAGAGGACCGGAGGCAGCTCTGACTATTTCCAGAGCTGGGAGCCTCTGATTTATTCCATACCGCCTTAAAAGACGGGATTTTGTGCATGCAGAGTTTGAAAACTCCAAAAACAGCGAATTCCTGCAGTATTTCATGATGCTGGGTGCTTTTTTTGCTGCAACCTCCCCCAATGGGGTCTGGTGGGAGCCTCCTTTGGCTACAGGTGCACCCAGATGGGTTGGACCACATTTCCCAGAATCCCCAGCGAGGCCGCCCAGGGGCTGGGAATTCTGGTCGCTGCCAGGGGCTCCAGGCAGCCTGCGGGGAGTCTCTCCATAATTCCCGCCCCAGGCAGCCCAGGATGATGGGATATGGAAGCCAGGCACACCTGGAGGGCCATCCTCCCTCCCTCCTCCCCCCCCCCCCGCCCGGAAGGGTCCATCTTCGAGGAGCGACGCTCTTTCCCTTCTGGGAGGACCGACTCGCCTTTCCCATCGGCTTCCGGGTGGCGCTTCACTCCGGGCAAGAGAGCGCTTCCGGTCTCCCCAGCGCGGGGGGGGGGGAAGAAGGAGGCGTTTCCGCTCAGGCGCACATCCGGGTTCCTTTGTCCCCGGGGTCGCAGCCGGGCGCCCTCCCCGCCGCCTCAGGTGGGTCCTCCACCCCCCGCGGGCCCCCCGCCCCCCCGCGGCGCGCCTCTCGAGCCGGGCCAGGAGGGCCGCGCTAGGAATCCGCCTCTCGGTTCCCCTCAGCGCCCGTTGGCCGCCTTCGCCTCCCGGCCCCGAGGAAGCGTCGGAGGCGCCGCTGAAGCCCCCCCGCCCCCCCCGCTCTCTCTGTGTGTGTGTGTGTGTGTGGTGTGTGTGGCGGGAGGGTCACGACGACCCCGCAGGGTAGGCCAGGCCAGGGCAGGCGGGTGGGTTGAAAGGCGCGTCGCTTCTCCTTCCCTCCGGCAGCCTCGCCCGGCTGGCTCTCCCGAAGGGGCCCCGGGGAGAGGGGAGGGAGGGGGGAGGGAGGCTCGCTCTGGGGGTGTGTGTGTGGGGGGGCGTCCTGAGGGCATCTAGACGGGCTCACCCCCCTCCCCTCCTCCTCCTCCTCCTCTGGGGCGGGGCTTGAGGGCGGGGGCGGGGCTTCGTTCTGCGTGGGGGGGGGTCAGGGGGGGCCCTTGGGGGTGACTTTCTAAGCGGGGATTCCGCCCACAGCCTCGGACCATGGCCCAGTTCAAGCGCCAGAAGCCTCTGCGGACCAGCAGCCTCCAGGGAGCCCCGCGAGGGTCCTTCTCAGGTGGGTCTCTTTCCCCCTCTTCCCCTGGGATGGGTTCTCCGTCTTTTCCTCTTTCCTTCTTTCCTTTCTTTCCCTTTCCCTTTCTTTCTTTCCTTTCTTTCTTTCCTTCTTTCCTTTCCCTTTCTTTCTTTCTCTAGTTCCTTTCCCTCTTTTCTTTCTTCTTTCCTTTTTCCTTTCGTTTCCCTTTCTTTCCTTTCCTTTCCCTTTTCCTTTCTTTCCTTTCCCTTCCTTTCTCTATTTCCTTTCCTTTTTCCTTCCCCTTCCCTTTTCCCTTCCTTTCCTTTCTCTATTTCTTCCCTCTTTTCTTTGTTTCTTCTTTCCTTTTTCCTTTCCTTTCCCTCTTTCCCTCTTTCCTTTTCCTTTCTTTCTTTCCCTTTCCTTTCCCTTCCCTTCTCTATTTCCTTTCTTCTTTCCTTCCTTTCTTCTTTTCTTTTTCCTTTCCTCTTTCCTTTTTCCTTAACCCTAACCCTGCAAAAGAGGACGGGTGCCGGAACTCGTGCGATATTACAGCACCCAGGAGCTTCCATCAAGTCCCCTCTCCCTCAGAAGCAAAGAAACCGCAGCACAGTTCTTAACAGTTCTTTTTCCTTTTTCCTATCCTTTCCTTCTTTCCTTTCTTTTTTCTTTTTTCCTTTCCTGCCAGTAAAGCAGGGGGAGCAACCTTTCGATGTCTTTTTAGCGGAGGCCAGAATTAGGCAAAGCGGGTGAAATGGGAATTTCTGTTCTACTTCCTTGAGGTTTGGATTGGACTTGGATGGGAAGCGGTCTTTCAGTCTGTTTAGTGGTGTAAATTTCTCCTATTTAAGTAACGAAAGGTAACTCCAGCAACTTTTATGAACCGTGATTTAAGAGATTGATGGCAGAGGGCTAAATGAAACAGGAATTCAAGACTCTCGTGTTTAAAGCTCTTTTTGTTTTGTTTTTTTACTGCTTCCCTCCAGATATGTTTTCATATCTGGGTTTCAACTCTGATGATTCCCAAATGAGTCAAAGTATGCCTTTTATTTTTATTTGTTTACTTAGCCCATATTTATTATTTTTACAAATGTAGGTAGTCCTTGACTTATGATCACAGTGACCCCAACATTTCTGTTGCTAAACAAGGCAGTTAAGTGAGTTTTGCCCCATTTAGGACATTTTTTGCCGTAGTTGTTCAACAGATCATTGCAGTTGCTAAGTGAATGTGGCCTCCCAGACTTTGCTTCTTGGAAGCCGGATGGGAAGCTTATAAATAATGACCACATGATCCCAGGACAGTGAAATTCTCATAAATACATGACATTGCAAAGCACCTGAATTTTGATGACATGACGATGGGGATGCTGCAAAGACCGTGAATACAAAAACTCATCATAAGTCACTTTCAGTGCGGTTGTTAACTTAGAACAGTCATTAATGAATGGTTGTAAGTCAAGGACCACAACTCAAGGTGGTGAAAATATCCAACAGATCTTCCTCCTCCTATTTCCCTCCTGTAAGAACAACCCTGTGAAATGAGATGGGCTGAGAGAGAGCCACTGGCCCAAGGTCACTCAGCTTTCATGGCTAAGATGGGACTTGAACTCACAATCTTTTGCTTTCTAGCCTGATGCTTTAACGACTAGACCAAACTGGCTCTCAGTTGAGAGCCAAACTCCTATGATTCCCAAATGGGACAATACATCTAGAAGAGTAAAGTATGCTTGCTAAACTGAACTATAAGCGTGGAGTCCTTTCACGTGGCCGCCACTACCAGCGATTACTACATAGAGTTGGATCTGTGGTCAAATCTAATAATGAAATATTTGAAAGTTATGTAGGCCGATCCCTGTATCCAGTCTTCTATTACTTCACTGGGAAAGAAATATAACAAGGATGAAGTTGTAGTTGTAGGGAAAAGAATGTGGTTAGAATGGTTACAGAATACTATTTACTGGTAAATAAAATTTATCCATTGCCTCCTAATACTTTTATTTCAACTGGGATTCAAATGATGTTGACACCGGGTTCCTTTTTCCTAGGAACACAGCCAGCCTCTCTATTGGGACCCGCGCCGGGTCTGTTAAATCCTCCCATTTCCGCAGACATCATTCAAGCAACACGCCATCTTCAGGTAGAGAATTAATTGGCTTTCTCTTATGGGTTTTCTTAGTTGCCAGGTGGTGATATCCTGATATTCTTTCCTTCTCTTGATATGGGACAATTTGGGGATTTTACCTCAACAAAAGGATTGTGTAGAACTGTTCAAGTTACAAGGTGATTCTGGTCACTTCTGATATTACGCCAAGAATTTTGTATTTGGGAAACAGGACAGCAATTCCCGGTCTCTCTTAGGCTGAATCTCAGCCAGAGGTGAGGTAAAAACCCACTGGAAATCTCCACAGCTCGTCTGATATTTCAGGCATGTGGCTTTAACTCCTTCTGGCTTTGATAAAACGGGAGCCACAGATGATGCAGGAGGATTTCTAGCTAATAGGGAGAAGCTGCAGCAATGGCAAAGGAAGTGGAAAACTCTTCATTTTCCATGCTTTATTTCTCTCTCAAGGCTGTCACAAGACTTGTCGTGCAGGTCTGCATGCGCATTGTTGCAGAAGGTGCATGTTTATGCTTAACCTGCTTAAAATGCTTCAAGTGTGACGGAAAAAGGAAGCTAGAAATTGGGTTATTCAACCCTAAAAGAAACAGTTGTACTTCTAAGTAGTGGCTGAGCATTTAATTGTCCATGGCATTTAGAGCCAGGGTTAAAGAGCCGATGCAGAGTGCATTAAGTTGTTAGTTGCAAAGTTGTGCCCGACCCATCGCAACCCCATGGACAACGTTCCTCCAGGCCTTCCTGTCCTCTACCATCCTCTGGAGTCCATTTAAGCTCACGCCGACTGCTTCAGTGACTCCATCCAGCACCTCGTTCTCTGCCATCCCCTTCTTCTTTTGCCCTCCATCTTTCCCAGCATTAGGCTCTTCTCCAGGGAGTGCTTCCTTCTCATTAGTATTTGAGTTTCCTCTTCAGGATCTGGCCTTCTCAAGAGCAGTCAGGGTTGATCTCCTCTAGGACTGACTGGCTGATCTCCTTGCAGTCCAAGGGACTTGCAAGACACTTCTCCAGCCCCAGTGCATTAAGTAGAGATCACTAAATAGCAAGTGGGTGAAAGCTTAAGACATTCTCCACTTAAAATAGCCCGCTGGATGGTTCAGAGTTCCAAAGAATGCTAAAGAAAGTGAACTAGGCTCATACAAAGGTACCATCTGCAGCATTAATGAAGGTACCGGTTGACCTCGGACAGCGTGGTAATTATCAGATGAGAGCCATTTGAGCTTATTCCGCACAAAGTAACGCCAGTGATTTTCTCTGCTTTTAGGGAGGAGAGAAGCAGCGAGTTTTTACTGGCATTGTCACCAGTCTTCACGATTATTTTGGCGTGGTGGATGATGAAGTTTTTTTCCAATTAAGGTGAGTAGCGGGTTGCTGAGCAGAAGTGGTCTGCAAATGGCTCCTCGCGGACAGGGTAACTTTGCCGCTCTTCAACCTTACCTGAGCCTCGGAAGAGCAGTAAAGGGGCTGCTTCTCAGGCTTGAGGATCACCCAAGCCTGGCTGCTTATAGCTGCTGCTTCTCCTGTTGGAATTGGGCGTAATCCATTATACTACAGATTGCGATGCATGCTGCTAGAAAAATGCAAGTATTCTAGAGAAAAAGGCAGAGGTGTTATTCAGCCAGTTCAGACAGATTCATGTGAACTGGTAGCAGAAATCACGGGTGGGCTCGCCCACCCACTCCGCCTCTATGCCGTCCTATTTAGGCATGTTTTTGAGGCCGGGCACATGCGCGGAAGGTGTTCACACGAGCAAAGCATGTGCACGGAAGGCCGTAAGCAGGTGTGGAAGTGGTTGCACGCACGCAGGCTTAATGTCGGATATGCTCCCTTCAGTATCCAGGAAAGGAAAACCCAGACTTCATCGTAGATTAAAGTATGGTACTTTTACTAGATATGAAATGAACGCAACCATGGAAAGCAGGATTCTGAGGCAAAAAGCGCGAAAGTTACAGATAGAAAGCATCCCTTCCCACTGTCCACCGTAAATCATCCAGTCCAAAGGTCTCCCAGAGGTCAGGTGGGAGCAGACGTCTGGCCGTGTCAGCATCCAGGAATGCCGTGTCCGTTGGCCTGATAACAGCTTAGGAATTGGTTTCGTTTCTTAGATTCATTCAAAGCTCAGCTACCTAAACCCCCCCTCCCTCCGTTACTATGACAGCCAAAGCAAGCAAAGGCTGACACTCACATTTGCAAACGGGTAGGGAAAGGAAGTGAATACCACCCTGGAAAAAAGTTTCCAACTAAGCTTTTCCTGTGCCAGCCTCCTCCTTGCAAAACTTTCGAACGTTGAAGTGCGATTTTTCCCACTTCTTCGTGTGTTTGTGAAGGAAGCACACCTAATACACCTCCAGTGAAAACGTTGATCAGAGAGTAAGTGATTGAAGGAACTTGGCCTGAGGTCAGAGAACTAGTGCCAGTTGGAGAAGGATAGAATAGAATGGAATGAAATTTTTATTGGCCAAGTGTGATTGGGCACACAAGGAATTTGTCTTGGTGCCTTGCTCTCTCAGTGTACCTAAAAAGAAAATATACATTCGTCAAGAATCATAAGGTACAACACTTAATGATAGTCATAGGGAACAAATAAGCAATGAAATCATATTAGGAAACAGTCAATATAAATCGTAAGGATACAGCAACAAATTACAGTCATACAGTCATAAGTGGGAGGAGATGGGTGATAGGAACGATGAGAAGATTAATAGTAATAGTAATGCAGACTTAGTGAATACTTTGACAGTGTTCGGGGAATTATTTGTTAAGCAGAGTGATGTTGTTCAAGAAAAAAACTGTCCTTGTATCTAGTTGTTCTGGTGTGCAGAGCTCTATAGCGTCGTTTTGAGGGTAGGAGTTGAAACAGTTGATGTCCAGGATGTGAGGGGTCTGTAAATATTTTCACAGCCCTCTTTTTAACTCGTGCAGTATACAGGCCCTCAAAGGAAGGCAGGTTGGTAGCCATTGTTTTCTCTGCAGTTCTAATTATCCTCTGAAGTCTGCGTCTGTCTTGTTGGGTTGCAGAGCCAAACCAGACAGTTATGGAGGTGCAGATGACAGACTCAATAAGGCAAATCAATACGGAAGTCTTAAGCAGTTTCTTATGAAGGGGTACCGTGAGGTTTGTCAGGGGCTGTGCCAACAGAAGTCATGAACTTCTCCTCCTCCTGTCTTTTCTTCCTTTAAGCGTTGTTAAAGGCCGGATCCCGCAAATTGGTGAGAAAGTGCTGGTGAAAGCTGTTTACAACCCCAGCCAGTCAGTGCCCTGGAATGCCTTGAAGGTCCAAACCTTGTCAAATCAGGTAGAAGCCAGTTTTATATTAAGATATTCGTTCATTATTTAGTTGTTTACTGTTTCAATGTGCCATTCTAATGCTGGTCACAATATTATGTGAACATACATAGTAATGCCTTCTTCCAACCTCTAATCTTCCCATCTCGTTATTACTTTTATTCTGTTACATAAAAATGTGTATACTAATATTCCCTCTATCTCTTATTCCTATCTCTATTCTTACTTTTAGACAGGCCTATCAGTCCACCATTATATTAAAAAGAGCTTTCCTTTCTATCCATCATCTCTTGCCCGTTTTAATGTTTCAATTCTTATTTGTTTTTTGGGTTGCCTCCCATACTTGGGTCTTTGCCTCTCTCGACCTCTACATTTTTATTTTTCAGTCTGTATATTTCTTCCATCTCTCCTATCTTATACTGCCAGGTCTCTAGAGCAGAGGTCTTCAAACTTGGCAGCTTTAAGACTTGTGGACTTCAACTCCCAGAATTCTCCAACCAGCATAGCATAGCATAGCTGGCTGGAGAATTCTGGGAGTTGAAGTCCACAAGTCTTAAAGCTGCCACGTTTGAAGACCTCTGCTTTAGCGTGTCTGCCCAAGCTCCTATCTCTCCTGTCTCCCTTTCGAAAGTACTATCCTGTTTCTCCCAATCCATTTTTAAATCTCTCAGAGATTTAAATCCTTGCTTGATTTCATCAGTCATTTTTATCTTTACTGTCTTTTCCTCCTTGCTTTCTTTGCTGGTTTGTCTGTTCTACTTTTTCCTCCATTCTTTCTGTTATCTCCTCCCTTTCCTGGACATAATGATCTTTATTCAAAGAACCCAATGCATGGCACAGCTGGGAAAATAGAAAGCATTCAACAAGGAACGTCACACTTTTATTTAGCACTTTGCTGTGACTTGTGTTGAAACGGCAGAGAAATCAGATGGAGGGGTATGTTATTGTGGGTAAGGCAGAGGAATAAGCCTATCTGTCTGCTGCCACCTTATGCTTGCTTGTGACAGAGTGCCATAAACTGTGGGGAGGGGTAATAAAGGGGGCGGGGGGGGGGATAGCAGTAACAATAGCAACAGCAGTTAGACTTATATACCGCTTCACAGTGTTTTACAGTCCTCTCTAAGCAGTTTACAGAGTCATCCTCTTGCCCCCCAACAATCTGGCTCCTCATTTTACCCACCTCAGAAGGATGGAAGGCTGAATCAACCTTGAACCAGTCAGGATCAAACTGCTGGCAGTGGGCAGAGGGAAGGGAAGGGAAGGGAGGGAGGGAAGGAAGGAAGGATTGATTAGCACTTAGACTTATATACCGCTTCACAGCGCTTTACAGTCCTCTCTAAGCAGTTTACAGAGTCAGCTTCTTGCCCCCAACAATCTGGCTCCTCATTTTACCCCCTTTGGAAGGATGAAAGGCTGAGTCAACCTTGAGCCTGGTGAGATTTGAAGTGCCAAATTACAGGCAGCTGGCAGTGATTAGAAGTAGCCTGCAGGACTGCACTCTGACCACTGCGTCACCGTGGCTCATGCTTGGGAAAACTTAACGGCTGTGCTTTCTTGAGACGCTGCCTCAAGGTCACCCAGCTGGAAAGAGGAGAGGACCGCATATCAAACTGCGCTTGGACCATCTGTTATAAAAACATCTTGCCTGAACCTGACTGGCTACACCAGGGTGGGCAATGAGAGACGGCTAAGGGAGGGAAAAGTAGAAGTTAGGGAGTTTAGCTCATTATTCCCAGTTCTGGCTTTCGACTATTGTAATACCCTTGATCTCTAGTAAACTATACCTTTTTCAATAAATGGCACCAAATGGCACTCTCCATTTAGAGATTTAAGTTGTGGCAGGTCGAAAATCATCATTTTATTTATGAAACATTTGTTCACTCGTGGTTTGGACGTTTTTCAGTAAGAAAAGTTACATTTGTCACGAATTCTTCATTAATAATTTTTTTCCTCCCCAGCCTCTTCTGAAGCCCCCCACTCCTCTGCTCCATGTAGCTTCTTTGGGACAGAAGCAAGGCATTCTGGGAGCTCAGCCCCAGCTGCTCTTCCAGCCTCACCGGATCCCCCCTCTCTTCCCCCAGAAACGTAAGTGTTTTTGCATGCAGCATCGGACAGTGAAGAAATCCGATCGGAGGTGGAGCGTTAAATGTTAAAATCTTGAACCCGAGATTTGTTACCCTGTGAAGGAAGCTAGAGAGACACTCTTTCGGAAACGAGATAGGAAATTTGAAGCCGTGGCTGATTTTCTAAATAGTTTTTCCCCTATTCATTCTGATTCATGGAAGGGAGTAATGTAAGCAGCTTTTCTAGATCGCGAGAGAAGTCTGCAATCCTGGCAAATTGTCTAGATGGGGCTTCGGTATTATTTGGGTTGCAAAAAGAAAGAAAGAAAGAAATTGAGTGGCATTTTGGGAAGTGTGTGATTTTTGTCATCCCGGTTTCTCCTTACGAGGTGGATACAGTTGCATGCATCCAGGTGTGTGTAACCTGGGACCAGCGATAGCGGATCTGGCGTGATATAAGGCCTTAGAAGCAAATGGGTTGTCCTCGGAGGAGGAGAAAATAAGGCTGAATCTGTTTCTTCTCCAGCAATGAGCCTCTTCCAGACGTCTCCATCGCTCCACTTGGGCCACCTTGGGAGATACGCCAGTCGAGGTCCTAAAGGCAGGCAGGAGTCAGGCAGGTGGTAAGCATCACAGTGGGTCATTTTGGGTTGGCACAGCATCCTGCTGGTTGCACCACATAGTGTGAGTTCCCACTTTCCCAAAGAGCATTTCTTGCTCCCTTTTTTTTTCTTCACATTTTGCCTTTTTAGCTGGTCTCTCAGTCCATGGGGTGCAGCTTTCTGTTACTTAGCTGTCCTTTGCCACTCAGCAGAAAAGCAAATCTAGCACTCTTCCCAATTTCCTGGGGAGAATATTTGTCCTTCTAGATCAGGGGTGTCAAACTCAAGGCCCAGGGGCCCGATCTGACCCACGGGGTGCTCACATCTCTCCCACAGAAGGACTGGCCCATGTTGCTTCTGCCAGTGAAAACAGGCTCCCAGGCTCCCTTTTCGGCTGCCACAGCCTCCTGCAACCGGTGAAAACGGAACTTGGGCGCCCCCCCCAAGATCACAATTCTGATTCGGCCCTCAATGAAATCGAGTTTGACACCCCTACTCTAGAGGCAGGCTAGTCTGCTTTTCTTAGCAGCAATCCAGGATCCCTTGCCACGTTGCTGCCTGACGCATTTTTTTTAAAAAAATTAGATTTATATGCCACCCTTCTCCGGAGACTCAGGGCGGCTTACAATGCGTTAAGCAATAGCCTTCATACTTTTATATATTTTATACGAAGTCAGCTTATTGCCCCCACAAACTGGGTCCTCAATTGACCTACCTTAGAAAGGATGGAAGGCTGTGTCAACCTTGAGCCTGGTGAGATTCGAACTTGCTAATTGCAGACAGCTGGAGTTAAATTACAATGCATTAGTCTGCTGAGCTATCCAGGCTCCTTTCAGTGGAAGTTTAAGGGATCCATCCTGGGATCTTTTATATGCAGAGAGAGCCTATTCTGTGCCACTGAGCTCAGGTTCCTTGTTTCACGTGGTCCAAGCTTTTCTCTTCCTCCCTGGCATTTCTTTGGTCTTTTCTACCCACTTTCCACTTGAGAGAAGGAGCAGAACGGTACTTCCGAGATTTCTCCCTGCTTTTCCCTGCTTCACATGGGCTTCCGTACATTTCTTGTTGTCCCCATACGGCAACGGCTGCTGCACAGAGACCCAGGCAGAATAGATGAGTGGGTCCCATGAATTGGGTGGTTGGCTAGATCAAAGACCAAGGAGAGCCTCTTAAAACTCCATCTCTCCCCTCTGGGCTTTACAGATGGCCACAGCTTACCCAGAATGCTGGCCAAGGTAGACTTCACGAAATGGTCCATCAGGGTTGGGCTTTGGGTCTCCTATTATTTGAAACTGTGGTGGCAACTGAGCAAAATCTCCCTTTGGGTTAACACCGAATGGAAGACTCCTGCGATAGGAAACTAGTCTGGGAAAAGCTATTCACAGAGGGACTCTCCAGCCCAGAAAAAGCATAAATCCTGACCAAAAATGACACTTGTGTGGGGTGCAGTCATTACATGCCCATTACAGTTCATTTTCCATGGATAGTTGGATATCCACGTTCTCTCTCTCTCTCTCTCTTCCAAGTTGTACCCGAGGTTGTGTTTGTCGAGAACCAAACTGGGAAAAACTTAGGATTTCAGTGCAGCGTTATAACTGTGGCTGATGCGACCAAGTTGTTCTCCCTTTTAGGGATGACTTTGACTCCAAGAAGAGGAAGCAGAAGGGTAATGAGCCCTGGGGGGCAAAGAAGCCTCGGCACGAGCCACCCCAATACCGAGTTCAATTGGCTTGCTATACTGTGAATAGGTAAGAGCAAATGGGAGCCTTGTGATTGGGATGGAAAGTTTTTGCTGCTTTTCATGAGTTGTGTCTGCCCCATACTCTCATCACCATTTAACGAACCCATAATCCCTTGTGGGGTAGAGTCTGGGCAACTGAATGGAATGAGCAGAGTGTTTTAATGGCCAGATGCCCTTCCTGTCGCCAATGAGGAGTTTTATTCAGCATATATATTTTCAGTGTGCCCAGAGAGAGAAATCTCTCCACCTCTAGCTAGGATCGAACTCACAGCCTCCTGATTGTGAGGCGAGAGCTCCATCACTAGGCCACGGCACCACTCCGCTGTCTGCCCCCACACTCACTCTCCCCCAATATCTCCATTGCCGGACAGGAGTTGCTGCAACTCCCAGAATCTTCAGGATCAAAAGTTTTGAGGCGCTAAATTGAGGAGAGTTCAACATTGATCAAGATAAGAGCAATGCGTTATTTCACGATTAGGGCCCCGAGGTCAAGTTAGTAACACATCAAAGGTCCGGTTTGATTTCTTGTAAAAGAGAGAAACGGTATTGTTGTTGGGAAAACGCTTGGCGAATGCTCGGGAACTGTTTGGTTTAGATACGGAGAACAAACACATCCAGCCTAATCAACGTTGACTCAAGTGTGTTGATTTAGTGCTTCGATGAATGAGCAAAGTCAACCGTCCACCTGCTCCGAATCAGATAAGCTGGACAGTCTTGGCATCCTGTTAAAGGAGATCCTTTTGTTTTGGTTCCTGTGTCTTCGCCAGCTCCTTCTGTGATGCCATGGAAATCTTGAGGCGCTACTGCAGCATCCAGTTGCCCAAGGAATTCTACGATGTCCGCCTCTGCTGGTTGGACACCTTCCCTCTTAGCCAGCCGTTGACTCTGAAGCACCCTAGTCGTGTCCAAGTGGCCAGTCCTGCTGAAGAACTGTCTCAGACGGGAGAGGATACCAGGCAGGAGGTTCGGCTGGAGGACGCAAATCCCGCATTCAGTGCCAAGGTGAACATTTTTGGGGGGCCCCGTTCTGTTCAACAGCAGGGACTTCACAGCTGACAAAGAATTTTAATGAGCTGAGCTGAATTCTGCAGGGCTGTTTGGGCACAAATTAGAAGCACGTTTCACTTAACGCTTTGTTCCCTCTTCTGGAACAATTCTGCTACCTAAATTCTGCTACCTAAATTTATCCTGCGGTTGAATTTGTTGGGTGAACATGACCCCTGCTATAGTGTTTGTTCCTTTGCATTTTATTTGTTTAAATACATGTAAAATCCCTTTCTGTTTTTGTCTTTATTTTAAAATATTCAAAGTACAATAGTTAGCAAGGAAATAAACGGGTAGGTGCTTTATATATTGTTTGCAAACTATTCTGCCCAAATTCTTTTTGGGAGCACCAATAATATTACTACTACGTCTGCATGGAAGCCACCTGGATTAGTAAAACCTTGCCTGTTTTATAAAGGTGGTTATATGACATGTTTCTCTTTTTTGTTTATTTTTCACACTTCTTAACCGCCTGTCTCCCTCGCTCCCTTTTATCTGTACAATCACAGCTTTTAGATAACAAGTGTTAAAATAAACACAGATTGAAAAACAGGTTTATTTTTTTTAAAAAAATCTCAAAATCAGAGAATAGAATCATTCAAGGAAAAGTAAGAATACAGTACAGAGAATAAGAGTACAGAGTAAGAATGTGGACATTTTCACTCGGCTAGGCAGATAATTCATTGTTGGCTCCTACTTTATCAACAATCTACTGTATTTTTGGAGTAGAAGACACACCTTTCCCCCCCCCTAAAAGGAAGTGAAAATTTAGGCGTGTCTTATACAATGAATGTAGCCCCGCCCACCCACTGGCCCCCACCCTTTGGCCTGTGCCTTCCAGCAGTTTACCTCCTTGCAGCAAGCAGCAAGAAGAAACAGCTCGTTTCAGCTTCAGCACAGCCTAATTAGCACAAGTTGATTGGATCGGCCTCCCGACTCTCAGCTGTTTTGCTCTCAGCTGTTCTGCTTCTTGTTGCAAGGAGGTTAATTGCTGGGAGCAGATTTTTTTTCTCTCCTTGTGCTAATCAAGCTATGATGAAAATGAAAATGAAAATAAAGCAGGCTGTTTACTGTTACGAGGCAGAGGCAGATTTCTTTTTCTTGTTTTCCTCACCAAAAAAGATAGGTACGTCTTATACTCCGGTGCGTGTTATACTCCGAAAAATATGGTACTCTCTTTTGCAGATGAAACAAAAGCCATGATATTTTTTTAAAATGTCATAATTAAATCCACCATCATCCTCGGTAAATTGCGATGCCTCTCTGTGATCTCTGGCATCAACGTCTTCTTTCGTTTGAGGAACTTTTGGTAGTGGATTTTTTGGGGGGAATTTTCTGCATGCATCGCAGTTGCACTCACCCTGCTCTGGAACGCCTCTCCCATGTAGGTTCTCCTGCTTTCTTCTCCTGGCGTTGAGGAATTCTACCGCAATTGTCTGCTCTATATTGAGGAGCCCAGCGACCAGAGGGAAATCCCTGAACATCCCACCAAGCAAATTAAGGTAAGCAACATTTGCTGGAAGTAATGCGAATGAGTTGCATTTGTGCCCAAATTCAGTGTTGCCTCCACGTTTTGATGATTATATTGATCGAATGGGGCGTTTAATAAGGAAGGAGTAATCATGGGGACTAGAGTTGCTTGGAAGTTTAAGTTTCATTTTCGTTCCGTAGGCTTCACCGTCATGTCTTTTATCTTGGGCAGCTAAGAAGTCTTAAGCTAATAAGTTGAAGGTCTCCTCACCAGAGAAGGAAATTACTGTCCATAAATGCAGCCGCGCGGGTTGTTACAGGAGTTTCCCGTTACTCCCGGGCAACACCTCTCCTGCGCGAGCTGCACTGGCTGCCAGTGGCCTTCCGTATCTGCTTCAAGGTGCTGGTACTCACCTATAAAGCCCTACATGTCATGGGCCCGAGGTACTTGGAGGACCACCTCCTACTGGCCTCCCGCTGCCCTGGGCGCTCTCATAGAGCTGCCCTCCTCCAGGTGCCGTCGGCCAGACAATGTCGGTTGGCGGCCCCCAGGATGAGGGTGTTCTCTGTGGCTGCACCGACCCTCTGGAATGGGTTACCTCTGGAATGAGTTATCCACCAATTTCCGCACTTTCCGTGCTGTCTGGAAATGGCTTTTTCAGCAAATTCCCCGGCCGATTATGGGGTTTTTAATTTTGGGAATTTTAAATTGGATTGGATTTTAAACTGCATTGTCGTCATCGTTGTTCTTGTTTTTATTGTGTGAGCCGCCCCGAGTCCTACAGGAGAAGGGCGGCATCTAAATTTTAATAATAAAATAAAATAATAAATAAATAAATTCAGTAGTTCTGAGTTCATCTGCCAAAGGATTCATTCCAGATACATTTTCCAAAAAGCAATCGGTAATATGGATATCAGCCAGGGGCCCCTCCCACTTTTGGAGTGTGACCCTAGAAGTGTATCCTTCAGTCTTAAAAAAGAGCGCAGCGCCCAACTGAAACAACTCGGCTTCACCGTCAAGCTGGGATATAGTATCAGACTTCCTTCGTGCATCCTTTTCCCCTCGGTGTGTCTTCCACATAGAATTGTTTTTGCTGGCCAGCCTTTTTCCCTGGATCCACATTTTGCATTGGGGCTGGCGGATATCTAGACCATCCTTGTGAAAAGCAGCGTCTGAAGGCTCTGGTGAACTGGTGCAGTAAAATTAACCTGGTTCTAAATGTTAATAAAACAAAGGAGGTCATTGTAGATATTAGAAAGAGCCGGCATAGTCGTAATCCACTCAGTATCAAGAAGGCAGCTGCATACTGTGTTGACAGTATTAAGTATCTGGGGGTGCAAATAATTAACAATCGGAATTGGTGTCTCCATGCGTCACCCCTTAAGGAAGCGTACAAACCAGCGTCTGCATTTCCCGCATTGGATGAGGAGAGCACATCTTTCTCCTTCTGTCCTGGCCACTTCCAGAGGCAGCATTGAAAGCGTTTTAACAAACTGCATCCCTGTTTGGTTTGCTGGTAGCAGATAGAAAGTCCCTACAGAGAGTGGTGAGGGCAGCCGAGAAGATCATAGGAAGCTCACTTCCTGTTATTCAGTATATTGCTTATAAGTGCCCTGTGGTTAGAGCTCGAAGCATTGTTAGAGACCCCACACACCCACTTCACGGTCTGTTTCTGTTGCTTCCCTCGGGGAGGAGGTTTCAAAGTATCTATAGCAGGACTACTAAATTCTGTAACAGCTTTTTGTTCCTTATGCCATCCGTCCGGTAAACTCGCAAGATTCGTTTTTCTCACCATGTACATGTGTACATCCGAACTATATTGTGTTGTTTCTCTGTGTCATATACTATATGTGGGTACGTGCGTAATTTTGTATTTATTTATTGTGTCATGTTTACGTAGCGTATATTGGAGGTGGTGACCGTTTGGGAGCTGTTTGCAACAAAATTTCATTTTAATGTATGCTGATTAATTTACATCCAAAGTGACAATAAAGTTTAATAAAGTTTAACAGGAGCCTGTGTAACGTAGGAGGCTAATGCCTCCTACTAAAGGCAGCAATTAACACCAGCTGCCTATAATTTCTGCGAGTTCAATCCTAGCCAGGCTCAAGGTCGACTCAGCCTTCCATCCTTTCTAAGGTGGGTAAATTGAGGACCCAGTTTGTGGGGGCAATAAGCTGACTTTGTATAAATATACAAAAGTATGAAGGCTATTGCTTAACGCATTGTAAGCCGCCCTGAGTCTCCGGAGAAGGGCGGCATATAAATCAAATAAAAAAAAATCTAATCTAATCTAATCTAAAAAAATCGATGTCTTCTCTGTACTTCTTGGAGTTTAATCGACAGAGCAGCTCATTCTTTGCAGTTCTGTGTGCAAAGCTTCCCTGGGAGCTCCAGCCCCCACTTCCTGAAATCTAATCTAAATCGGAGGGCCGGTCGGTCTTTTTCCTGATTATCTTCTCTTTCCTCAGTTCCTGCTGGGAAAGAAGGCCGATGAGCTGGTGCTCCTGGGAGGAGAGTGGTCGCCCTCTCTGGACGGTGCTGACCCAGCTACAAGCCCCACGGTCCTCATCCGCACAGCCATTCGTTGCGTCAAAGCCCAGATCGGCTTGGATTTGAGCCCCTGCACGAAGTGGTGAGTTCTCTGCCATTGAACTGGGCCTTCCATCCCCATCGTTGTTGTTGTTGTTGTTGTTATAAGAGTCTGGAGTTTCCTTGTGAACTGACGATGCAGGGAGCAAATTGGGGCAACGTCATCCATTGCTCCGTGCACCTGTGAGTGAGCCGCAGCTCACATCCCCTCCCGCCTTTTTAACCCCTTGTGGTAGTCGGAAAAGATGCTGCTGAAGTGATGGAGTGAGGGGCGTTATCCTTTGAGGGTCTTAGCTCATTCAAGCAAATATAAGCAGGAATGATCCCCACAGGTGTTTTTTGTCAAGAGGCACCTGGATTTTCTGATTTTGAAAAAGTTTCGCTTCCATTCCAAGAAGCCCTTTCAGCTCTGTACCTCAATTGTGAAATTCATCTGTCTCATTCTTTCATTGAGAAGTTGGTGGATGTTTTCTGCCCTGGGTCCCTTCCCTGTGGCGCAGGCTGTGGGGGGGATGAGTCTCTGCTGCCTGCATCTCGAACTGAAGCGCAAATGGTTCCTGTAGTCTGCCATTTTTCTGGAAATCCATTCCTACTCCCGCACCAATTTTTTTAAAATTAGATTTATATGCCGCCCTTCTCCGGAGACTCAGGGCGGCTTACAATGCGTTAAGCAATAGCCTTCATACTTTTGTAATATTTATACAAAGTCAGCTTATTGCCTCCACAAACTGGGTCCTCAATTTACCTACCTTAGAAAGGATGGAAGGCTGAGTCAACCTTGAGCCTTGAACCTTGCAACAATTGCAGACAGCTGGATCTGAATAACAGGCTATTAGCCTGTTGAGCTATCTGAATTTGGAGAGCGTTCATCCCAAAGTACATGGCTAAATGACTATGGAGATTCTCCCATCATGCAGCTCGTGGTGGTCCCAAAGGTGCTTCTTCAAGAGGCAACTGGACTGTCTGGGTTTTCTCTGAAGACGTTTCGCTCCTCATCCAAGAAGCTTCTTCAGTTCTGAATAGGGAATGGAAGGATTGATACTCCTTGGAGACGGCCGGTCCTTTGCATCCTTTTAGAGGGTCCTTGAAGCCCTTGGAGGTTTATCTTTGTCCTCAGGATCACCTGAGTGGTGCTCCTGAATGGTGTGGGAGTAGGAATGGATTTCCAGAGAAAAATTCCAGACTACAGGAGCCAGGAGCCACTACTCAGGTGACCCTGAGGACACAGATGGCCTCAACGACTCTCTAAAAGGATGCAAAGGACCAGCTGTCTGCAAGGAATATCAATCCTTCCATTCCCCACCATCCAGTCAGAGCTGGAGAAGCTTCCTGGATGAGAAGCGAAACGTCTTTGAAAGAAAAAAACCAGAAAGTCCAGTTGCCTCTTGAAAAAAAAAACACTTTTGGGACAATCATAACCTGGATGACGGGAGAATCTCCGTAGACATATAAACAAGAATGTTGCAGGGCACCCAGATGCCGAGCCATTACTTCCCATGATTTTTGAGGGATTCTGGTCCATGGATGCTGATGTGGCAATGCATTTATCGGACTTGCAAATGTTCGTTTTCCTTTATTTTGACTTCAAGGATTAGAGTCGTTTACCTTCTTCAATAGCCTCGAAGGTAAGAATAAATAGCCAGCTGGGCCACTAGATGGTGCATTTTGTAACAAATTGTGTTAACTGCATGACACTCCACAAGAAAGATATGTGGAGGGAAAGTCTTGCAGCATTGCAAGACTGGACATCTGTATGACTGGACATCCCACCCCCCACTAACCCCCCCAAAAAAGAAGGAAGAATTTCTCTTAAGTGTCCTTAATTTGTAGAAAGAGAAGATTGGACTTGCTTTAGAGCAGAGGTCTTCAAACTTTTATTTTTTTAATTTGATTTATATGCCGCCCTTCTCCAGAGACTCAGGGTGGCTTACAATGTGTTAAGCAATAGCCTTCATACTTTTGTATATTTTATACAAAGTCAGCTTATTGCCCCCACAAACTGGGTCCTCAATTTACCCACCTTAGAAAGGATGGAAGGCTGAGTCAACCTTGAGCCTGGTGAGATTCCAACTTACAGTAATTGCAGACAGCTGGTGTTAATCACAATGCTTTTAGTCTGCTGAGCTACCAGGCTCAGCAAATTTGGCAGCTTTAAGACTTGTGGACTTCAACTCCCAGAATTCTCGGCTGGAGAATTCTGGGAGTTGAAGTCCACAAGTTTTAAAGCTGCCAAGTTTGAAGACCTCTGCTCTAGAGAATAATTTGACCCTCTGAGATTAGAGGGTCAGATTAATGTATATTCCAATTGCCGGGAACAAATAACATTAAATAAATAAATAACATTTTTATTAGAAAATAAGATCAGCAGGAATCTGTAGATGGGTAGAGAGATACGGGGTCTAGGAAGCAGACATGCAAGCTGTAGAGCAGACTTACTGAATTTTTTTTTTGTAGAATTTTTTTATTGAATTATAATATTTAATTGGTGTAAGGGAATGTAGGGAAATAAAGTAGAGTAATCCCATCCGTAGTGTTCACCTTGTTTTATTTTAATTGCATTTCAATTGAAACAAATCAAAACCTGATCCCCATCTTACAGTGCCTGCTTCTTGGAGCGTAGCATGTTGCCCAAAAGTTAAAAAAAGGACCTTTGGTTTGCACAGAATTGAGGAATCCCCTTCGCATAAGCCACATACTCCCTTCTTTAATCGTAAGATTGCCTTTCTGTGAGCCAAGGACATCATTTATTTTTGCCACCTGCCGTTTATTTCTTTCCTGGCTTATATAATAATAATAATAATAATAATAATAATAATAATAATAATAATAATAATAATAATAATAATAATAA
This sequence comes from Coluber constrictor foxii, assembly GCA_038048745.1. Taxonomy (NCBI): domain Eukaryota; kingdom Metazoa; phylum Chordata; class Lepidosauria; order Squamata; family Colubridae; genus Coluber; species Coluber constrictor. Next base: position 35,387,652 of record CM075967.1, read on the forward strand.
TAATAATAATAATAAGATGGAGTTAGACAATTTGGACAGAAAAACAAGGAAGCTTATGACAATGAATCATGCCTTGCACCCTAAAAGTGATGTTGACCGATTATATTTACCAAGAGCAGAGGGTGGTCGAGGACTCCTACAAGTAAAGCAGACTGTGGAAGAAGAAAAATGCAGCTTGAATGATTACATCCAGAAAAGTGAAGAACCAATGATTAAGGAAGTAAATAAAGGAGGCCTTTTAAAGACAACTAAAACAAAAGCAGAATATAAGAAAGAAGTAATTGAGCAGCGAGCTGAAAATTGGAAAAGCAAAGCTCTGCATGGCCAATACTTGAAAAGTATTGAAGGCAAAAGTGACCAGAAACTAACTTGGAACTGGTTAAGATCAGGAGTACTGAAAAAAGAAACAGAAAGCTTTATTTTGGCAGCTCAAGAACAAGCCCTAGCCACAAACTGCATGAAGGCAAAAATTCAACATGTTACCACCAACAGCAAATGCCGCCTCTGTAATGAGAAAGATGAAACAGTCGACCACCTGATCAGTGGATGCAGCAAAATTTCACAAACCGACTACCTACAACGCCATGACCGCGTTGCCAAGATCATTCACTGGAAATTGTGCCAGAAGTTTGGATTTGAGTACAGCAAAAACCACTGGGAACATCAGGTTGAGAAAGTTCTAGAGAATGAGAAACTCAAGATCTTGTGGGACTTTAGGATTCAGACTGACAGGTACTTGGTCCACAACACACCTGACATAACGGTAGTTGAAAAGAAAAAAGTATGGTTCATTGACATTGCAATACCTGGTGATGCACGGATTGAAGATAAGCAGCAAGAAAAAATCACAAAGTACCGGGACTTGCAAATCGAAGTTGAGCGACTATGGAAAAAGAAATCATGTGTTGTTCCGATTGTAATTGGAGCCCTTGGAGCAATACCCAAAGGGCTACCCCGCTATTTAGAAATTCTAAATTTACCGGACTTGAACATTTTGACTCTACAAAAAACCACCATACTCGGAACAGTTTACATCCTCCAACGATACCTTAACAGTTCCTAGGTCCTTGGTTAGGACTCGAGCTGCTGAGCTATTAACCAGCCTCAAAGGCTGTGAATCTCACTACAGATTAAATAATAATAATAATAATAATAATTTTATTTCTATACCGCCCTTCTCCCGAAGGACCAGGGCAGTGTACAGCCTATTAAAAGCACAAAGACAAACATAAATTAAAAATAATTAAAATTATTAAATAATTTCGGCTCAAATATAAAACCCCAAATTTAAAACATCCAGCTCAAATCATTACATTTGACAGCCCAGCCTGGCGGAACAACAAAGTTTTGAGGGCCCAGTGAACTACACGGAGGTATTTGTACACTTCCATCTTGAAGTTCTCCCTTGGAGAGGAAGCCCCATTGCCAAGAGAAGAAGGATATGGGCACCAAGTAGGAGTTGAGCTTTCTGATGATGCCCAGGCATGAGGATTTTGGTTCTCTTTTCAGAGAAGACTCCTTATACTTCCGCGTTAATCAAGGACCCTGGTCTTCTGAAGGTCTTGCACATGCTTCTGTGCATGAGCTCTTAGGAGCCAGAGAAGACTTCACACGCTCTTGCCTTCACCCAATCCGCGATGAGGAACAAGGCTAGAACTTGGAGTGAATTGGCTTAGTTGGAAGGAGTACGGTTATATATAGCTCCCTTGTGCTAGATAACCATGGCAACCAAACTTATTTTGTGTAAATCAGGCTGCGCACGTGACGTGTTGGGCAAGCATCAAACTTGGGAAGAAAGGAATTTGGGGGCCTTGTGAAGCATTGCCACGTGTTGTCGATCCTCAGAAATCCACACTCTTCGTTCTGTAATAGAGCCTGTTGAACTGAAGTTAATTCTACCTGAATTAACCTAGTTAATTCAGCCATAAGAAAGGCAAGGAGTTAACAGAACGAACGACCGAAGATCCTGCAGTGCAGGAATTGCAGGCACTTAATTTTTGTATTTTTGTGTATTTTAGTTCTGGGGAAAGGCTGGATGGCCGATTGGTTTGGGGCTGGGACTTTCTAATTATTGTCATCTTGGCTAAATAATTAACATTTTCTCCCCGGTAGTTGAGTCTCATTGAGGTAGATGTACAGCAAAGTATTGTTCTATGTTTACAGATGTGTCATCCCGTGGCCCACGTGTGGCCCTGGGCAGTTGGTAATGTGGCCCCACAAGATTGTATAAAAAAATTAAAAGGAATACAAAAATAACCCTGGCTACGGCATACAAGGAAAAATCAGCTAAAGATGCTCTACAGGTGGCATATGTCGCCATCTAGATTGGCCAAAATAAATCCGAAACTGAGTCCGGCATGTTGGAAGTGTAAATATCCACAAGGCACATTTTACCACTTGTGGTGGACGTGCCCGGCAGCGAAGAAATTCTGGTCCATTATCAAGAGGTGGATAGAACAAATTATTAACATACAAATCGATAAAAGACCCGAAACCTTTTTATTAGGAATCCTTACTAAACCCTATCTCAAAGAAATAAAGTATTTGTTAATACACATTTTAACGGCGGCATGAATAACTTATGCTAGCAATTGGAAATCTGAAAAAATTCCATCGGAGGACGAGATAAAAGAGAAGATAACTCAGTGTGCAGAAATGGATAGATTGACAAAAGAATTAAAGGAGAAAGAGGATACTGAATTTTATAGTTTGGGACAAATGGTACCACTGGCTCAGGGTTACTAGAGAAAAGAGACAAGCAGGAAATAATTAGAGGTATAGTAGAATGAAGTCAATCTTATATTTATGATGTTCTTAAGCTATAGAAATATTTACCACAAAAAGTTGTCTTAGTAAGATGGAGAGAAACGAGGTCAAAAAGGTTAATAAATTATTTTAAGATCTATGGGAATTATGCAAGATTGTGTAAATAGAAACATCACTACGAATTAATGCTTCAATGAATGAATATATATAATGTTTTAATGTAATGGTTTTCTTTTTTTCTTTTTTTTTTGTCTTTGTCTTAAGTTTATTATATGTAGTTTGTGTGATTTTAACATTTGTCAATAAAGTTTATAAATTAAAAAAAAAATAAAAATGAATTTGTTACTTAAGTATGTTAACTATATTTTATATGTAGCCCAAGACAATTTTCTAACAGAACAATTAATCAATGAAATAGTTTGCCTCCCAGGAGTGTGGCTGCTCTACCACAGGAGGTTTTCAAAAATAGATAGCCATTTGACTGGGCTGATATAAGGCGCTTGCCTTGTGGAGCGGGTTGGACTATATGACCTCGAAGGTCCCTTCCAGCCGTATGATGCTATTCACCCACTTATAGACAGTTTCAAGCACACAGCTCTGCACCCAGCCTGTGGTTGAACTCCCGAGGGTGGGACTGACACCATTTGAGGAATAATCGTATTTTTTGGGGGGGGGAGTTTATCTGAATTCTCTGCACTTGATGTTCGTTAGGTACCGGTTTGCTGAGTTCAGATACCTGCGTGAGGGAAACCCATCTTACCAGGAGCAGACTGTGGTTTTCTTGCCAGATATTTGGAGCCTGATGCCATCTCTTGAAGAGTGGGAGGCCTTGTGCAAACAGAAAGCGGAAAAGGCTGCAGCGACTTCGGAAGGAAAAAACGAGGCGGTAAGAGTTAATTCGACCTGGATCTAAAGTTTAATCTGAGCAGGAAAGAATTGGGGGTCACTCTCAGATGATGGGTAGAAGTGAAGGAAGTCTTAGCGCCTAATCCAGGGGTCGGCAACCTTAAACACTCAAAGAGCCACAAAGGTCCTAACCGGAAGCCCCCATTCAATTCTGGAGCCGACTGGAAGTCCAGTTCCCCCACCATAGAGTCTCCTCCTAGCATGGCATCCTATTCCCTCTACCTGTCTTAACCGAAATCTATCAAGTGTGGAGCTGACCGGCAACAAGGAGCCGCGGCAGAGGGATCAAAGAGCCACATGCGGTTCCAGAGCCGTGAGCTGCCGACCCCTGGCCTAATCCATTTCTTTCCATTTATACATGGACTTGTTGTGTTTTATATCCTGCCTCATTGAGATTTACACAGATGTTTTGTGACCTTAGCTTTATTGCAATCTCCGTTATTTTAAATGGACAGCTGTGATTTGATTGTTGGTCTTGCCTTTAATTGAAATTAGATATTCTTGGCTCCTGAGAGCATGCTACTGTTTAACTAGATCAGGGGTCTTCAGAGTCTGGCAACTTCAGATTAGAGTAGAATAGAATTCTTTATTGGCCAAGTGTGATTGGACACACAAGGAATTTGTCTTTGGTGGATATGCTCTCAGTCTACATAAAAAAACAAGATACATTCAGCAAGAATCATAAGGTACAACACTTAATGATAGTCATAAGGAACAAATAAGCAATCAAATCATATTAGGAAACAGTCAATATAAATTGTAAGGATACCATCAACAAGGTTACAGTCATACAGTCATAAGTGGGAGGAGTTGGGTGAAAAGAACGATGAGAAGATTAATAGTTGTGCAGACTTAGTGAATAGTTTGACAGTGTTGAGGGAATTATTTGTTTAGCAGAGTGATGGCATTTGGGAAAGAACTGTCCTTGTGTCTAGTTGTTCTGGTGTGCAGTGCTCTATAGCGTCCTTTTGAGGATAGGATTAAGACCTGTAGATAGTAGCTGGCTGGGGAATTCTGGGAGTGGAAGTCCACAAGTCTTAAAGTTGTCAAGTTTGGAGATCCCTGAAATAGATTCAAGACATAGAAACTTTTTGCTCAAGTTGGCTTTTGAGCAGAACATCTTAAAAGTCGGCCAGATCAGGGCCAAAAAGTCGGTGGGAACCAGCGAAAAACTAAATTTGATTTAATTGGTTCTCCTCTTCAAAAATCATTGCAGTTTTGTTGCTGAATTACAGTATGGTGGCCACTTGCAAAAGGTTTTTAGCTGGAGTCTTTGGATCGTCAACTTTGATGTTTTGCCCTCTAACGATGACACTTCTAAACAGGTGGAAGAAAATGAACAGCCCTCTGACCCAGCTCCGGAGCAAGAAATGGAGTCCTGTGAGCAGGAAATGGAGGCAGCTGAACCGGTCCCCGAGCCGGTTCTGGAGACGTCGACTTCTGAACCAGAGACCCCAGCTCCACCACTGGAACCAGCCATAATTGTTTACCCTCATCTGGCACTGCAAAACGAGCAGCCCAGTTGCTCCAACATCTCCCTTTACACTTTGCTTGAGTACAGAAGGCAGCGGGAGAAACTCTCCTTTGAGGTAGGTTTTGTGTCTCTCGGACGGACGTTCTTGGTTCTTGAGGGATGATGAAGATAGAAGAGACTCTTCGTAGCTGAGCTTTGTTTTCTAAATGATGATGGTACTTTGGTAATGAAACCATCTGCAGGAACAAAAACTATCAAGCACAGAGAGCAGCAAGGACCTCACATTTATGACAAAGCCAATTATTGGCTACTGGTACTAAAAACCAACACGAAGAGGCCTTTTGCATTTAGGTTTTCCCTCTCTTCTGTCCCAGCCATGGGGTCGTATCAAAAGAGCTTTGAAGAAGCAGCCCTGTATGAATTACCAGCAGAATAGGATGAAAAGAAACAAGGGGGTGGCGGGTGGGGAACTTTTGAAGATGGAAAGAGTAGAGGTGGATTTTGTGAGGGTACCGTATTTTTCGGAGTACAAGACACTCCAGTTCTACCTTTTTTGATGAGGAAAACGAGAAAAAGAAATCTGCCTCCCAGCAATTTTTGCCTCGTTGCAGCCAACAGCAAACAGCCTGCTTTACTTTCAGTTTCGTTTTCAGCATAGCTCGGTTAGCACAAGGAGAAAAAAAAAATTACCTCCTTGCAGCAAGCAGCAGAGGCCCCCGCAAAAGAGCTGAGAGCAAAAGAGCTGAAAGTCGGGAGGCCGATCCAATCAACTTGTGCTAATTAGGCTGTGTTGAAGCTGAAATGAGCTGTTTCTTTTTGCTGCAAGGAGGTAAATTGCTGGGAGGCAGAGGCCAAAGGGTGGGGGCCAGTGGGTGGGCGGGTCTACATTCAGTGTATAAGACGCACCCAAATTTTCATCCCCTTTTTGAGGGGTGGAAGGTGCGTCTTATACTCCAAAAATACAGTAGGTCCAGTATGCTGAGTATCAAGATGTTCGTGATTTTTAAAAATGCAGAAGTGAACTAAACTGAAATAAGTCCTGTAGTAGAAGAGAGCCAAATACATGTTAAAGCCAGAGATTACCTAACCATTGCTCCTTAATGTCAGAGTTCCAAGTAACATACCCGTAGCACACAAAACTCAGGGGCAGGTAGATTCCTCAAAGAATAAGTTTATGAAAGGTAAAGGTAAAAGTTCCCCTTGCACATATGTGCTAGTCGTTCCCGACTCTAGGGGGCGGTGCTCATCTCTGTTTCAAGAGCCAGCGCTATCCTAAGACGTCTCCGTGGTCATGTGGCCGTCATGACTCAACACCAAAGGCGCACGGAACGCTGTTCCCTTCCCACCAAAGATGGTCCCTATTTTTTCTACTTGCATTTTTTTTTTACATGCTTTCGAACTGCTGGGTTAGAAGCTGGGACAAGGAACGGGAGCTCACCCCATTACGCAGCACTAGGGATCGAACCGCTGAACTGCCAACCTTTTGATCGACAAGCTCAGCGCCTTAGCCACTGAGCCACACTGTCCTTGATATATTAGATATGCCACATTGGTACAGGCTGGTGAAAACCGTCTTTGAGTATCCCCGCGGTAATTAAAAGTAAAAGTTGTTCCACTTTCTCAAAACAATCGGTCACACGGTCTAATCAGGATATTGTCCAGTTGCTAGGTGACTCCAGTCCCCTCCTTCCGAGCACCTGCAGGAACGTCCTTGATTCCCAAGAGAAAAGTATTTGTTTTGACTACAACACCCCAACTCTCTCTATTCCCCCCTCCCTCTCCCTCTCCTCCAGTGTGTCAGCGCTGAAGTCTCAAAATGGCCTCAGTGAGGCCAGCTTCAGGGTTGACACTTAGCACCGGAGCATATTCCACTGGATTGAGCCTCCTAGCTTCCCAGGGCCGTCTCCGCCAGTGCCAATGTCTCACCAACCCTCTCAACACCTTCTCTTCTCGTTCTTCTCAGCCTCCGATGCCAGCATCCTATCCGAGCGTATCCCCTTTCGGCAGATTTCCACCTGTTGAATCCCCAAGCTGTTAAATCAGGCGTACACCGTATAGGCACGTGGATGCGCACATTTCCATAGTTTAGGCCTCGAAATCGTCCCCAGCTTCTTGCTCTCTGATCTCTTTTGCTCCTTCTTTCCCCCCCTCCCTGAGGTGGCAGTGGTGGCAGAGACTTTCCAGGAGATGCTTCAGCGGGATTTCGGCTACAAGCTTTATAAAGCATTGCTGGCTCTACCGGAAAAGGAGCAGCCGCCAGAGGCCAAGAATCCCGATTCAGAAAAAGTGCCGAAATCTGAAAAGGAAGCAGAGAACGAACTGAAGGAGGAATCTCAGGAGAAACCGGGAGCAGAAGATGCACCCGATAGTAACCAGAAGGAAGTTCAAGTACGTCTATACAAGTCTCGGTTGCCTCCCCCCCCTCATGTTTGGCCAGTTACTCACATGGTCTTACGTTGCACAGTTTGCATTTTCTTCCAATTGCAAAGGATAATAAGGGGGGGTTCTTTTTTTTGGGTCAGGCACAGATATTGTCCTTTTCATTCGTGCAGAAAGAGGGGGCTGGGGAGGCCGAGAAGAAGCCCCCGAATCAAGATGGGGCCAATTCAACCAAGGAAGAGAAGGTGAGCGGGAATGTCAAAGCCGAAGCGAAGGATTCCGCCGACGACCTCTGCGAGTTGAGCATGGAAGATGACCTCTTGCTGCTAAGAGAGGACGAAGAGGAGGATTTCGGTAAGCAGTCTGGGAAACGGCAGCGCCGTTCGGTTTAATCTTGCCAACGTGGTGGGGGCACAAATTAGCTGCAGAGAGTTGCCCTTATCACTACCCTTAGCTGTAGACGAGATGAAAATCCCTTGGCTTTTCTCTGTGGGGAAATTAGGATTCCCAAGTTCCTTTTCGCGGCCTTTGGTCAATGTTCAGCTACCACAGACTGCGCAGTCTCCAGACTGCAATGGGTATTGAAAGGCATTTGTTGCGCACTCAAGGAGCTCTGGTGGCTAAGCAGACTAAAGCAGTATTATTAACTGTTATTAACATTCAGCTGCCTGCAATTACTGCCAAGTTCAAATCCCACCAGGCTCAAGGTTGACTCAGCCTTCCATCCTTTCTAAGGTAGGTGAAATGAGGACCCAGTTTGTGGGGGCAATAAGCCGACTTTGTATAAAATATACACAAGTATGAAGGCTGTTGCTTAACGCATTGTAAGCTGCCCTGAGTCTCCAGAGAAGGGCGGCATATAAATCAAATTTTTTTAAAAAAGAGATCTTCGTCTGGCTAAGTATGCTGAATGGATCCAGTCAGTGTCAGCATTCCGAGTAGCGCACCCATTGAAAGCAGAACTCGGAGGCAGGTAGATTCCTCAAAGAACATGTTTATTGGATACATCATATTGGCACAGCCGGTGAAAACCAACTCCTAACAGTTCCCACGGTTTTCATCTAATTAAGAGAATAAAATCCTCTCTCCCAGGTGTCACTGGTCACATTGTCCAGTTAGGATGGATGGCAGGCTCCTCTCCTCCTTCAACTGCCACCTGTTGCAATGACCTTGGTTCCCACAGGAAAATATTTTGTTTTGACTGTTAGCCGGCCTATCTACTTCCCCCCTCCCTTCCCCCTCTCAGGCTTCATGGCAACTATGAGGCAGGGCACAAGATGGCTTCAGCCAGGCTCGCTTCAGAGTTAACAGTCGGCTTCTTCTTCTTCTTCTTTTTTTTGTAAATACTGTATTTTCCTGCGTATAAGACTACTTTCTAACACACAAAAATCTTCTCAAAAGTCAGGGGTCGTCTTATACGCCGGGTCTCATTCTCCTGTAACCAGGCAGACCAGCCCATAAGGCTCTGACGAGCCTTAAATGGCTCTGAGGAGGGTCGTCTTATACGCCCAGTCGTCTTATACATCAGAAAATATGGTATTTTTCCCCCCCAAACTTAAACATAAAATATAACTTTCAAGAGCAAAGTCTCGATCCGGTCATAGATGGTTACCACGCTTACATTCCTTTAACAAGCTCAATTCACAATTTCACATTACATGTTTTATAAGTAAAAAATTCAAAGCTTAAAAAAAACCAATTTTAATATCAATTTTAACATCTTCATCTAGATAAATCCATTACATCAATCCAGATTAATTTCAAATTCACTTTCATTCATTTTTGTCTATATATCAATTCTAATCATATCTTGTTCTTCTTTACCTTATTATCTTTTACAATCCATATCAAAATAATTTTTAACAATATTCTAACCTCTTATTAAGTGTTTACCTTACAGTTTTATCACCATTACTCTTAATTTCAAATTCAGTACAACTCCGTTTTTATTACAATTTATAAAACAAAGTTCTATCTAGTTTTTAACAGTCGGCTTCTGAAGCAGGTTATGTTGCCTTATCCACAGGTGTCAAGTTGGAAGACGCCGAAGTGAGATCCGTTGCATCCAACCAGTCAGAAATTGAGGTTTCCTCCCTCTCTGATATGGTTAGTGGCCAGCTCGTCTTCAAAGTTTGGTTTGCTTGTTTGTATCTGAATTCTCTTAATGGATGTATCCTGCTTTTTAATTAGTTGTCTTGGGAAGACCAGATAAACAAAGAGTATATTTTTCTGGAAACGTGGCTGACTTTGTAACATACCAATTCTGGTGCTGAGACTTGATTCCAAAACCATCTTTAGCAGGATAGGAGGCAGATTTGCATGGATTTGTATACTGTGTCTCCCCTGAAAATAAGACCTCCCTGGATAATAAGCCAAATCAGGCTTTTGTGTGCATGCGCTAAAATAAGTCCCCCCCCCCCCCAAAATAAGCCCTCTCCAAAAATATTTAACCACATGCGCAGCTGGTCCCCGCCATTTCCTCGGGTTAGGGTTAGGGAGACACAGCTGAAAGTCAGGTAAGACAACAAGAGGAGCTCTGTCTTGCTCCATGCGCCCCAAAATAATAAGACCTCTCCGAAAATAAATACAAGACAGGGTCTTATTTTGGGGGAAACATGGGTACAATGTAGATGGTGGCAAAATTATTTTCTCAGAAATTGGATTTTTTTCTTCCTAGGCTAGGCCAGGCTAGGTAATTGAGGGACAGCTCCAGGGGACTGAGCAGCGTAAACCCCCAAATTCTGGAATGTAGGTATACTTTACCGTGTTTCCCCGAAAACAAGACAGGGTCTTATTTCCTTTTGACCCCCCACCCCCCAAATAAGGGTTTGGCCTTATTATTGGGGGGGGGGGTCTTATTATTTTGGGGGTGCAGGAAGCGGCGAGTGTGGGGCTGGATGTCCCATTGCTGCCGTCGTCTCCCCTCCCTGTTCTTCGCGCCGGCCCAGCACCTCCCACCCACCCCAATGATAACAGCTGCTTCCCTTCCCCACCATCCCTTTATTGAGAAGGGGGGGGCAGGGGGGAAGCGGGATGCTCGTCTTACCTTTCCAGCTCCATCGCATTCCTCGCCGTCGTGTCCAGGGAAACAGGCTGTAAAAGAAAACCACCTCGCGAGTTCAATCAAAGTTCCTGAACTCGCGATAAGGTTTTTTTTTTACAGCCTGTTTTGCAGGACACAACGGCGAGGAAAGCGATGGAGTTAGAAACGTAAGATCTGCATCCTGCCTCTCCTCCGCCCCACTTGCCACCCCCCAAATTGCATCCCTAAAGGGGGCAGGTGGCTAAGCAAGGGGCAGGAGCCCTGCCATGCCCAGTGAGGTGGGGTGGAAAGAAGAGACGGTAAGGGGAGTCACGTCTCGTTCCATGCTTCTCGTTTCTCCCCCGCCCTACCTGCCATCCCTCTCGATAAAGAGACAGCGGGGAAGGGAAGCAGCCGTGCTGCTGTTGCCATTGGGCGGGGTGGGGCGTTGGGCCGCTCGACTGGCGCAAAGAACAGGGAGTGGGAGGGCATGTCCCCCTCTTCCTCCGGCCTCGCTTCCTCAACTCATTTTGGTTGCTCGGAAAGCGACCACGGGAAATGGCGGGATCAGCTGCGCATGCGCGTAAGTCGTTGGTAGTGGTGCTTATTTTGCGAGGGTGGCTTATATTATCGCATGCGTTGAAAAGCCCGCTTGGGCTTATTATCCGGACGTATCTTGTTTTCGAGGAAACACGGTATAGTTTTCCACACCGTAAAGACACTTATCAAGGGCCTCCCATATCTTTATTCACTTATCACCCATCTCAATACGATCCCTAGTTTGCGTTGATCTGCATCATAGCATGTTACACCGTAGCTTGCTTTGAGTTTTCCTTTTCTTCTTTTTCTTTTGATGAGGCGCACAATGCTGCCTAATATTTTAGCAAGTGATTTTAGAAATCCTGGCTTAGGGTAATTTGTGACTTTTTACTAGAAGGCCAGAATAAGATGGTCCCTGTGATCCCCAGAACTACGCTCTCCGTCCCATCTAGCTTCCTCTTGGGTAGCATCCGATATGTAGTGCGTTTTCCAGTGTAAATTATAGGATGCCTCAGTAACGTGACTGATAGTTGCTGCTGATGGAGAATCATTTTATAGCTTATCTCAGCCGTGGGATCCGTGATAAATATGCATTGGGCACCTGCTTTGATGTTGCCACTGCTGGCTTGGGGACCTCAAGTCTATAAAGTTGGCATCTCCGAGCCGCGGTGGCGCAGCGGTTAGAGTGCTGTACTGCAGGCTACTTCTGCTGCCTGCAGTTTGGCAGCTCGAATCTCACCAGGCTCAAGGTAGACTCAGCCTCCCGTCCTTCCGAGGTGGGTAAAATGAGGACCCAGATTGTTGGGGGCAAGAGGCTGACTCTGTAGTCAGCCTCTGTAGTCAACTTAGAACTAAGGAGAAATTTTCTGACAGTGAGAGCAATTAATAAGTGGAACAACTTGCTTGCAGAAGTTGTGAATGCTCCAACACTGGAAGTTTTTAAGAAGAGGTTGGATAACCATTTGCCTGAAGTGGTGTAGGGTTTCCTGCCTGGGCAGGGGGCTGGACTAGAAGACCTTCAAGGTCCCTTCCAACTCTGTTATTCTATTGTGTTCTGTTCTGTTCTGTTCTGTTCTGTTCTGTTCTGTTCTGTTCTGTTCTCTTCTCTTCTACTCTACTCTACTCTACTCTATTTTCTATTCTATTCTATTCTATTCTATTCTATTCTATTCTATTCTATTCTATTCTATTCTACTCTATTCTACTCTATTCTACTCTACTCTACTCTATTTTTGTTGTTCTACTCTAATCTACTCTCCTATTCTATTCTATTCTATTCTATTCTATTCTATTCTATTCTATTCTATTCTATTCTATTCTATTCTATTCTATTCTATTCTATTCTACTCTACTCTACTCTACTCTACTCTACTCTATTTTCTATTCTATTCTATTCTATTCTATTCTATTCTATTCTATTCTATTCTATTCTATTCTATTTTCTATTCTATTCTATTCTATTCTATTCTATTCTATTCTACTCTACTCTACTCTACTCTACTCTACTCTACTCTACTCTACTCTACTCTACTCTACTCTACTCTACTTCTATTCTATTCTACTCTACTTCTACTCTACTCTCTATTCTATTCTACTCTACTCTACTCTACTTCTATTCTATTCTACTCTACTCCTACTCTACTCTACTCTACTCTACTCTACTCTACTCTTATTCTATTCTATTCTATTCTATTCTATTCTATTCTATTCTATTCTATTCTATTCTATTCTATTCTATTCTATTCTATTCTATTCTATTCTATTCTACTCTACTCTACTCTATTTTTGTTGTTCTACTCTACTCTACTTTCTATTCTATTCTATTCTATTCTATTCTATTCTATTCTATTCTATTCTATTCTATTCTATTCTATTCTATTCTATTCTATTCTATTCTATTCTATTCTATTCTATTCTATTCTATTCTATTCTACTCTACTCTACTCTACTCTATTTTCTATTCTATTCTATTCTATTCTATTCTATTCTATTCTATTCTATTCTATTCTATTCTACTCTACTCTACTCTACTCTACTCTACTCTATTCTACTCTACTCTACTCTACTTCTATTCTATTCTACTCTACTTCTACTCTCTATTCTATTCTATTCTATTCTACTCTACTCTACTCTACTTCTATTCTATTCTACTCTACTCCTACTCTACTCTACTCTACTCTACTCTACTCTACTCTACTCTACTCTACTCTACTCTACTCTACTCTACTCTTATTCTATTCTATTCTATTCTATTCTATTCTATTCTATTCTATTCTATTCTATTCTATTCTATTCTATTCTATTCTATTCTATTCTATTCTATTCTACTCTACTCTACTCTACTCTACTCTACTTCTATTCTATTCTATTCTATTCTACTCTACTCTACTTCTACTCTACTCTACTCTCTATTCTATTCTATTCTACTCTACTCTACTCTACTCTACTTCTATTCTATTCTATTCTATTCTATTCTATTCTATTCTATTCTATTCTATTCTACTCTACTCTACTCTACTTCTACTCTACTTCTACTCTACTCTTATTCTATTCTATTCTATTCTATTCTATTCTATTCTATTCTATTCTATTCTATTCTATTCTATTCTATTCTATTCTATTCTACTCTACTCTACTCTACTCTACTCTACTCTACTCTACTCTACTCTACTCTGTAAACTGCTTAGGGAGGGCTGGAAAGCACAATGAAGCAGTATATAAATCTAAGTGCTATTGCTATTTCTGGACCAGTGCAATAGAGCATGGAGTGAAACTGCCCCTCTTTTCCTTCCCTCCCCCCCCTTTTTTTAATATATATACCACACTTAGCCCAGAGAGCTGGACCCAAGCACTGTGTTGCCCTTGGATGCCCTCCTTGCCTTCATATACTTCGACTTGAATTTCTGTGGCTACTTGCACAGGAAGGATATGGACAAGATCCTCCTCACTTTGGGACTGCACCTCTGTAAAGAGCAGGTGAGCATCTGCTGGGTTCCGTTGGCGATTGGAATGAGTTGGCCTCTGCCCCTCCGGACCGCGGGCACGTGGGGTTTCTTGGCGGCATTTCCCAGGGCCACTCCTAAGGGGGTGTCTCCATCTGCTGGTAGGTGAAACGCTTGGTGAACAGGGTGGTGACTCAGTTTGTGTGCCGTTACCGCAGCCTGCGCTACAGCCGGCAGGAAGGGACAGAGGCAGGCCTCGGAGAGGAAGAATTGTCAGGTGAGTCGCAGGTATGGGGTGGGAAGGGACTTTGTGGGGCATCAGGGATGGCATGCCGCTGTGACTTGCTTTCTAAGGTAGGCTCGTTCCAGTTCAGCAATGGGTTTCATTGAGCCCTCTGTATGGCAGGAGGAGGTCTCGATGGGGTGTCGGGGGTGTGTCTTAACATTTTTGTCTCCTCCCAACAAAATAGAGACAGTCCTTGACTTTCATTTAGTGACTGTTCAAAGTTACAACAAAGTGACTTAACGAACCTTTTTTTCAGGCTCATGACTATGGCAGCATCCCCGCCTGGTCACGTGATCAAAATTCAAAACACTTGGCAACCGACTCTTATTTATGACGGGCGCAGTGTCCCGGGGACACGCGATTTCCCTCTTTGCGACTTTCTGACACGCCAAGTCAACGGGGGAAACCCGATTCACTTAACAACAGGGGCAAGAAAAGTTGAAACACGGGGTGGGTGGGTGGGTAGAATTCATTGGCGGCTGTCTTGCTTAGCAAGAAAATTTGGGGGCTCAAATTGTGGTCGTAAGCCGAGGACTTAACCGTAATCCAGGTATGTGAGGATCTCCTCCCATTGAGTTGTGCCTCACTTTTGGAAAGCACAATTTTTTCTCAGGATGGGTCAGTTGCTGAGGAAGAGACTAATACTTCAGACCAGCAGGAACGGCGGCAATGGAATTCCTATGTTTTTTGCTCTTTTTTCTCGCCGTTCCCCAAATCAAGGTGTTCTTGATTGTTAAGCAGGATAAATGCTACTTCGTTCTTGCAGGCAACCTCCATTTCTTGCGCTCATCGGTCCCTTTTACCAAATCTACCCGAGAGGCTCAGTCTACCAATTTGATTCCCTACAATGGAGCTGTCCTTAACGTGAGCAAACTCCTGGAAAAGGCAGAGCAAACAGAAAACAGCCGACTCTACCTGGAAAATAAAATCCATACCCTGGAGCTAAAATTGGGTGAGTGCTGCGGGGGAGGCTTGATAGATTCAATTTAATTTAATTTAATTAAGATTTCATCTACAACCAGTCATCGTGATTCCTGGTAGTTCACCTTGATGGCCATCTGTACCTATGAAGGAACTGCTTCATTCGATAAGCTGTATCTTCTGGGTTAACCAGATTAGGGCTGCTAATGTCTGGGTGACCAGCGAATGGCAGCAAAGAGATGTGCTTTAAACTTCAAGGTATTTGCTGCCACCTAGTGGTCATGTGGGATTTTGCAGTCTAATTCTGATAATACTTGTTATATACCAGGGGTTGGAAACGCCCCCCGTTCAATTCTGGAGCTGACTGGAAGTCCGGTTCCCCCCGCATAGAGTCTCCTTCTAGCGCGACGTCCTTTTTCCTCTATCTGTCCTAACTGAAAGCCCTAACAATTGTGGAGCTGACCGGAAAACCCGCCCCTTGCCATTGAGTCTCCTCCTGGTGCGCCGTGCTTCCCTCCCCCCTCCCAAAACCGGAAGGTCCTCTCAAAATTGTGGTGCCGACAGGTGGCAGGGAGCCGCAACAGAGGGATGAAAGAGACACATGCGGCTCCGGAGCGACGGGTTGCTGACCCCTGTTATATACGAAAGCAGGATTCAAGGCCAAAATATTGTATTTGTTGGGCGTAGTCTTGATTGCGTGCAAGGGGTACCAAACATTACGTACCCCTTGTAGAATTGAACGGCTTCCTGAGCAAGCACTGAATTGCCATTCTGGGCAGCGAATGTGGAATGAAAAAGTAGTGGGACTCCTTTAGGGGAATTGAGACAGGTGGCCTTTGCTTGTACCTGCATGAACATCTAGAAAATGGGAGATTGATTGATTGATTTAGAAATTTTACGTAGCCGCCTGCTCGCTCACAGCGACTCTAGGCGGCTTACAAAGAAAGGGATGGAGGCAGTGGTGGAATTTAATTTTTTTTACTCCTGTTTCGGTGGGTGTGGCTTGATGGGCATGGCAGGGGAAGGGTACTGCAAAATCTCCATTCCCACCCCACTCCAGGGAAAGGATACTGCAAAATCCCCATTCCCTCCCCACTCCTGGGGGAAGGATACTGCAAAATCCCCATTCCCTCCCCACTCCTAGGGGAAGGATACTGCAAAATCCCCATTCCCTCCCCACTCCTAGGGGAAGGTTACTGCAAAATCTCCATTCCTACCCCGCTCCAGGGGAAGGATACTGCAAAATCCCCATTCTCTCCCTACTCCTGGGGGAAGGATATTGCAAAATCCCCATTCCCATCCCACTCTGGGCCCAGCCAGAGGTGGCATTTGCCGGTTCTCCAAACTACTCAAAATTTCCGCTACCGGTTCTCCAGAACCTGCTGGATTTCACCCCTGGATGGAAGCATACAGAGGGTGGCAGACAACAGGCAGGCCCATGCATTTAAAATACCATCCAGAGGTTTGGAAAACGTACCTAAGAATTGTGGAAGTCAAAAGGTTCCTGCCCTGGAATCTGCAGATTCCATAATTACCATAATTACAGATTACCGTAATTGGCCCTTACATAAATAGGCTCCCCTCCAATGAGATACTGCCAATTTTGGCTCCCCCTTCTTCTGCCTAGGAGCTTATACCTCTCTCATCTCTTGTTAACTTTTTGCTCGGGAAACCATTTCCACCATCCGCACTCGCAGAAGAGACCCAGCTTCGCTTCTCATCCACCGAGGCTTCCAACAAGGCTTTGACCTTGGAAGTGCAGGAATTACAGAAGCGCCTGACTGAGGCGGAAGAGCAGTCAAAAGCATCCGAAAAGCAAAAATCCCATTTTCAAAGGCTGCTACAGGAGAATAAGAAACGCCTGGTTCCTTTGCAACTGGAAATCCAGAAGATAATTGAGAAGGTAAGGTGGACAATCGAACCCAGTGGGGCTTTTTTTAGTAAATCTGGAGTATTGGATCTTCAAGCAGTTAAGGTTTGATAGATCTAGAAGTGGACATCTGCTGAGAGGGCTAAACCAGAAACTCCTAGGCCAGGGATCTGCAACCTTAAGCACTCAAAGAGCCATTTGGACCCGTTTCCCATAGAAAAGAAAACACCAGGAGCCACAAAACCTGAGTGGGCGTGGCCAACTTGATGTCACTCACTTCCACCAGTCACATGACCCTCCCCAAGCCACGCCTACTCAGCCGGTCATTAGGACAGAGAACCAGTTGTTAAAGCCAGTGGTGGGATCACCCGACAGGGAGCCGCAGCAGAGGGCCCAAAGAGCCGCCTGTGGCTCCGGAGCCACAGGTTGCTGACCCCTGTCCTAGGCCAATGATGGCGAACCCTTTTGGCATTGAGTGCCAAAAAGAGAGCGCGTGCGTACGCTCGTTGAGGAGGTAACCCGGAACTGCCCAGGGGCCATGCGTATGCCGGGAAATTGGCAGCTCTGCAGCACTTAGTAAGAGAGTGGGAGGACGGTCATCCCTCTGGAAGGATGCCTTGAGAACCTAAGAGAATTCAGCTTCTCTGAAGAACAGATAATCCACATTGTGTTTCCAGATCGGGTGTATATCTATC
Source organism: Coluber constrictor foxii (assembly GCA_038048745.1). NCBI lineage: Eukaryota > Metazoa > Chordata > Lepidosauria > Squamata > Colubridae > Coluber > Coluber constrictor. The sequence continues at coordinate 35,405,453 of CM075967.1, forward strand.
CAGAAGTCAATTCCATTTACTGTATTTTTCGGAGTATAAGACGCCCCGGAGTATAAAACGCACCTTAGTTTTTGGGGAGGAAAATAAGAAAAAAGCTGATTGGCAGGTGGATGGGCAGGAATACCCCCAATCAGCTGTTCCCAGAGGTGAATTTTAGCAACAGGTTCCTTGGTTGTGAGCTCTGTGCCTTGCCTTTCTTTTGCTTTTTTTTCTGCCTCTGAAAGAGAGGTTCAGAAAAAAAGCCTCTGAAGCTTTGTTTGGAGGCTTTTTTTCTGAAGCTTTGTTTGGAGGCTTTTTTTCTGAAGCTTCGTTTGGAGGCTTTTTTTCTGAAGCTCTGTTTGGGGGCTTTTTTTCTGAAGTTCTGTTTGGAGGCTTTTTTTCTGAAGCTTCGTTTCTGATGCTTTTTTCAGCCTCTGAAATCTCCGTTTGAGAAGCCAAGCGGGGCTGCAATCGGAGTATAAGACACATCCAGAGTTTCACCCTCCTTGGGTGGGTGGGTGGGATATGCATCTTATACTCCAAAAAATATGGTACTTCAGTGGCTTAGGACAACAGGCAATATGACTGCTAGGCCCCTTTGTGGATTTTTTTCCACGTTGGCCAGTGGCATTGCTATTTCTGCCTCAGCCCCAGATGACCTCCTTAAAAAAAGAACAGAAAATGAAGTATTAGTGAGTCCGCATTCATCCGGGAAGGCCGCGAACAGCTGGATGCTTTTAAGTCACCCCACTACCCTGTGCTCAACTTTGTCCCACTATCGGATGATACTTTAAAATAGTTCATATATGCTGGCCTATAAAAGTGAAATTATGATTTTGTTAGGTATTGGTCCCGAATATGTTAAATATTGCTGTTTACCCTGTTTCCCCCCAAATAAGACACTCCCTGATAATAAGCCCAATCAGGCTTTTGAGCGCATGGCAATAAGGCCAAGTGCTTATTTCAAAGTCAAAAAAAATAAAATAATATAAGACAGGGTCTTATTTTCAGGGAAACAAGGTATACAAGATTCTCCCATTTTGGGGAGAAGCAGGTGGGTATTTTTCTTTTCATTTTTTTGGAGAAAAATACGTTACTATTACTACAAAATAGAAGCCGCCCAGAAAAATAGAAAATTGGGTGGTGTTGCTTTCCCACACCGTTCTTACCTTCCCACAATGCTCCCTGTAGGATCCATTTTTTAAAAAATAATTTTCCTCTGGGCTGATAGACCTACCTATGATGAGCCTGGTGGCGCAGTGGACTAAGTGCTGTTAAAGTAGCACTTAGCTGCCAGCTGCCTGCAAGTACTGCAAGTTCGAATCTCACCAGGCTCAAGGTTGACTCGGCCTTCCATCCTTTCAAGGTAGGTAAAATGAGGACCCGGATTGTGGGGGCAATAAGCTGACTTTGTATAAAAATATACAAAACTATGAAGGCTATTGCTTAACTCATTGTAAGCCACCCTGAGTCTCCGGAGAAGGGCGGCATATAAATCTAATTAAAATAAATAGATAGATAGATAGATGATAGATAGATAGATAGATAGATAGATGATTGATAGATAGATAGATAGATAGATAGATAGATGGATGGATGGATGGATGGATGGATGGATGGATGGATGATAGACACGATAGATAGATAGATAGATAGATAGATAGATAGATAGATAGATAGATAGATGATTGATAGATAGATGGATGGATGGATGGATGATAGATAGATAGATAGATAGATAGATAGATAGATAGATAGATAGATTAGATAGATAGATAGATTAGATAGATAGATAGATAGATAGATGATAGATAGATAGATGATTGATAGATAGATGGATGGATGGATGGATGATAGATAGATAGATAGATAGATAGATAGATAGATAGATAGATAGATAGATAGATAGATAGATAGATAGATAGATAGATAGATTAGATAGATAGATAGATAGATAGATAGATAGATAGATAGATAGATAGATAAATTAGATAGATAGATAGATAGATAGATAGATAGATAGATAGATAGATAGATAGATAGATAGATAGATAGATGATAGATAGATGATTGATAGATAGATGGATGGATGGATGGATGATAGATAGATAGATAGATAGATAGATAAATTAGATAGATAGATAGATAGATAGATAGATAGATAGATAGATAGATGGTAGAGATAGATAGATAGATAGATGGATAAATTAGATAGATAGATAGATAGATGATAGATAGATAGATAGATAGATAGAGATGGATGGATGGATGGATGGATGGATGATAGATAGATAGATAGATAGATAGATAAATTAGATAGATAGATAGATAGATAGATAGATAGATAGATAGATAGATAGATAGATAGATGGTAGAGATAGATAGATAGATAGATGGATAAATTAGATAGATAGATAGATGATAGATAGATAGATAGATAGATAGATAGAGATGGATGGATGGATGGATGGATGGATGATAGATAGATAGATAGATAGATAAATTAGATAGATAGATAGATAGATGATAGATAGATAGATAGATAGATAGAGATGGATGGATGGATGGATGGATGGATGATAGATAGATAGATAGATAGATAAATTAGATAGATAGATAGATAGATAGATAGATAGATAGATAGATAGATAGATAGATAGATAGATAGATGGTAGAGATAGATAGATAGATAGATGGATAAATTAGATAGATAGATAGATAGATGATAGATAGATAGATAGATAGATAGAGATGGATGGATGGATGGATGGATGGATGATAGATAGATAGATAGATAGATAAATTAGATAGATAGATAGATAGATGATAGATAGATAGATAGATAGATAGAGATGGATGGATGGATGGATGGATGGATGATAGATAGATAGATAGATAGATAAATTAGATAGATAGATAGATAGATGATAGATAGATAGATAGATAGATAGAGATGGATGGATGGATGGATGGATGGATGATAGATAGATAGATAGATAGATAAATTAGATAGATAGATAGATAGATAGATAGATAGATAGATAGATAGATAGATAGATAGATAGATAGATAGATAGATGGATAAATTAGATAGATAGATAGATAGATGATAGATAGATAGATAGATAGATAGAGATGGATGGATGGATGGATGGATGGAAGGAAGACTTGGATTGCAGGCAGAATTTTTTGGTGTTTCTGTTGGGGTTTGCAGTTGTTGAAACTAGATTAAATTGGTGCCTTGCTTTGCAACATTGCTTGGGGGAGACCAAGGACGCCAAATGGGGGGAAAACCAGGATTTTAGGCATGCTGCCCATGTTTTCTCCCCTCTGCGCACCTTTGTCCGAGAACGAATTTCCACCTATAGAGAAGTCTCGAGGTTTTTTTCACAGTGCAGCTGAAAAATCACCTATGAGATTGATCTCTTTTTAAAATAGCCTCTCAACAGAAGAGAGCGGAAGAGATGAAAATCTTTCTTCCGAGGGATTTGGGAGAGGGAACTTTTCAATTATTGAAGGTTGACTTGCCAGGTGGTAGATCGCTTAACCCTCTTTCTCCTCCGCGTTCTCTCTTCCTCTTTTCCGTTTGTCCCTTTCAGACCAGTAGCTGCTTAGAGAAGAAGGAAGCTACGTCGCCCTCGGCTTCCAGCAACTGATGCTCCCTAGAGAAGGAAATCATCTTGGCAGGGAAGATCAGTACAACTTCGTTTGATATTTTGGGGCTGTGAGTTAAGCGGTTTGGGGGGGGGGGTTTAAGCCTTTGAAACCGTCAACTTTTTTGCCACTTACGTGAAAGGCTGCCGCTGGTTTTCATCCTCGATCACCCCCTCTCTCCCCAGGCTTCGGGGGGGAGAAAGGGCCCCTAGTCCTGCATGACTAGGAGCCCGCAGTTCATCTGCTGGAACCACTCCCTCCCCTTCTTGTTTAAAGGAATATCCGTTAGGTAGGCATTTTGATGGTCTTGCGTACGAGGGGAGAAGCTACAGGTTAGGTTTTTCGGGCTGTTGGCCAACAGCAAGTCTTGGACAGGGAATGTTAGCTCCATACCGAGTGCCGTGCAGGTCCTGATTGGCTCCAGAAGACCAGGCATTGCTAGCCTCTTTGTGCTGCTGCATGGAGAAGTTTTTAAGCCCCCCCCCCTTCCACTTCCCGTCCCCTCTATGTCCAGCTTGAGGGGTGGCCTTGGGGGAAGGGGAGGGGAGACGGCAACGACCTCCTCGCGGTCGGCAAGCTTTCATCCGCTAGCTTTAAGCCAGCAGCTCCTGCCTCTGCCTTTTCTGGCTTGTGCATTCAGGGCGGCTCACGAGCTCTGCTCTGGTGCTGGGGCTCGAGCGCGAACACCGTGCATAACTTGGTCCAGCAGTTTAGCCCATTTTAAGGAAAAATAAACACCGCGAGGCCCTCCTCCTCCTCCTCCTCCACCCCATGTCATTTACTTGCTCCGGGACCCACTGAGTTTTCATCACTGGCTTTCCGCCGAAATTCGGCGGATCTGAGTTTTGAGGATCTGGGATTTTGGCAGCGGGAGGGGCCTGCGGTCCGTTGAACTTCCATTGGGAAGGCGTAGCGCACAGCTGGAGGGCTGGGACAGCTGGAGGCCATGGGTCCCCCCCACCTCCCCTGGTGTAGACTTTAGCAGAGTAGCTGGTGGGCCTATGCAAAGCAGTGGCCGGGCTCAGGCCCCCCTCCAGTAGGTTACTCGCTGCATTTGCCCTGGCCACCTGCTCCCCCACCCTCAGGTGGTCTGTCACTTCTGAATGTGTTGCTTTTAGTCTGTAAATGTGGTAACAACTTGTATTTAACTGGCCAAGTTACTTTTATAAAAGTCTCTTCCTCACTTGGAAACGAGCTCTGCCTCTTCTTCTTCTTTTTTTTTGTGCCCAGGCGCAGCCTTTCGTTCCACGCACGCAGCTGGCCAGCTGTTGGCTCAAGGGGTTCCTTGGTTTGATTCAGGGAGGCAGCTGGAAAAGCACAATATTTGAGAACTCTGTAGAGCTTCTCAGTCATCCAAGTCATTTTGTCCCAAAGGTGCCTTTTTTTCAGGAGGCAACTAGACTTTCTTATTTTTTCTTTTGAAGAGGTTTCGCTTCTCATCCCAGAAGCTTCTTCAGCTCTGACTGGATGGGGGGGGGGGGAATGGAAGGATTTATATTCCTTGAAGACAGCTGGTCATTTACACTCTTTTAGAGAATCGTTGAGGCCACTTGGAGGTTTCTCTGTGTCCTCAGGGTCACTCGAGTGATGCAAATGGTTCCTGTAGTCTGCAGTTTTTCTCTGGAAATCCATTCCTCCTCCCACACCATTCAGGAGCACCACTCAGGTGACCCTGAGGACACAGATAGAGTGTAAAAGAGTGCAAACGACCAGCTGTCTGCAAGGAATATGAATCTTTCCATTCCTCACCATCCACTATTCAGAACTGAAGAAGCTTCTGGGATGAGAAGGGAAACGTCTTCAAGACAAAAAACCAGAAAGTCCAGTTGCCTCTTGAAAAAAAAAGCACCTTTGCAGCAGTATTTGAGACCATGCTATGGTGTCGTTTGCTTTTATTTTATTTTATTTTATTTATTTTATTATTTTATTTATTATTTTATTTTATTTACTTTACTTTATACTTTACTGTACTATTTTATTTTATTTTATTTTATTTTATTTTATTTATTATTTTATTTTATTTTTTATTTTATTTTATTTTATTTTATATTATTTTATTTTATTTTTTTTATTTTATTATTTTATTTTATTTTATTTTATTTTATTTTATTTTATTTTATTTTATTTTATTATTTTATTTTATTTTATTATTTTATTTTATTTTATTTTATTTTATTTTATTTTATTTTATTTTATTTTATTTTATTTTATTTTATTTTATTTTATTTTATTTATTTTATTTTATTTTATTTTATTTTATTTTATTTTATTTATTTTATTTTATTTTATTATTTTATTATTTATTTTATTATTTTATTTTATTTTATTTTATTTTATTTTATTTTATTATTTTATTTTATTATTTTATTTTATTATATTATATTATTATTTTATTTTATTTATTTTTGGATTTATATGCCGCCCTTCTCCGCGAGGACTCAGGGTGGCTCACAACAATAAAACCAGTCCAGATTAAAATTCAAACAATAAAAGAATCTAAAATTCTCATTAAAACCCCATTCAGTCCAGGCCAGCCTGGCGAAACGACCATGTTTTAAGGTCACGGCGGAAGAAGCGAAGGTTGGGGGCCACCCGGAGCTCCAAGGAGAGCTGATTCCAGAGGGTAGGCGCGCCCACAAAGAAGGCTCGCTCCCTAGGGGCCATCAGCTGACATTGCCTGGCCAACGGGACCCCAAGTAGGCCCTCTCTGAGTGAACGCACCGGGCGATGGGGAGCCGTTACTGGCCGCAGGTGTTTCGCCAAATACCCCAGACCTAAGCCATGTAGGGCTTTATAGGTGATCACCAACACCTTTACCAGTATGGGGAAGAAAAACCAATACAGTACAAGACTTTGGGACTGTTTTGTGGCCATGTTTACGAGAGTGGTTGAGTTTGACCACAATTAGTAAAATGTTGCCCGTACCTCAACTCTTAAAATGTATATAATGTGACTTAAACCGAGAATGTGAAGTTATTTCTGGCTGCCTTCAAACAGCTTTGCAAAATTAATTAGGCAGCTTTTCCATGCATTCGTTATCAGTGACGGGTGCAGCTCCACTCTCATACACAGAGGGACAGAGTCAAATAATCCACTATGGTTTGGGGTTTTTTTGAAAAAATAAAATTAGAAGTATGGGTTACAGAAGAACCAAAAGAATCATCTACAGTATTCTCATTAATCATAATTAAGACAGGCAAGACAACAGTTGGAAGGCACCGGTACAAACAAAACAGGAGTTAGTCCAGAAAGATAAAGGAATACCGGCATTCCTGGCTAACCACCACCAATAAGAAGAATATTGATTAGTTTAAATTGCAGCCACCTGCATATGATGGCCAAAGGATTTCACCAACATGCCGTGGAAGCAGACGGTTTTCTCTGTAAATAACAGTTCACTAGTGGTGCACTTCCATAGAAACCTGCACAGTGCAAGATATAATATTCATGTAGATTGTATCAAGGGAAAGTATAATCTGTGCCCTTTCCTGTTCTTTGAAAATCATGATTTTTGCTCATAAGAATTACCGTATTTTTCAGACTATAAGACGCACCAGAGTATAAGACGCACCTTAGTTTTTGGGGAGGAAAATAAGAAAGAAGCTGATTGGCGGGTGGATCCCGGAATACCCCCAATCAGCTGTTCCCAGAGGTGAACTTTAGTAACAGTTTCGTTGGTTGTGAGCTCTGTGCCTTGCTTTTTTTTAAGCCTCTCAAATGGAAGTTTCTTTTTCCAATCTCTGGAAATGGAGGTTTCAGAAGCTTTTTCCAGTCTCTGAAACCTCCATTTCAGAGGCTTTTTTTTCAGCCTCTCAAACGGAGGTTTCTAAGGCTTTTTTCAACCTCTGAAAACCTCTGTTTCGGAGGCTTTTTTTCAGCCTCTCAAACAGAGGTTTCCGAGGCTTTTTTCAGCCTCTGAAAACCTCTGTTTCAGAGGCTTTTTTTCAGCCTCTCAAACGGAGGTTTCCGAGGCTTTTTTCAGCCTCTGAAAACCGTGTTTCAGAGGCTTTTTTTCCAGTCTCTCAAATGGAGGTTTCCAAGGCCAAGGCAGGGCTACATTCAGTGTATAAGACGCACTCAGATTTTCACCCTCTTTTGGGGGGAGTGTTAAAAGGTTTCTCTTATACTCTGAAAAATACGGTATATCACATTCAGTAGGATTAAGCTACTATACCAATCCGTTTTTATAGGATGCCACTATTTTTAAGACACCTTTCAATGCCACAAAGACACAAACCAGACAAGGGGCCTCTCACCGAACGAGGCTTCAGTGCAATGATGACATTCTTTAAACATCGGAAGTAAAAAAAAGTTAGCCAATTTAGGTTACCGGTAATAATATTTTTTTTGGTGGGGTAACCACTGACTGAGGATACCACTCACAATTCAGCTGTCAGATGGACCCTGATTTCGGAAAGACTGACTGAAAAAGCTCGTCCGCTTATCATTTTTAAGGGTAAGTTCTTCCGATTTTTCAAACTCCACACACCTCTTACCATGGGGTAAGAGAATCTTACCATGTTGTCATTAATAGAGATAAAAGACGTTCAGGATTTAAAGAGCTGCAGCAAATAACAACGTTCCACATTGAAACGGGTACCAACACGGCTTTAAAGCAGGGGTCTCAAACCTTGGCAACTTGAAGTCTTGTGGACTTCAATTCCCAGAGCTCCTCAGCCAGCAAAGCTGGCTGAGGAACTCTGGGAGTTGAAGTCCACAAGTCTTCAAGTTGTCAAGGTTCGAGACCCCTGCTTTAAAGGGTTCAAGCTTTCCGAAGTAATGTTCAACTTCCTGTCTTCGTCCACTTCGTCGTCAGCTGTCACCACGAAGGATTCGTAGAAGCCGGAAGTCAGTCATCAGCCACAATGGAGAGAGCCCTCAATTCGTTGAGCTTGGCTTCGCTCTCTTTTTCCCTCTGCTCGTCGGTTAAGTCGGGCTCGTCAATCTGTTCGGTTAGTTCGCCAAATATTTTGTACATTTCGGTGTAATACACAACCTGGAGGGACAGAATAGGAATCCTTTAGAAACATAGCGCATCCCTTTTAGCCATCCTACCTCACCCTGAGAAAACACCCATGCAGAATTTTAATATTTGGGATCAGGGTTTTTTTTTTTTTTAAAAAATTCAAAACGATTTGTTACGACACCAGTTGAGTCTTGTCTGAAGTTTGAAATCGCTGGAAGACAAGACAAACGTCCAGCCTTCTCTATAGCTACTGTTACGAAAACCCCCACGCAAAAGTTGTGAACTGGGACACGACTCCTTGTAATTAAACTGGCCCATTTTCCTAGCCAAACTGCAACGACTGGAAGCAAAGGCAGATTTTTTTTTTTTTAACGTTTTCCACATCATGGCCAGAAAATAATTTACTAGACAAATTGAAAGTGTTAGTTAGTGTCAGGGTCCCAAGTAATACGCCCATCACAAGCAGAATTTCGAGGCAGGCAAATTCCTCAAAGAAGAGTTTTATTGGATATATCATATTGGCACAGGCTGGTGAAAACCGACTCTGAACGTTTCAACTAAATAAAACTAAAAGTTTTCCTCCTTCCCCAACCAACTAGTCACACGGGCCAACTGAGGTCTCATCCGTTTGCCTGGTAACTTCACTCCTCCTCTCTCGCCTGTGGGGATGGCCTTGGTTCCCAGGGGAAAGTATTTTGTTTTGGCTACAACACCCCAACTACCGTATTTTCCGGCGTATAAGACGACTGGGCGTATAAGACGACCCTCCTCAGAGCCATTTAAGGCTCGTCAGAGCCTTATGGGCTGGTCTGCCTGGTTACAGGAGAATGAGACCCGGCGTATAAGACGATCCCCGACTTTTGAGAAGATTTTTGTGTGTTAGAAAGTAGTCTTATACGCAGGAAAATACAGTATCTCTGTTCCCCCCCTCCCTCTCCCTCAGCAACACTTGAAGCCTCCTAGATGGCCTCGGCCAGGTCAGCATCAGGGTTGACAGCTGCTAAATTTCCATCCCTGCCTCCTTTCCTGAAAACTGAGGAAGGAAGACCCCTGGCTCACTCCCACCTGCCAAATTCCATCTGAAAGCACCTGTTTGCTTGGCTGGGTTTAGGCAGAAGTAGAAGCTCCTCTTCCTGCACACCTGTCTACAGCGGTGGAGGGAGGTGACAGGTGAGTCTTGGACTCTGATCTTTTTAGTGCATCATTGGGGGAAGAAGGGTGTTTCCCTCCCCACCCACACCAAGCTACCTTTAAAGCTACGGGAGAAGGGGCAAGATTCCCCCGGGAGAAACTAACTGGGGAGTTTCTCCGGAAAGATTTCACTGGCAGCCAATGATAGGATTTTCATGAATGCTGGCTAATCCCGTCAAACACCCCCACTACAAAGCTATTCTTAGAACTTGCATTCTAAATGGATAGCCAAAGGGGCAAGGACCTCCCCCCCCCACCCCAAGGTCACCATAAGCGAGCGAAGAGCAGGGATTTAAAGCTGAGGGTACTTAGCCTCGTTTGCCTCGGCGCTTAACTCACTAGATCACACTGCCTTGCTACGACTCTCCCTTTTGTGCACGATCACCATGGCAACCGAAAACGACAGCATATGCTCAGAATCCCAGCATTTCCATCGCTGCGATGCTCGAAGCCCCCCAGTCTCTCCCAACAGCCGGCACAGGGGATGAATATGCCCATCTGTAAACTCCATGGCTTCGAAGTGGGCACCCGAGCACAATACACGCCACTTTCCCTCCTTGGTTGAATTCCCACTTCGATTGCAGGATCTCCTTCCGAGATCAATCCAGATGGCCTTTTCCTTCTTCGGTTCCGGATCATCCCGAGTCGTTGGCCTTGCCAAACTTAGGAAAGTTATCTCGTGGGGAGAGAGACCTTGCGTGGAGGAGAATCGCACCAAGGCAGATCTAACGCCACGTTCTAAACAACCAATTCTGGTTTTGCTGCATGCCTAAGGAGTTGCCCTTGTTGCCAAACCTTATGCCAGCGGTCGGCAACCTTAAACAGTCAAAAGAGCCATTTGGACCTATTTCCCAAACAAACAAACAAAAAAACACCGGGAGCCACAAAATCCTGACTATTTCCTGAGTGGCCACAAAACTAGCATATGTAGTTTTTTTAAAAAATTTGATTTATATACCGCCCTTCTGCAGAGACTCAGGGCGGCTTACAATGCGTTAAGCAATAGCCTTCATACTTTTGTATATATTTATACAAAGTCAGCTTATTGCCCCCACAAACTGGGTCCTCAATTTACCTACCTTAGAAAGGATGGAAGGCTGAGTCGACTTTGGGCCTGGCTAGGATTGAACTCGCAGAAATTGGAGGCAGCCGGATGTTAATTGCTGCCTTTAGTAGGAGGCATTAGCCCCCTACGCTACTCAGGCTCTCTGAGTAGCGTAGTTGAATTAAAACATTCTGTTTTCTTCTGAAACTTTTCTTTTCTTGGCATTTATCCATGCTTGGCATACCGGAAGTCGAAAAGCTCAATAAATCGTGTGCTGGTGGGTATCGCGCATTGGCGGTTGTGACTCATATTTTGAGCGACAGAGAGCCGCAGCAGAGGGATGAAAGAGCCACGTGCGGCTCCAGAGCTGTGGGTTGCTGACCCCTGCCTTATGCCAATCCCAGAGCTTCTATAGGTACCGAGTGCTCCTGTTCTTACACTCCCCAGAAATTCATCATACTCTGATCAAGGAAGAACTTGGGTCTTACAGAAACAATGTCAACCTAAATTTCACTTTCAGAATAGAAATAGAAATTAGAAGAATAGAACAGATCAGAACAGAACAGCAGTTGGAAGGGTCCTTGGAGGTCTTCTAGTCCAGCCCCCTGCTCAAGCACGAGACCCTAGATCAGGGGTCAGCAACCCGCAGCTCTGGAGCCGCACGTGGCTCTTTCATCCCTCTGCTGCGGCTCCCTGTCGCTCAAAATAGGAGTCACAACCGCCAGTGTGCGACACCTGCCGGCACACGATTTATTGAGCTTTTCGACTTCCGGTATGCCAAGCATGGATAAACCCAAGAAAAGAAAACTTTCAGAAGAAAACAGAACGTTTAATTCAACTACCTATGCTAGTTTTGTGGCCGCTCAGGAAAGAGTCAGGGTTTTGTGGCTCCCGGTGTTTTCTTTTGTTTGGGAAACAGGTCCAAAGGACTCTTTGAATGTTTTAAGGTTGCTCTGCCCTAGACGATTTCAGACAAACCGTCCAGTCCCTTCTTAAAAGCCTCCAAGTACCACAACATCTGAAGGCAAGCCGTTCCACACGTTAATTGTTCTTACTGTCACGAAGTTTCTCCTTAGTTCTTGGTTGCTTCTCTCTGTGTTCAGTTTCCATCCGTTGTCTTCAGGTGCTTTGGAAAATAAGTTGACCCCCCCGCCTCCCTCTTCTTTATTGCAGTGCCTCAAATATCACACGTTGAAATGTCAAAAGAGTAGTCGTTATCCTTGTCTACAGTGTTCAACAACACTACTATCACCCTCCATCCAAATGGTTCTTAAAGAGCAAGTAGTTTGGGTACCGATACATAAATCATTTCCATGGAGACCAGCCTCTCCTGCTCACTATCACAGTGCACTGGCTTTTTATTTTAAGTGGAAGAAGGCAGCTTCTGGGAATCTCTTTATGTTTCAAGAACCCTACAAGTGCCTTGGTCTCTGTCCTTTGGTCAGATTGATTAGAAGCAGGAACGTAGAGCCCTGGATCTCATTCAGACATCGGTTCCGGTGTGTTGCTATCTCTTCCAATCAGCAGGTGATGAAGCTGGCTCTGTGGTGATTCAGCAGGACTGGTGCCTTATCCAATGACTAATGAAATCAGATCGACAACAGCAGAATAACCAAAATTGGAAGAACTGTACCCGTTAGGAGAAGATCAGGCAGAGCTGGGTGGCGGAATTAAAAATGAGTCATCAGCCTAGGCTCGTTACGTTACCACAAATGGTTTTAAGTCCAAGACACCTGGAACTGCACAGACCCTTACCTGGTGCCCATTTAGTGCTCAACTTTAGTTGGCTCAACGGACAACTAGTGAGCTTGTCGATCGAAAGGTTGGCTGTTCAGCGGTTCGAGTCCCTACTGCCGCGTAACGGGGTGAGCTCCCGTTCCTTGTCCCAGCTTCTGCCAACCTAGCAGTTCGAAAGCATGTAAAAAAATGCAAGTAGGAAAAATAGGAACCACCTTTGGTGGGAAGGGAACAGGGTTCCGTGCACTTTTGGTGTTGAGTCATGCCGGCCACATGACCACAGAGACGTCTTCGGACAGCGCTGGCTCTTCGGCTTTGAAACGGAGAGCACCGCCCCCTAGAGTTGGGAACGACTAGCACCTATGTGCGAGGGGAACCTTTACCTTTACTTTTAGTTGACTAGATTCTTGGATCTAGGCTTGAGTAATAAATATTCTGAACTGAAACTTAATATATAGCCCCGATTCTTTGTGCCTGGGAATACAACTAGAAGTTAAGTGAACAAGGCTCATGCTGAACAAGTGAACGAAGCTCATGGTATAGGATCTGCTTGAGGAGGAGGCTGGACTAGAAGACCTCCAAGGTCCCTTCCAGCTCTATTCCGATTCTGGAGCCTGAAAGAACAGGGGTTAAGCCCATAGGGTTGCAGAATTCAAACTATGGAGAATCCTGTCCACTTCTTCAGGTTCTATCATCTTTGAACTGCTAAGGAACTCAAGGAAGGCATTCTGACTTTACAACCCTTATTAGTTGATCTTGGTGCCACTTTCCCGCCTGCTCATTATTAAACTAAACTATTAGCAGTCAATTTCACTTCATGTCTTGAATATGGCATAAGGAGGTTTGGATGTCAATCACACACCATTTGTGATAATGCAATGTTTTGGCTGCCAAGGAAAAAATGCCTGAGAATTGGTGACAATAAGTTAAGGGTCTCCAATCTTGGCAACTTGAAGACTTGTGGACTTCAACTCGCAGAGGAAGTAATCATGTACTGTGGAAGTAATCACAATGATCATCGTAACTACAAGTCAACAGCAACGAGTGCTTTCAATGGTTCGGGGTGTTCCACGTTCATTAAACTCATTCTCATTTTCACAAAAAGACATTTTGTGACTTATCTTCTCCCTTAGCGCAGGCGAAAGAACATGAGAACATGTCTAAGGCCACCAAAGTAAGTTCACAGCCACGTTAAGATTCAAAATGGAGCTTCAAAGCTCAGTCCTGCAGCCATAACACCACATCAACTTGCATTCTCATTTAAATATTGTTCCCCAAATCAGAGGTCTCCAATCTTGGCATCTTGAAGACGTGTGGGCTTCAACTCCCTGGGAGTTGAAGTCCACAAGTCTTCAAGTTGCCAAGATTGGAGACCCCTGCAATAAGCCATAGTTGTGTCATAGTAAATGTGGCATCAGAGTTTTTCAACCTTGGCAACTTGAAGACGTGTGGACTTCCAACTCCCAGGAAGGGGAATCTTCAGGTTGCCAAGGTTGAGAAACTCTGCTCTACATTATGGACCTATGCATATAAAGTATGTAAAACTCTAGCATTCTCTGTGAGGGAGATACTGTGCCCTCCTTGAATGGGGAAGGAACTTAAATGAATCGGGCCTCTTATGGATCACCCACTCTGCTTCAAGCAAACTCTGAGGGCGATCCCCGGAATGCCAGAGGGCCCTTCTGCCCAGTATGGACAAACGCAATCTCTACACAAGAAGCACACCAATTGACAAGAGGGCTGTCCTACGACTGTCCACTTTTCCTGCTGGAGAAGACATCTGTTACCATTTTAGCTTGGTGTTCTGCTACTGTAGAAGCCACAAATAACAACTCCTTGTATTTCACCCTCTCTACAATGGTGTGAAAGAAGAGGGAGCGTCCACAATCAAAAGTGTTGGCTAACCGTTGGCTCATTTGGTCATCTTATTTAAGCTCTTCATCTAAAGGGAACACACAACCAGAGGGAAGAAGTTCTTCCATTTTTATTTGGTTGCATGTCATGTTGGGCATCTTACCAGGCTAATGAGAAAACGGATACTAAATAGATATATAGATACATAGATATTAGATAGCTAGATAGACAGACACACACACACACACACAAACATGATAGAATGATATAGACAGATGGATTTATAGATGATAGAATATAGTTAGATATAGATGATAGAGACAGATTAGATAGATTTAGATAGATATATAGATAATAGATTATAGCTAGCTAGGTAGGTAGATAAGACATAGAATGATATAGACAGATTTAGAGATAGATTTATAGATGATAGTTAAAGATAATAGAGACAGATTAGATAGATTTAGATAGAGATATATAGATAATAGATTATAGCTAGCTAGGTAGGTAGATCGGTAAATAGAGACATAGAATGATATAGATGGATTTATAGATAGATGATAGTTAGATATAGATGATAGAGACAGATTAGATAGATTTAGATAGAGATATATAGATAATAGATTATAGCTAGTTAGCTAGGTAGATAAGAGACATAGAATGATATAGACAGATTTAGAGATAGATTTATAGATGATAGTTAAAGATAATAGAGACAGATTAGATAGATTTAGATAGAGATATATAGATAATAGATTACAGCTAGCTAGGTAGGCAGATAGGTAGATAGAGATATAGAATGATATAGATGGATTTATAAATAGAGATGATAGATAGAGATGATAGATAGAGAGGTATTCGATTTAGAGATATATAGATAATAGATTATAGCTAGCTAGCTAACTAGGTAGATAGAGACATTATAGAACAATATAGATTATAGATAGATGATAGATATAGGTGATAGAGACATTAGATAGATTTAGATAAGAGATATATAGATAATAGATTATAGCTAGCTAAGTAGCTAGCTATAGAATGATATAGATAGATTGACAGATGATAGCTAGTTAGATATAGATGATAGATAGAGACAGTAGATAGATTTAGATAGAGATATATAGATGATAGATTATAGCTAGCTAGCTAGGTAATAGAGACATTATAGAACAATATAGACAGATTTAGAGATAGATTTATAGATGATAGATTATAGATATAGACGATAGATTTAGACAGATTTAAATAGATGATGATAGAGATAGAGATAGATTAGATAGATTTAGAGATAGATAGATAGATGATAAACAGACGTCAGCAATAATTCTTAAAGGAACCGAAGTAGGTCACAATTAGGGTACCTTCGAATAATATAATATTTGCTTTAGTGTGGATTGTAAATTAATATCAAGTTCTGTTTAACGGGACCCAAAATTCAGTGGGGGCAGCTAGTTTGTGCACCATGGAGGTTTGCCACCTGCACGGCTGAAGTTGGGGCTTTAGACGCTATTCTTTAGGTGTGCAAAATGGCGAAAAAGACGATTCAGTCAGAGGGAAAACTACCGATTTAAAAACGAGCGGCTCCTTATTGGATTAGAACAAAAATTGGATGTTCCTGATGAGCAACACCAAGAACATGGTTCCCATCAAAGTGAAAATAGGACAAGGGGTTGAAACGCCGGAAACTACCGTATGAGGTGTTTAAAGTCGAACTAACCTGCCCCCCTCGTTCCAGCGGAAGAGGGATCCCATCTGCTAAGGAATTCCTCCTTGGCGGGGGTCAAGGAGAAGAGCCTTTTCCACTATGGCCTCATCTACCACGGAAGTGAGAACCGCTCCTTCTGCTGCCTGCCGGCTGCCTGCAGTTTGGCAGTTCGAATCTCGCCAGGCTCAAGGTTGACTCAGTTTTCCATCCTTCCGAGGTGGGTAAAATGAGGACCCAGACTGTTGGGGGGCAAGAGGCTGGCTCTGTAAACCGCTTAGAGAGGGCTGTAAAAGCACTGTGAAGTGGCATGTACCGTATTTTTCGGAGTATAAGACGCGCCTCACTGTTTTTGGTGAGGAAAAGAAGAAAAAGAAATCTGCCTCTGCCTCTGAGCAATTTTGCCTCGTCGCAGCAAACAGCCTGCTTTACTTTCAGTTTCGTTTTCAGCATAGCTTGATTAGCACAAGGGGAGAAAAAAAAATCTGCTCCAGCAATTTACCTCCTTGCAGCAAGCAGCAGAGCCCTGTGCAAAGCAGCTGAGATTCGGGAGGCCGATCCAGTCAACTTGTGCTAATTAGGCTGTGCTGAAGCTGAAAGGGACTGTTTTTTTTTCTTGCTGTTTGCTTGCCAGGAGGTACCTGCTGCAAGGCAGAGGCCAAAGGATGGGGGCCAGTGGGTGGGCTACATTCGGTGTATAAGATGCACCTAAATTTTCACCCCCTTTTAGGGAGAAAAAGGTGCATCTTATACTCTGAAAAATACGGTAAGTCTAAGAGCTATTGCTATTTCCCTCCTTCCCTCCCTTCCCAGTGCTTAGAATGCAGCATTGCAGGCTAACACTGCCCACACCCAGGAGTTCAATTCTGACTGCCTCAAGGTTGACTCAGCCTTCCATCCTTCTGAGGTCGGTAAAATGAGGACCCAGATTGTTGGGGGCAAGAGGCTGACTCTGTAAACTGCTTAGAGAGGGTTGGAAAGCACTGTGAAGCGGTTTATAAGTCTAAGTGCTATTGCTATTAACCATACATTTAAAGCAGACTCTCTTTATGATAATATTTCATTAATATACATACAAAAATGTATGCCTGAACATTTTCCTTGCCCATTTTCATCGTGCGGCAACCCATCGCTGTCTTCTATTTTTTTAAATAGAAGTATCACTTTGAATAATGCAAATTCGATCGATGCAACCACTTTGTGGGATTCATTAACGGCATTAATCAAGGCCCACTTGTACCCTGACTAAGGAGTTTGCATACAGACGACCCGTAGGGGTTACAGCTTGAGGAAAATAATTATAGGAATTACCGGCTCCAGAGGGGAATCCATTTGAATGGGGGCATCGTACAATCGACGGAATCGTTTCCATTGAACGGTTTGTACCAGCGTGCCGTGCCTTGAGCACCATTCTCATGCTGCAGAAGGAAAACAACTGGAGGCAGACAGCGTGTGCCCGTTCTCCAAACAAGAATGACTACAAAAAAACAAAACAAAACTGAACCCCAACAGAGATGCCAATGCTCTTCGAGGAAGAAGGGCTAAAGCAGGCAGTTTTCTTCTCTGAGATGATGGGCATTTGGCCATGAAAAAGGTTGGGATTGCCCATAGGAGACAGCCTTGGCCAAAAGCAGATTAACCTTGCATGATGCACCCTGAATGAAGGGTTAGGTTTAGGGTTAGGTAGACTTTCCATGGTGCCCCTCAACTCTTTAAGATTTGGAATGCTGTTAAAAAGGACAGTCCGAGAATATAATTAAAAAAATATTAAGATTGCGCAGAAATGGATAGGTTAACATTCTGCACACCAGAACAACTAGACACAAGAACAGTTTTTTCCCAAACGTCATCACTCTGCTAAACAAATAATTCCCTCAACACTGTCAAACTATTTACTAAGTCTGCACTACTATTAATCTTCTCATCGTTCCCATCACCCATCTCCTCCCACTTATGACTGTATGACTGTAACCTTGTTGCTGGTATCCTTACGATTTATATTGATATTGTTTCCTGATTGCCTTTTTGTACCCTATGACTATCATTAAGTATTGTACCTTATGATTCTTGACAAATGTATCTTTTATTTTATGTACACTGAGAGCCTATGCACCAAGACAAATTCCTTGTGTGTCCAATCACACTTGGCCAATAAAAATTCTATTCTATTAAAGATAAAGGATAAAGAAGATACATAATATTTTTTTTACATGGGATTTGTTCTACCAATGGTTAGATATCAGAGGTAGAAATTAAAAGCTGGAAGAATACCATTATGTACAAGTAAATATTATTATCATTATTATATACTTTATTCATTAAACATGAAACTCGGTCAACTGAAGATTTTAAAATGTATCACAAATATTATTAACTGGCACTGATGGTTGATACGGGTTGCTGCCAGCATCCTAGGTATCAACCAAGTATCTTCTTAAAATATATGATGTTCCAAGTAGCACAGTTTTTTGCAGTTCTGCTGATGTTATTGCAGGAAACTGCCATTTCTTAACGTACTGTATCATTATTATCTCTTTTATTCATTGAACATGAAACTCAGTCAACTGAACATTTAAAAACGTGTCACAAATACCACTGACTGGTTCTAACGGTTGATCCGGGTTGCTGCCAGCGTCCTAGGTATCAACCAAGTATCCTCTTAAAATATACGATATTCCGAGTATAGCACAGTTTTTTTGCAGTTCCACTGATGTTATTGCAGGAAGCTGCAAATTCTTGTAAAATTCTTCGACATGGTACCAAGTGTCCTGATGACAATGGGTATCACTGTTATATGTTTCATCCATAGCCGTGTAGTTTCGATGGCCAGATTGCGATTTTTTCCTCCTCCTCCTCCTCCTCCTCTCATTCTCATTATTATGATGTATATGCAGTGGTGGGTTTGGACCGATTCGCAAGAACCGGTAGTAAAACGGCGGGAGGCCCCACCCACCGTCCTGGATGTCATCATTGGTTATCTGCGCGTGCAATCCCATTGCGAACTGGTAGTAAAGGTAAGAAGAACCCACCCCGTGTATATGTATATGTAAATTGACCCAGACAACACACTGTTTACTAAGCACTTCCTATGTTAAAGAAAAATGTATAAATAAAATTTATATATATAAAAAAGAAAATAGGACAATGTGGATCAGAACCGAGGAAGGAAATTTGAGATGGAACATGGCTGTTCCATTTCTTTTAACAACATGCCTTCTCCCCCTGGAAGACTCTGAGAAATTTCATGGGTCCTAGATGAAAAGGGCAAAGAGCAACTTTAGAGCTATTCCATTGTATCCCCATCTTTTTTAAATGTTTGCCATAATGTTTTTGCTGATGTTATGATGTCTGGATGGTTGAATATTAAAGCTTGGTAACACATAATTAAAATCACACAAAAACCTATTTGGATTTCCACTCTGGAAAACCAAAGAATTTCAGTTGGGAAATAGATTTAAAGGTGGTATTTTCATACCCCCTTATTGTGATTTCTTAAAATTAATGTTTGTTCTGTCCCAGAAGAAAATACAAGCTTACTACAGCATTACGGTTTGAATACATAATCAGAGGAGATCCAGAGGAATTCACTTAAATCGAAATATATATGAATGCCGTGGATTTCCCAGGTCCAACTCTTTAAGAGCTAACGAAATTTATGGAATTCTAGATGGAACCCTGAATTAAAACTTTTATTAGTACAGAACTAAAAGTGTGAAAGGAAACCCAAGGCTTCTCCTTAGAGAAGCAAACTCACTCCCTCGAAAGAAGGGTCTGAAAATGCGGTCAAGAAACATCCTACAACATCCATCCATTATCAAGAGGAGGAGGAGGAGGGGCTATCAAGAGCAGTAGTAGGAACGGAGTTAATCCACGTGGGGGCACAATGTTCCTGTTAGTCTGAGTCTTTGGAAGCAAAACTAGGGTGCAACGTAACTGCTGTATTTTAACAATTCTACAGTATTTTATCTTTATTCTACAGATAAAGACATTATGGTGTTAATAGGTATGAAAGAAAACAATTAGAGTTTGTACTGAAAGTTATCAATTTATCAATTTACTCTTCTCTAAAAAAAAAACAATTCTTCAACTTTTGGCTTAATTCAGTAAACTTCCTTCCTGAACTCTTTTTAGAAACTTCGCTCATATTTTTTTTTCCAATGTTCATATCCTACGAGTAACATAAAAGCTAATCTCAACCTGGGTCCCCCCCCCCCAACTGTGCTAAGATAATTGTCCATTAATTTTTTTTTTATTTTCAAGTAAAAGTAAAAGCAAATAAAACACAATTACATTTGAAGAGCAGTCTTCAAATTCATGGCATGAGTTCCATGTAATCCAATTTATAAATAGAATTCTCATTCATACACCGAAATGCACAAGTGCAGATATTATTAATTTCAATAAGAAATGGTTAATTCTGTGCATGACCCTCCTCCACTTCTTTAGATTACCTTATGATTCTTGATGAACGTATCTTTTATGTACACTGAGAGCCTATGCGCCAAGACAAATTCCTTGTGTGTCCAATCACACTTGGCCAATAAAAATTCTATTCTATTCTATTCTATTCTATTCTATTCTATTCTATTCTATTCTATTCTATTCTATTCTATTCTATTCTATTCTATTCTATTCTATTCTATTCTATTCTATTCTACACTTGTATTAATAAAATGAAAACCTGCACTTTATTATTATTAAATTAGTCAAAAACCATATCTTTCTAATATTTTGTACATTTTGAATAATGTTAAAACTTAAAGGCTAAGAAAATATGGGAAATCGTGGAGACCCAGATATCATAGCAAAACCATGTATGGGCCATTCAAGAGAAGAATAGTCTCCGAAAATAAACTCTGGAGTTTGGTTATTTTGCAGGGGGAAAAAAATCCTGAAAAAATTGAGGGAAAAAAAGTACATTTGCACATTTTGCTGATGTCCCCAATTTGCAGGTTTTATTCCAAATTGATTGTTTATAGACTTTTGTAAGGATAATTAAGGATAATTTTATTTCTATGCCGCCCCTCTCCTGAAGGACTCGGGGCGGTGTACAGCCAGGTAAAAACACTATACAAATATCACAGTTTAAATTTAAAAATTATTAAAAGTACTACATTTAAGGCCAAAATTAGTTAAAAATTAAAAACTTTAGTTACAACCAAAGAATTAGTTGTAAAATCTATTTTTTATTGTTACAAACTGTCAGCAAACAAGAGGTGAAATAGAAATAAACTAAGGACATAAGGGAAGGCACAATTATATAAGAACAACAAATTCTTCTTTCTGAATTCTGGAGCTTTTACAGATGCTACCTTCATTTGTTTTCTAAACTGTTAATTTTTTAATTTTTTGGGGGGGTAAAGAAAGAACAAAAGGATCCTGCATATAGAATGATACATCTAGATCTGTGATGGCGAACCTATGGCACCGGTGCCACAGGTGGCACACGGAGGGCACACAAGTGTTGCCCAAGCTCAGCTCCAGCACACATGTGCCCATTGGCCAGGTGATTTTCGGGCCTTCCAGGCCCACCCGGAAGTTGGGAAATGGGCTCTTTCTGGGCTCCTGAGGGCCTCTGGGTGGGTTTGAGGAAGGCCGTTTTTGCCCTCCCCAGGCTCCTAGAAAGCCTCTGGAGGCTGGGGAGAGTGAAAAATGGGCCCACTGTGCCGTCACACGCCAAAAGTGGGGGAAGCACACACACGTGCGCGAGAGGGCGGAGCATGGGTGGGCATTGAATTATGGGTGTGGGCACACACGCGCATGATCCCCTCATTCTCCCCCCGCTTTTGGCACAGCAAAAAGGTTAGCCATCACTGATCCAGATCCAGCTTCGGTGGCGGGTTGGACTAGATGACCTAAAAGGTCCCTTCCAACTCCGCTAATCTGTTAAATAAGCCCCCATTTGCATGATTTGATTGCTATTGATTCCCCCCTCAAAGAAAACACATTTCACCTAAATTTCCATACTTCTTCGTGGGAATTTCAGTGCCGACTTTCGGTACCGCAGAGAAATCTATGATAAACCTTCACTAACCGCCCCTTCCCCCCCCCCCAAACATAGAAACTAAAATGGTCATAAAACAATTCACACCACCCACTTCTAACCAGACTTCCGTCCCCTCGGCAAACATGGCAGGCTGCATTTGGCCACATAATTTAACCTAATATGTAGGTTTGAAAATATACATGCCACGCGCTACTGGGTAAATCTCCAGCAGATTCCTTCTCCCAGAGGATCGAAGGACAGAGGGCAAGCTACAAATAGCTAAACAAAAAAAAATAATAATAATAATAATTAAGACACCAGCTGGAAAAAAAAACCCTTGTTTTCAATTTCCTCAGATCTGCTTTCATCAATGTGCTTGTTTTCAATTTCATCAGATGGGCTTTAGAGCAGGATTCATCACCCTTTCGGACCTCAGGGACCACGAAATTAATCATTTAAAATCCCGCGGACTACTAATATGAATTTTTTTAAAAAAAAGATAAATAGTATTTAGTGCCATATAAAAATGCAAATAATTTTTCTGCGGACCGCCAACATTTTCTCGCGGATCACCAAGTGGTCCACGGACTACCCGGTTGGTGACCGCTGCTTTAGACATGTTCCCTATTTTGTTCAATCTCATCCCTCCAAGACCTGCTATGGATTTAAGATAAAGATCATCCATGATTAAGGGTCACCGTTTTTTTTCATAGAACTTAGCAGAAAACCATCACGTGTGACTAAAACAAGGCATACTTGATAGGAGAAGGACTCAACAATCTTTGTCAACCTGGCAGCTTCTAGAGCTGAGGAATGTGGGGCTCGGTTCCCAGAATTCCCAGCAGCACCCCTGATGGTTGGAGAATGCTAGGAGATGACATTCATCCATCTAGAGCAATGGTGAAATCCAAATTTTTTTACTATCGGTTCTGTGGGCGTGGTTTGGTGGGTTTGGCAGGAGAAGGATACTGTCAGGTTTGGAGGTCGTCTCAAATAAATTGCATTTCAAACAAAGTCTTTGATGAAAAAACTCTCGTTTATTAAGCATGACATTCTAACTCCGACTCCATTGTAGCCAACACTGACCCAAAGCCCTCCCTTTCCTTTCCCCACTCCTCTGCACTCATTGGCCATCTTCCAAGTCACTCTACCCCTAATCTAGTGCTCCAGCTCAAAGGAATTTCCCCCCTCCCATCCCATCTCCTAGGGGGATATTATCTCCAGGGAAAATAAGTAGGTGAAGAGTCAAACGTCCCTTTCCAGACGCCTCCGCTTCTCCTTCTTATGTCAGCACTAGAGTAAATGCAGCTTGAAGTGCTGACAGATACTGCAAAATCCCCATTCCCTCCCCACTACTGGGGGAAGGATATTGCAAAATCTCCATTCCCTCTCCACTCTGGGGCCAGCCAGAGGTGGTATTTACCAGTTCAAAATTTCCGCTACCGGTTCTCCGAACTGTTCAAAATTTCTGCTACCAGTTCTCCAGAATCTGTCAGAACCTGCTGGATTTCACCCCGATCTAGAGCAGGGGTCTCCAACCTTGGCAACTGTTAAGACTTGTGGACTTCAACTCCCAGAGAGCTGAAGTCCACAAGTCTTAAACGTTGCCAAGGTTGGAGACCCCCTGATTTAGAGTAATCATCATTTCATAACTAGAAACATTTCTCTACTTTTGATATCCTACCCAGGATATCCTACCCAGGATGTCAATGAACAATTTAGAGCAGGGGTCTCCAACCTTGGCAACTTTGTTGGAGACCCTGATCTAGAGTGCGATGAGATCGGGCAAACAAGGTGCGTAAGAATAATAGCGACAAGAAAAATGATCCCAAAGAGTTTTAAGCCTTGATGCACCTGAGCAGAAACAGCATCGTGGACAACTTAAAAGTTCAGGAAAAAAATTAATATTTTTTTCTAGAGAACGATAAGGACAAGTAGAGAAGGGAGCGTTCTTAAGAGACCCCCTTCAACAAGGAAGCATGGACTCTACCTCTTTCATCTTAGTGTGAGAACGTCAAAGTCTGTGGCTGGGAGGAAAACATTCAGTTCCAAAAATTTAGATGGAACTTACAGGTGGGCAGAAGTATTTTTACATTAGAACACGTACTCCATATTTATAGGACGAAGAGGGATATTGCTTCAAGCATTGGCCCGAGGCAAGTTGGAGAACTCAACCCCAAATCAAAATCCAGCAATCTCACTGCTAAAATTATTGCGATCTTTGGACAGTGGGGTGAAATCTGTTAACTTTCATGATGGGTTGGCCCATGATTTCCTCTGTCTCCTCGAGAACTTATATAGGAAAGAAACTGTATATCTGATTAATTCATGTACCGTATTTTCTGGCGTATAAGACGACTGGGCGTATAAGACGACCCTACTCAGAGCCATTTAAGGCTCGTCAGAGCCTTATGGACTGGTCTGCCTGATTACAGGAGAATGAGACCCAGCGTATAAGACGACCCCCGACTTTTGAGAAGATTTTTGTGTGTTAGAAAGTAGTCTTATACGCAGGAAAATACAGTAATAACTGCAGCTCGAATTGTATTTGCACAAAACTAGAAAAAGTGAAGAGATCCCTATGGACGAAAATGTGATTAAGAAAATATTAGAATGTGCAGAAATGAATAGATTAACAGTTGCAATTCAAGGAAAGGAAGAATCAAATTATTATAATATGTGGGAGTTATTTTATCAATGGTTAGAAAATAAATATGAAAATAAGGTATTGCAAAACCAGATAGGTTAAGAAAAGAAACGTTAGGGTTATGTTATTTTATCATTATTATAAAAGAGGGCTGGGAAAATATTTTCAGACCCCTCACATCCTGGACATAAACTGTTTCAACTCCTACCCTCAAAACGACGCGATAGAGCACTGCACACCAGAACAACTAGGCACAAGGACAGTTTTTTCCCCGAACACCATCACTCTGCTTAACAAATAATTCCCTCAACACTGTCAAACTATTCACTAAGTCTGCACTACTATTAATCTTCTCATCGTTCCCACCACCCATCTCCTCCCACTTACGACTGCATGACTGTAACTTTGTTGCTTGTATCCTTACGATTTATATTGATATTGTTTCCTGATTGCTTATTTGTTCCCTATGACTATCATTAAGTGTTGTACCGTATGATTCTTGATGAACGTATCTTTTCTTTTATGTATGCAGAGAGCGTATGCAGCAAAGACAAATTCCTTGTGTGTCCAATCGCACTTGGCCAATAAAGAATTCTATTGTATTGTATTGTATTGTATTGTATTGTATTGTATTGTATTGTATTGTATTGTATTGTATTGTATTGTATTGTATTGTATTGTATTGTATTGTATTGTATTCTATTGTATTCTATTGTATTCTATTCTTCTTCTTCTTATTAATTATTATTAATAAGGTCTTAGTAGATACACCAAGTTGACTTAATTTATTATTTACTGTTTATAAAATATATTTATATGTATCTTAATCTGTTCACCGCCCTGAGTCCTTTGGGAGAAGGGCGGTATAGAAATTCAATAAATAAATAAAAAAATAAAATATTATCTAGTATTAATATAAGAATGAATGTAAGTAATGAATATAGTGGTAAGCTGACGTGTTAAGACATAAATAATTTTATACTCAAGACGGCACACTGTTTAATGAAAGATGGAATATTTGTATTAAAAGAAAATTTTTAAAAACTTCCTCCGTCTCCTGCTCTGATCATGCTGGAGTTAGGAAGACTTAAGAGTCTTAAACAGCTAGATGTCTCCAGGCCAGGGGTGAAATCCAGCAGGTTCTGACAGGTTCTGGAGAACCGGTAGCGGAAATTTTGAGCAGTTCAGAGAACCAGCAAATGCCACCTCTGGCTGGCCCCAGAGTGGGGAGGAAATGGGGATTTTGCAGTATCCTTCCCCTGGAGTAGGGTGGAAATGGAGATTTTGCAGTATCCTTCCCCTGCCATGCCCACCAAGCCCCGCCACGCCCACCAAGCCACACCCACAGAACCGGTAGTAAAAAAAAATTGGATTTCACCACTGCTCCAAGCTGCTTAGAAATCAGAAGTCCCTGCCATTCGTTCAGGTCCCTTGAACAGAAGGCAGGGAAAAAAAAAATCAAACCCAACCAACTTGGTCATACAGTTAATTTTTGCTGCTCTATGGACTGACCTCAAACGTCACCATCTGACCTCTGAAAGTGGAAGTACCTTGAACAGGGCATCCATGGAAGGTCTCAGCTACTTTGTGTAAGCTGATAGGAGCTAAACGAAGAGGGGAAATCTTTGCTAAGGGTTCAAGGTTACAGCAAGCCCAACGTTTTAGACTAATGCCAGTTAACAGGGAGCTGGGTCTATCTTGTGCCTCTGGGTCAGTGTTGACTTCTTGGACTAATAACTGCCATTTTCTTAGCAGGATTTCAGAAGTTGGCTTGCCATTGATGGCTTCTCAGGGCGGGGAGAGAGGGACTGGCTCAAGGTCACCCAGCTCAGTGTTGAAATCCAAATTCTTTTACTAACATTGCTAACTCTGTTTCCAGTTGGCATCTCTTGTTTGTTTCTGAACTTCGTGGGGCTTTGCCAAGTAAGGCCTTTGGCAGGGTGTCAAAGAAGATAAAGGTTGGTGATTATCTCAAAGGATTAGTTTTTTGCAACTAATTGGGAGCTGGGAATTTTTTGCAACTAATTGCAGCTGGGAATGAACGTAATTCTCAGCTGTTACAATAAAATAGGGCTTTTGGGGACTAATTGTGTATTGTAATGACTCAGTAAGCCTAGGTAACAACAGAGGCTAAAACATACGATGAACGGTTGCAGGAACCGGGCATGGCTAGTCTAGTGAAGAGAAGGACCAGGGGAGACATGACAGCATTCTTCCAATATTTGAGGGGCTGCCACAGAGAGGAGGGGGTCAAGCTATTTCCCAAGGCACCTGAAGGCCAGACAAAGAATAATGGATGGAAACTGATCAAGGAGAGATTCAACCTGGAAATAAGGAGAAATTATTCCTGACTGTGAGAACAATCAACCGATGGAGCAGAAGTTGCCTTCAGAAGTTGTGGGAGCTTCATCACTGGAGGCTTTCAAGAAGAGACTGGACTGCCATCCGTCATAAATGGTGTAGGGTCTCCTGCTTGGGTGGGGAGTTGGACTCTCTTCCAACTCTGTTAATGTGTTCTAAGAAAACCTTCTATAGTGATACTAACTCATGGAGCAGCATCTATCCTTACTACTAAACAAACCCCAGAAATCTTGAGAAACAAAGAAGTTACACTCTGTTTTCGCGCTGACCAAACTGTTGTGCAGAGGCCACTGACTGCCTAAATTGTTTTCTTACTCCTGGCTGGATTTATGTTTGCTTTTAAAGAGTTCGTGCTGTTTTTTTTTCCCCACAGCTGCCAAGGCCTGAATCAAGTCCTGGGAGAACACCCTACCTAGTAAATTAAATGTTGCGCAACAAATGCGAAACGCAACTGCGATTAGAAACCAACCAAACCAAAAAAAAATGTGAAGATTGCTGATGAAGAGACGTTTTTAAGAAACTTGGTGAGTGACCACAATTCTCTTCTTGCTCACATTTAATTGCAAATAAATGAAAAGCAGGAAACTCCCGGGGTGGCCTAGGAGAAGCTCCAACAGGTGGGGAAACCCTGAGGAACCTCAAGAGTTATTTATTTATTTTTTTTACAATCCAGCTACGGAGAATGATTCAGAAGCGAAGGTCATCCCACAAGCTCTTTTAACAAGCGTAGTTGTAACGTATTTGGTAAGGGCTTGAAGGCTTTCACGGAGAGGCCAAGAGGGATTTGGGGGCGGGTTAAAAATAAAATCGACGCATCTCCTGAGTCGATTCCAATTTCAAAAAAGGCCTTTCAAACTGGACGCTCGGTATGGTAATCGGGACTCTGCATTTCCTTCATAATGAACCAGGGGTGAAGTGCTCCCAGTTCGGATCGGATCACCTGATCCAGTAGCGATGGAGGCAGGTGATTCGGAGAACCAGTAGCAAAAATATCTGCGGCCCCCATTGCCCAGCTGAGCCGCGCAATCATCAGAGGCTTTTTTTTTTAAATTTTTAAAAGCATTTTTTCTACAACCTCTTCGGCTGAAAAAATAAAAAAAGTAAAAGTAAAAAAAAAAAAGCCTCTGATGATCGCATGGCTCAGCTGGGATCATCAGAGGCTTTTAAAAGCATTTTTTTTTTAATACTACCTCTTCGGCCGAAAGAGGTTATAGAAAAAATGTTTTTAAAAGGAAAAAAAAAAGCCTCTGCCGATCAGGCAAGTCAGCTGGGATTGTCAGAGGCTGTAAAAGCAAATGGTTTTAAAAGGTAAAAAAAAAAAAAGTTGGCCACGCCCACTGAGCCATATTACTCCCCGCCCCCAAGCCACGCTCACAGAACCGGTAGTAACAAATTTTACATTTCACCACTATAATGGACTATTCGTTTGCAACTGAGCCTAAAGCTTATAGTAAGAGGTACCTTCAAAGTGAGAGAGTGTTGGACAGAGGTGGTATTCACCCGAATGGGTAGCGGAAATCATGGGTGGGCCTTTTTTCCTTTCCTTTCCTTTCCTTTCCTTTCCTTTCCTTTCCTTTCCTTTCCTTTCCTTTCCCTTCCCTTTCCCTTCTTTCTTTTCCTTCCCTCTCCTCTCCTTTCCTCTCCTCCTCTCCTCCTTTCCTTTCCTTCCTTCCCTTTTTCCCCTCCTTTCCTCTCCTCCTTTCCTTTCCTTCCTTCCTTCCCTTTTTCCTTCCCTTTTTCCTTCCCTTTTTCCTTTCCTTTCCTTTCCTTTCCTTTCCTCTCCTCTCCTCTCCTCTCCTTTCTTCTCTTTTCCTTTCCTTTCTTTTCCTTTCCTTAGAAAAGAGGAATCTGGAAGGGTATTTCTAGAGAATATCCTATCTAGTTGGGAGGAGAAAAAAAAACCCACCTCAGAGGTAAAATATAAACCAGGCACCCGAGACTAAATCTCTTCTTCAGTATCTTATCTGCTCATGGAAGTTCTCTCCAATTCCCCCCCTCCCTAATTTATATCTGGCCTTTCTACCTGTTGAACACTCAAGGTAGCTGACAGCATACAAAAGGAACAATTCAAATGCACTAATGGTACAATTGTTAGAATAGTTTAAAAGCATCCCTAGAGAGATCTGTCTTATCGCAAAGAAAACAGCTTTGGCCAAAAATCTGCCTTCCTTAAAGTCACCCTCGGTGGCTCCTGAGATCAGAGTCGTATTCCTATTAAATGTCCCAAAGTTGCTTTTTCGGGATTTTCCTTGAAGATCTTTCTCTTCTTTCTTTCTTTCTTTCTTTCTTTCTTTCTTTCTTTCTTTCTTTCTTTCTTTCTTTCTTTCTTTCTTTCTTTCTTTCTTTCTTTCTTTCTTTCTTTCTTTCTTTCTTTCTTTCTTTCTTTCTCTCTCTCTCTCTCTCTCTCTCTCTCTCTCTCTCCTTCCTTCCTTCCTTCCTTCCTTCCTTCCTTCCTTTCTTTCTTTCTTTCTTTCTTCTTTCTTCAATTTATATGCCGCCCTTCTCCGGAGACTCAGGGCGGCTTACAATGCGTTAAGCAATAGCCTTCATGCTTTTGTATATACCTGCTTAGTAGGGCTTTCGGCCCCCCGTAAGCGGTGTTCTTTTTTATACAAAGTCAGCTTATGGCCCCCACAATCCGGGTCCTCATTTTACCTACCTCGGAAGGATGGAAGGCTGAGTCAACCTTGAGCCTGGTGAGATTCGAACTTGCAGTAATTGCAGGCAGCTGGTGCTATTTAACAGCATTTTAATCTGCTGCGCCACCAAGGCTCTTTTATTCAAGACGTTCTTACTGAATGGTGGAGAACAGAAGGATTTATATTCCTTACAGCAGTGGTGAAATCTAAAATTTGTTACTACTGGTTCTGTGGGCATGGCTTGGTGGTGGTGGTAATGTGACGGGGTGGGCGTGGCCAATTTTTTTTTAACGTTTAAAACCATTTTTTTCTACAATCTCTTCGGCAAAGAGGTTGTAAAAAAAATGCTTTCAAAAGGCTCTGACGATCCCAGCTGAGTTGCCTGATCGGCAGAGGCTTTTTTTTTTCTTTTAAATGCCTCTGACGATCAGGCAACTCAGCTTGGATCATCAGAGACATTTAAAACAAAAAAAGGTGTTTTTTTCTTTTAAAAGCCTTCGACGATCCCAGCTGAGCCGCACAATCATCAGAGGTTGTTTTTTTTTTTACTTTTACTTTTAAAAGCATATTTTTGGCGGAAGAGGTTGTAGAAAAAATGCTTTTAGAAGTAAAGAAAAAGCCTCTGATGATTGTGCGGCTCAGCTGGGCATGAAGGGGGGAGGGCAGGGATTTTTGCTACCAGTTCTCTGAACCATCCGCCTCCATCGCTACCAAATCGGGCGATTCGGTCCAAACCGGGAGCATTTCACCCCTGCCTTGCAGTCATCCTACCATAAATCCCATCAACATACATCCTTCCGTTCTCCACCATTCTGTCAGAACCGAAGAAGCTTCTTGGATGAGAAGCGAAACTTTTTCTAGCCGAACAAGGAAGTCTGTTTGCCTTCTGGAAGAAAAGCACATGTGGGATAACCGTGACTTGGATGGCTGAGAATCTCCGTAGGCATTTTCCTAAGAAATGTTTCTCCCCTAGGCATCTCCAGACTTGCCTATGGCCGAGGACTCCAATCCAAGAGAGAGGCAAACCCAGGGAGCCAATTCCACTGTTCGGGAATGGAATTAAGGCCCTTAAAAGTGTCCCTTCTTTGCATTTTGATCCAGAAAATCAAGGCATGGCCCTCCCTTATGGGCTGCAGAGCAGGCAAACCATCTCACCTCTTAGAACTGTGATGGTGAACCTATTGTCAAGTCAACATTGATTCAAGGCTCATGAATTAATTACCATATTTTTGGAGTATAAGACGCACCTTTCCCCCCCAAAAAAGAGGGTGAAAATGTGGGTGTGTCTTATACTCTGGATGTAGCCCCGCCCAGCTTCTCAAATGGAGGTTTCAGAGGCTGAAAAAGGCATCAGAAAGGAAGCTTCAGAAAAAAAGCCTCCAAACAGTTTCAGAAAAAAAGCCTCCAAACAGAACTTCAGAAAAAAAGCCCCCAAAGAGATTCAGAAAAAAGCCTCCAAACAGAGCTTCAGAAAAAAAAGCCTCCAAACAGAGCTTCAGAGGCTTTTTTTTTCCTGAAGCTGTTTCGGAGGCTTTCAGAGGCAGAAGAAAAAGTTTTTTCTGAAACAGAGTTTCAGACATTTCAGAGTCAAAAAAAAAAAAAAAAAAGCAAGGCACAGAACTCACAACCAACGAACCTGTTGCTAAAATTCACCTCTGGGAACTACTGGAGGTAGTCCGGGAGGCCGATCCACCCACCCATCAGCTTTATTCTTATTTTCTTCCCCAAAAACTAAGGTGCGTTTTATACTCCGGGGCGTCTTATACTCCGAAAAATACAGTAGGGGAATCTTTTAGAAACTTCGCACCAATGGCATGCATGCCAGAGGTGGCACACAGCGCCCTCTCTGATGGCACGTGAGCCCTTGCCCCAGTTCAGCTCTGTTATGCATGCAACTGGTCTTTGGGTCTCTGCTGTGCATGCGGGGGGGGGGGCTGTGTGCAGGTGGCCACACATGCATGCACAGGGGCGGGGTGCATGCGTGGGGGCTGCGTGCAGATTGCATTTTGGGGATTCGGCCACGCTTTGGGCACTCGGTCCGGAGACGGTTAGCCATCACTGTCTTAGAAAATACCAAAGAGGAAGAGAGCAGATGTAGAAATTCCTGCTCGGTAACACGATCCCGTGCAGAACAAAATCTAAAACTTAATGAGGCTTGAAAAAAAAAAAAAGAGAGAGACCCGGAAAAATAATGCAGGGCGCGGGCGGCATTTTTGGACCTGACCTTCTCTCCTTGCTCTTGATCTCAAAGCCTTTGGAAGGATCCGATTTGGTAGCTTCCGGCAGGATTAAACACACTTCTTCATTTAAGATAAATCCCTGCCCCCCCCCCCCCCTCCATGGAATTGTGCTCCTGTTTCTAACCCTGTGTTAAAACGATCTGGGTAGGGTCAGCCTGAGTTTGATGACTCCCAATTGTAAACCTTGATTGCCGTCCATGCTGTCTGGAACTTATGCGAATGGTAGTTCAATAGTTTGGAAGACCAATTGTGCCTCTCCCTGCTGGAGAAAGGCTAAATCTTGGCTCGCCTAATTCCCTTTTAACACTCTGCTTCTTACTTCAAGAAGGACCTAACCCAGATAGTTTTAACACAGGGTTAGAAACGGGAGCACAATTCTTTGGTGGTGGTGGTGGTGGGTTTAGCTTAAATCAGGGGTATCAAACTCAAGGCCCGTGGGATGGATCCCACCCACGGGGTGGGTGGGTTTGCTTAGATCTGGCCAGTGGGGCTGGCCTGGAAACAGCAAAAAACCCGGTCTGCGGTGCCTCCGTTTTTTTGCAGACAGAAGGCTAGCAAAACAGACTAAAAACAGAACAAAAAGAGAAATGTTTCTCCCTTTTGCATTGGAAAGGGAAAGAGGAAAGATCAAGAAAAAGAAGATGGGAAGAGAGCAAGGAAGGAAAAAATAAGGAAAGAGGGGAAGGAAGAAAAAAGGAGAATGAAGACGGAAGGAAAAAGAAGGGAAGGGAAGGGAAGGGAGGAAGGAAGGAGGGAAGGGAAGGGAAGGAAGGAAGGAAGATTTCTTATTTATTCAGACTTTTCCTAAAATCATCATACTTCAATTTTTGGTTGCATGTTTTTTTGTGTCTGAATGGTTTACAGAGCTGGGTTTCAGGCGTGTCCAACCTTGGTGATTTTCAGACCTGTGGATGTCAACTCCTAGAATTCCCCAGCCGGCAACTCTTTTAATGCTTTTAGATGCTTTTAATATTCCATTTGGATTTATATTATTGCTATTGTAACATTCCGTATTTTTCAGACTATGAGACACACCGGAGTGTAAGATGCAGCAAGATTTTGAAGAGGAAAACAAGAAAAAATAGTTTTTGTCCTCCCTGGCTGCCAGGAAGACTCTGCAGGCCTCCCAAATCCTCTGTGCGCCCTGTTTTTCGCAAAAACGGGGGGCGCAGAGGATTTGGGAAGCCTGAAGAGTGCTCCTGGGGGCCAGGGAAACCAATAATGTGATGTGTTGGGGGGGGGGTTGGGAGGCAAAAAATGGCCTTATTCGGTGTATAAGACGCACCAACATTTCCACCCTCATTTAGGGGGAAAAAGTGCATCTTATACTCCGAAAAGTACGGTATCCTCTTTGACTCTTGCAAAATTGCTCTTTGCAAAATATTAATGATGATGTTGATTATTTTGTGATAGTCACCCAAATGTTATTTGGGCGGAAAATTTTTTTGACACAGAGCATGTTGAAACGAGGACAAAAACAACACTGAAGAAATAGTGACATGTATCGGTGTGCGAGGAAAGAACCCTGAGATCACGTGCGAGGAAGAGAAGAACTATTGCCACAATAAAAACAATAAATAAAGAATATGGCATGCTTTCTAGCAATTGTATCATTCCAGGTGTTGAAAAGCAATCAACATATAAAACGTTAGCCTTTTCAAATAAGCATTGAAATTACGCACTGGACATCTCCAAGCTTCCATCGATCTGTGTGTTTCTGTCACCTCGTGCAGGGGTGGGCTTAAAACATTTTAGCAAGGGGTCCTCTGCCCAGTTGCTGGATAGGCTAGTCGGTTTCCTGCATCATGGTGGGGAGGTGGAGGGGGCCTTTTTGCCTTCCCCGGGCTCCGGAGATTTTCTTTGAGCCTACGAGAGGGCAAAAACGGCCTCCCCAGGCTCCAAGGGCCATCCAGAGGCTAGAAATGGCCCTATTTCCGGCCTTCCCGAACTTCCGGTAGGCCCGTTTTTCGCCCTTCCCAAACCTCCCTACACGCTCTGTACTTACCTGCATCCAAATTGGGCTGTGTGGGGACTCCTGGAAGGGGTGGGCAGGGCGGGGTGGGGCCAGCCAGGAGTGGGATTTTGGGGTTCTCCGAACTGTACAGAATCTTAGCTAGAGGTTCTCCCAAACCCCAAGCAGCCTACCCCTGACCTCATGTCATGAGGCAACATGATGAACAGTTCAATACAAGTAGTCCTCGACTGAATGACCAGTTTCTGTTGCTAAGCGAGACAGTTATTAAGTGAGTCTTGCCCCATTTTACATTTCTTGCCACAGTTAAGGGAATCACCGCAGTGCTTAAGTTAATAACCCTAAGCGAGTCTGGCTTCCTCCGTAGACTTTTGCTTGTCAGACGGTCGCAAAAGGGGATCACATGACTTTGGGATACACTGGAACGGTCGTAAATCTGAACCAGTTGCCAAGCATCCGAATTTTGGTCATGTGAGGACATTGCAATGGTCTAAAGCAGAGGTCTTCAAACTTGGCAGCTTTAAGACTTGCGGACTTCAACTCCCAGAATCCTCCAGCCAGCTGGCTGGAGGATTCTGGGAGTTGAAGTCCGCAAGTCTTAAAGCTGCCAAGTTTGAGGACTCCTGCTCTAAAGGGTGAAAAACGGTCATAAGTCACTTTTTGTGACGCTGTTGTAACTTTGAACTCTATGAACTGTTTAAGTGGAGGACTACCTGTAGAAAAGTTAAAAAAAAAACACAACCTGAATAGTTTTTTTTAGGATACAGCTAGGAAAACAAAAGGCGAAGATGAGAAAACAGGTGATAAGCCCCTCCACCTTACCTGCGCTCGGATCAGAGATTCAAAACTGGGCTTGAAATAATCGATGCGGCTGCTGTAAAACTTGGGCATCTCTTCCAGAAGTTGCTTGTTCTTGGCCTCAAAGTCGTCTTTCACTGGCCTCAGTTCTTCACGGGCCTGGAAGAAACCGAAAAGAAGGTGTGAAGAGGAGAAGAAGATCTCAAAATGTTGTCCTTCCATCTCCCCTTGAAAAGTTGTCCTCCTTGGTTAGTTCCTCCCGCGCTGGGCATAGATAGTGAATAGAATAGAATAGAATAGAATAGAATAGAATAGAATAGAATAGAATAGAATAGAATAGAATAGAATAGAATAGAATAGAATAGAATAGAATAGAAATGGAATGGAATGGAATGGAATGGAATGGAATAGAATAGAATAGAATAGAATAGAATAGAATAGAATAGAATAGAATAGAATAGAATAGAATAGAATAGAATAGAATAGAAATGGAATGGAATGGAATGGAATGGAATGGAATGGAATGGAATAGAATAGAATAGAATAAAAATGGAATGGAATGGAATGGAATAGAATAGAATAGAATAGAATAAAAATGGAATGGAATGGAATGGAATGGAATGGAATGGAATAGAATAGAATAGAATAAAAATGGAATGGAATGGAATAGAATAGAATAGAATAGAATAAAAATGGAATGGAATGGAATGGAATGGAATGGAATGGAATAGAATAGAATAGAATAGAATGGAATGGAATGGAATGGAATAGAATAGAATAGAATAGAATAGAATAGAATAGAATAGAATAGAATAGAATAGAATAGAATAGAATAGAATAGAATAGAATAGAATAGAATAGAATAGAATAGAATAGAATAGAATAGAATAAAAATGGAATGGAATGGAATAGAATAGAATAGAATAAAAATGGAATGGAATGGAATGGAATGGAATGGAATGGAATGGAATGGAATGGAATAGAATAGAATAGAATAGAATAGAATAGAATAGAATAGAATAGAATAGAATAGAATAGAATAGAATAGAATAGAATAGAATAAAAATGGAATGGAATGGAATGGAATGGAATGGAATGGAATGGAATGGAATAGAATAGAATAGAATAGAATAGAATAGAATAGAATAGAATAGAATAGAATAGAATAGAATAGAATAGAATAGAATAGAAAATAGAATAAGAATTTAGAATAGAAAATAGAAAATAGAATAGAAAATGGAATGGAATGGAATAGAATAATAGAGTTGGAAGGGACCTTGGAGGTCATCTAGTCCAACCCCCAAGGTGACTGGATGGAGTCACTGAAGGAGTCGGCGTGAGCTTAAATGGACTCCAGAGGATCTTAGAGAACAGGAAGGCCTGGAGGAACGTTGTCCATGTGATCGCGATGGGTCGGACACGCAACTAACCATAACAACAATAGACATTTAGACACTTCTCAGTCTACCCCTCACTGAAACTCTCGTAGTGTTAGTTGGGAGAGGGTATCACATCAACTTTGTGTTCTCTTCTGACACACATCTTCATCTGTACAAAGTTCTAGAACCGGCACCCAAATGTTTCCTTTCAGCCTCCCAAAAAACCCCTTCACAGTTGTTATTATGATTATTTTTGCAAGCTCTGTGAATGCTCTTTAATACCTGGTGTAGCTTGGTCAGGATGGGCCCCGTTTTCTCCTTTTCTTCATACTTCTCTACCTTGGATTGCAGCCGTTTGTAATCTTGCAGGACCTGTTCGCGACGTTTTACCGCCATATTTAGACTGGGGAAGACACCGCTGAATCTGTGGGGATTTTTTAAAAAAAAACATAAATGGTTTTGATATTCTCCATACCGTATAGTATTTAAGGTTAATTCTTCACTGAGAACTTTAAAAAATATATTTTTTTGAGGAACGAAAGCTGAATACTAATTTATTTATTTATTTTTACTACAGAAGAAATAAGCTTTTCCTCTTATTTTTTTCTCTCCTAGGATCTCAGACACCGGGAGTAATCCATGTCCTTCCCTCTTACGCATAAAACTACCTACTTGAGATAGTAATTGGCTCAAGCTGACTTACAGGAAACATGGATGCCAATCAGGGGTTTTAAACAATGGGTTTCCAGCATGTTCCAGAATAATCTATAGTGTGTTGCTTCTCAGGATAAATAAAAGAACCACGGGAAACCCACAGAATGGGTATTCATCTGGCACGGAAAAAAATTTCCTGCCACTGCGAAACTTCGGCATTGTTGTTTTCACAAATTGAGTGGATGTTTCCCACAATTTTTCTCAATTGCACCCATTTTGACAAGTCGGTTCAGGAAACGGCGCTCCGTCCTAACCACAAAATCAAATCAAAGGCAATTTAAGGATGCTGTTTGTTTGGTGTTGAATATCCTCCAACCCCATCAATTACCATCAAAGACACATGTTTTCCTTTAGGCCAGTGGGCACTGCAACCATTCCTTTTATAACACATGTTATAAAGCAAAAGGCAAGATAACTGTATGGGCTGCAAGGAATGTCATTTTAAATAGGGTTAAAGGTAAAGGTTCCCCTCGCACATATGTACTAGTCGTTCCCGACTCTAGGGAGCGGTGCTCCTCTCCGTTTCAAAGCCGAAGAGCCAGCGCTGTCCGAAGACGTCTCCGTGGTCATGTGGCCGGCATGACTCAATGCCAAAGGCGCATGGAACGCTGTTCCCTTCCCACCAAAGGTGATCCCTATTTTTCTACTTGCATTTTTTATGTGCTTTCGAACTGCTAGGTTGGCAGAAGCTGAGACAAGGAACGGGAGCTCACTCCGTTACGCGGCGCTAGGGATTCGAACCGCTGAACAGCCGACCTTTCGATCGACAAGCTCAGCGTCTTAGCCACTAAGCGTCCCTTTTAAATAGGGTTAGGTGCCTTTAAAAAGAAAAACAAAACCACCAGCCAGGGTGTGAACGAAGCAGGGCTTGTCCCGAAAAAGCATAGCAGGTCATAAATATTAATCTTGCCTCATTCAGGGATGGGGCCTATAACTGGCTGCATTGTTCGTTCGGGGAGGGACACTCATCCCTGACACAATGAGCTATTAAGCAGCCCATCAGCTGCAAACAGGAGCCAGATTAATAATCCTTGCATAATTTTGGATGGATGCAGAGGTGGCAGAGAAATACAAATAAGTTACGGCTGCCGAAACCGCAAAAAAAGAAAGAAAAAAAAAAAGGATCTCAGCCAACCTTTCTCAACTTCAAATCTTTCCAACTACGGTTTCCATTAACGCACTGAGTGTGGCCATTAGTTCGATCTCGTGAAATTCAATTAATTGGTTTAGTTCTGGAAGACACGGCAATGAGGTAAAGGTAAAGGTTCCCCTCGCACCTATGTGCTAGTTGTTCCTGACTCTAGGGGGCGGTGCTCATCTCCGTTTCAAAGCCGAAGAGCCAGCGCTGTCCGAAGACGTCTCCGTGGTCATGTGGCCGGCATGACTCAACGCCAAAGGCGCACGGAACACTGTTCCCTTCCCACCAAAGGTGGTCCCTATTTTTCCTACTTGCATTTTTTAAGTGCTTTCGAACTGCTAGGTTGGCAGGAGCTGGGACAAGGAACGGGAGCTCATCCCGTTATGCGGCACTTGGGATTCGAACCGCTGAACTGCCAACCTTTTGATCGACAAGCTCAGTGTCTTAGCCACTGAGCCACTGTGGAGTAGGGGCATGCAAGTCAAGTCCCGAGATTTCTATAGAGCTTATTGGGGTAAGTTCAGCTGCTCTCTCAGCCCAATCTACCTTAGATCAAGAAGAGGATTTCTCCTATACATCCTGCTTTAAGCTCTCAAGTTCAAAGGCAAATGTAAATGCAATCACAAATAAAAATAAAGCAGTCCCCACTTCACAAACCTAATTGGGACTGGCAACTCTGACGGTCGTGCGGCTCAGCTGGGATCGTCAGAGGCTTTTCAAAGCATTTATTTGACAACCTCTTTGGCCGAAGAGGTTGCAGAACAAAATGCTTTTGAAAGTAAAAAAAAAAAAAAAGTTGGCCATGCCCACCCAGTCACATTACCACCCCCCCACCACGCCACGTCCACAGAACCGGTAGTACCAAATTGTACATTTCACCACTCATACAAAGCAACCAGAATATATGTTCTCAAAAAGATTGAAATTTCCCAGAAAATTTGCTCTTAAGAATTCCACAGCTGGAGTTATAAATAATAATAATAAAAAAAACCCCCATTAATAAGGCTCTTACTGAGCTTCTGTAATGCGGAGATCTAAGTATATCAAACATTATGCTAACAGTTTCCTCTTTTCCTCCTTTCCACTTCTTTGCCGGTACACCATGTTGTGCTCTTAGCTATTTCGAAAGCTGCTGCGCCATAAAAACTAATCTATAAAACCGAGTCACCTGTAAATACTCTGTACGAAAGACATTAACAGCGGGAAAGGTAATGCAGTATTATTTAACACAAAGAGCTATTGACATTGGCTTCTATACTTAGATTTCCACAGTGGCGAGAAGGACTTTGATTTCACGGACTAACTACACAACCCATGCTGGGCTACCGTTGCTATAGATTTATACCATGCTGCAGATTTAAGGCCTATGAAAGACTATGAAAGAGTCCTGCTGCATATATGCATGTAGATTGCCCCGGCTTTTCCTTTTATGTTAATTTAATTTCCCCCCACTTCTTTTTTGTGTCCTTAATGGAGAGACTGATGGAGGCAGTGAACCAGCATGCTAGCAAGAAGGGGTAACTATATACTCTTCTTACTTAATGCCATAGCTTTCTAGGTGTTGAGAAATGATCTGTAAAGAAGGTGATTTCATCTTAAGAGTCCTCACCTACCGTCTGATCTCATCAAAAGGCTTCAAATGCTTGTTTGCTACTTTCACTAAGCCATTGTTTAACAGATTAACAGAGTTGGAAGTGGCCTTCTGGTCATCTATTCCATTAGAATAGACTAGAATTCTTTATTGGCCAACTGGGATTGGACACAAGGAATTTGTCTTTGGTGCATATGCTCTCGGTGTACATAAAACAAAAGATACATTCGTCAAGAATCATCAGGTACAACACTTAATGATAGTCATAGGGTACAAATAAGCAATCAAATCATACTAGGAAACAATAAAAACAATAGAATAGAATAGAATAGAATAGAATAGAATAGAAGAGAAGAGAAGAGAAGAGAAGAGAAGAGAAGAGAAGAGAAGAGAAGAGAAGAGAAGAGAAGAGAAGAGAGAGTAGAGTAGATAGAAAAGAGAAGAGAAGAGAAGAGAAGAGAAGAGAAGAGAAGAGATGAGATTTTTTTATTGGCCAAGTGAGATTGGACACACAAGGAATTTGTCTTGGTGCATACGCTCTCGATGTACTTAAAAGAAAAGATACATTCGTCAAGAATCATAAGGTACAACACTTAATGATAGTCATAGGGAACAAATAAAAAATCAAATCATACTAGGAAACAATAAAAACAATAGAATAGAATAGAATAGAATAGAATAGAAGAGAAGAGAAGAGAAGAGAAGAGAAGAGAAGAGAAGAGAAGAGAAGAGAAGAGAAGAGAAGAGAAGAGAAGAGAAGAGAAGAGAAGAGATTTTTTTATTGGCCAAGTGAGATTGGACACACAAGGAATTTGTCTTGGTGCATACGCTCTCGATGTATATAAAAGAAAAGATACATTCGTCAAGAATCATAAGGTACAACACTTAATGACAGTCATAGGGTACAAATAAGCAATCAAATCATATTAGGAAACAGTCAGTATAAATCTTAAGGACACCAGCAACCAGGTTACAGTCATACAGTCCTAAGTGGGAGGAGATGGATGATAGGAACAATGAGAAGGTTAATAGTAATGCAGAAAAACTGAAAGTTGCAATATAAACCCACGTATAGTTGACTTCAGATTCAAGTAGTCCGAATCAGGGAATGACCATTTTTCAGCTGCTATTTATTTATTTATTTATTTATTTATTTATTTATTTATTTGTTCGATTTATATGCCGCCCTTCTCTGGAGACTCAGGGCGGCTTACAATGCATTAAGCAATAGCCTTCATACTTTTGTATATACCTGCTTAGTAGGGCTTTCGGCCCCCCCCCAAGCGGTGTTCTTTTTTATACAAAGTCGGCTCATTGCCCCCAGATTCAACGTGGAAATAAGGAGGAATTTTCTGACAGTGAAAACAATCAACCCATGGAACAGAAGTTGCCTTCAGAAGTTGTGGGAGCTTCATCACTGGAAGCTTTCGAGAAGAGGTTGGACTGCCATCGGTCAGAAATGGTGTAGGGTCTCCTGCTTGGCCGGGGGGGCTGAGTAGATGACCTGCCAACTCCCTTCCAACTCTGTTAATCCGTTAAATCTGTCAAATACGAATCAGTTGCCAAGTCTCTGAATTTTGATCTGTTAAATCCTTCCTATTACCCAGTCCAAGGTCTCACTCACTAGGTTATGGCCACATACTCTCTTGCAAGGCAGAACATGAAGGATGCTTTGGCCCACATTTGCTTATAGAGGGAGTACATTCCATAAACCGGTTGCATAATTTTGCTTGGGCAAGCAAGCTCTGGGCGAGACAATTTCCTGCCCAAGATTTACTGACTGTTTTTTTTTCTGCTCTGGATGCGAAGACATGGGATCCGACTCATACAAAAATTAGATGCTTAATGAACGCTTTGCACATTCTAAGTACTTATTTCAAGCAATGGTGGCAGGTTAGTGAATAATTAGACCCACATGTGTGAAGTCCAACTAGCTGTTTTATTGTTCTGTGCCTATTGCACAGGAATCTGTTAGAATTAGAATTAGAATTAACAGAATAGAATAGAATAGAATAGAATAGAATAGAATAGAATAGAATAGAATAGAATAGAATAGAATAGAATAGAATAGAATAGAATAGAATAGAATAGAATAGAATAGGAGCCTGGATAGCTCAACAGGCTAAAAGCAGACTAAAGCCTGTTATTAACATCCAGCTGTCTGCAATTACAGCAGTTCGAATCTCACCAGGCTCGAGGTTGACTCAGCCTTCCATCCTTTTTAAGGTAGGTAAATTGAGGACCCAGTTTGTGGGGGCAATAAGCTGACTTTGTATAAAATATACAAAAGTATGAAGGCTATTGCTTAACGCATTGTAAGCCGCCCTGAGTCTTCGGAGAAGGGCGGCATATAAATCTAATTAAAAAAAAGAATTCTATTCTATTCTATTCTATTCTATTCTATTCTATTCTATTCTATTCTATTCTATTCTATTCTATTCTATTCTATTCTATTCTATTCTATTCTATTCTATTCTATTCTATTCTATTCTATTCTATTCTATTCCATTCCATTCCATTCCATTCCATTCCATTCCATCTTCATTATTATATTCTGTTCTATTCCTGATTCTATTCTATTTGTTATTGTATTGTATTGTATTGTATTCTGTTCTATTCCTGATTTTATTCTATTTGTATTGTATTGTAATGTGAGTAGAGTAGAGTAGAGTAGATTA
Organism: Coluber constrictor foxii; assembly: GCA_038048745.1. Classification (NCBI taxonomy): domain Eukaryota; kingdom Metazoa; phylum Chordata; class Lepidosauria; order Squamata; family Colubridae; genus Coluber; species Coluber constrictor. Next base: position 35,447,724 of record CM075967.1, read on the forward strand.
GAGTAGAGATAGAATAAAAAATCAAATCAAATTTTAGAACAGTATAATTAAAATAGAATAGAGAATAAAAATGCAATAGAATATAATAGAATATGAATATGGAACAGATTGCCAAGCACCAAAATTTTGATCACATGACCGTGGGGGATGCTGCGATGGATGCAAGTGTGAGGACCAGTCACAAGTCAGTGAGAGTGAGAGCAATCAACCCATGGAACAGGAGTCGCCTTCAGAAGTTGTGGGAACTTCATCCCTGGAGGCTTTCAAGAAGAGACTGGACCGGCATCTGTCAAAAATGGTGTAGGGTCTCCTAGTTGGCCGAGGAGGGTTGGACTAGATGACCAACAAGGTCCCTTCCAACTCTTATTCTGTTAAATCACTTTTTCCGATGCTGCTGAAACTTCGAATGTATGATATACAAATGGCTGTAAATTAAGGACTAACTGTAAGAAATTTTCCTTGTTTGTTTATATCTGCTATGCTATACCAAGCTCAGTTAATATATGTGAACATGTATTTGGAAAATGGAAGATCAATTAATTTTGTGGCATCTTTTTTTCTCTTTACGAATTTATTGGCTTAGCTTTCCACCTTCGACAAAATGAAGCTCAAGTATTTTTTTGCTCAACATTTCATTACATGGCATCTTACGGTATAATCAACAATTTAATATAATAAAAATTCAAAGATCAGTAACTGTTCCCATTTGGTTTTGCTGCGGTAAATGAAATTTAAATTGTAACCTTCTAAAGGGAGAAATCTTTTTTCCCCTCATTATATTATTCCATAAAAAAAAAAAGAAAAGAAAAGAAAAGAAAAGAAAAGAAAAAGAAAGATGTTAATGCTGCACTTGAAATAATTATCCAAGGGGAAACTGCGCATGTCTTCGGCTAGCAAAATCTACCAAGAAATGTCCTTGTGCACCTTAAAAATTAACACATGCAACAAGACTTTCTGCTAACCGAAACCCATTTCACGAAAATGCATAATAAATCAATTTGTCAGAAATCAGAAATTATAAAAATGTACATAAAAGCCTTCTCCTTCAGAGTTATATCTGTCCCTAAAAACTAATTAGTGTATTTGTGTCTCTTCTTTATAGTCTGGTACCAGCCTTGATTTATCAAAGCGATGTTTATTCCAGTCACTAATGGAGGGACAAAACAGATTGCTTTAAAAATAGCAACAGGATAGAGCTTGAAGCAGCAAATTATTTTGCAAAACTGACAACCGCTTCTCTTAAGATCTTTGAATAATGGATCAGACATGACGGCTGAAATAGGGAGCGACTAACCAAACTCTACTAGTTGTCAGTATTCAATATCTTTGGTCCATCTCACTCTCTGGGTCTTCTAATGCTTCTTCTAATGTGAATAGCAATAGCCCTTAGACTTATATACCGCTTCATAGTGCTTTGCAGCCCTCTCTAAGCGGTTTATAGAATTCAGCACACTGCCCCCCCCCCAACAATCAGGGTCCTCATTTTACCCACTTCGGAAGGATGGAAGACTGAATCAACCTTGAGCCTGGTGAGATTCGAACTGCCAAACTGCAGGCAGCTGGGAGTCAGCAGAAGTAGCCTGCAGGACCGCACTCTATCCTCTGAGCCACCATGGCTCATATTGTCCACATATGTAAAAAGTTAAAATCTGTGCATACTGCAGACTTCAGCTAACCCAGTTAGCTGGGTCTCAGCTAAATGTACACTCGGTAAATGGAAGGCAGCTAATTTGAATTGATGATGTCAGCTTTAAAGTGAATGGAAACGAAAGGCAGAAAGAGTGAATAAAAATAGAAATAATCATAATTATTATTATTCATTAGCTAATTATCGTGCAGTGATGATGAATGAATGAATGAAAAGTTAACTGTCGCAGTTATTATACAAGGGAGATTTTTTTTTTTATTCAGTACTTAACGGTGCCACGAAATATCAGTTACTGTAAATATAAACTACCGTATTTTCCGGCGTATAAGACGACTGGGAGTATAAGACGACCCTCCTCAGAGCCATTTAAGGCTTGTCAGAGCCTTATGGGCTGGTCTGCCTGGTTACAGGAGAATGAGACCCGGTGTATAAGACGACCCCCGACTTTTGAGAAGATTTTTGTGTGTTAGAAAGTAGTCTTATACGCAGGAAAATACAGTAAGTATACTTCCAAGATTTTTCTTAATTGTGAAGTCTCTGAGAGCTTAGAGAAATATATCAGAAAGTAGGGGCTGAATAAACCATAGATCGGGTATACTCATTTGTCACAATTCCATTTTTTTTGAAGGCTCAATCAATCAGGCTTTAAAAGATGCTTAACATCCTGTGTTTGCCACTGTAAGCCTACTAATCAAGATCTTTGTTCTAGTTTAACTGCTTGAAATTTTGGAAAGGCTAAGAAAATGCTTGGCTGCATTTAGACTTTTCTGAAGGTGTAAAAGTTTTCTCTTCAAATAGCGGAGGAATATCCCTAGCAAAGAGCTCACCCCAGAGGGTGAAATCCCAAATTTTTCCCTTCTGGTTCTGAGGCAAGTTGTTCCACTGATTAATTGTTCTAACTGTCAAGAAATTTCTCCTTAGTTCTAAGTTGCTTCTCTCCTTGATCAGTTTCCACCTATTGCTTCTTGTCCTACCCTCAAGTGCTTTGGAGAATAGCTTGACTCCCTCTTCTTTGGGGCAGCCCCTGAGATAATGGAAGACTGCTATCATGTCTCCCCTAGTCCTTCTTTTCATTAAACTAGGCCTACCCAGTTCCTGCAACCGTTCTTCATATATTTTAGCCTCCAGTCCCCTAATCCTCTTTCTTGCTCCTCTCTGCACTCTTTCCAGAGTCTCCACACCTTTTTTACATCGTGGCGACCAAAACTGAATGCAGTATTCCAATTGTTTCATTAAAAGGAGCCTGAGTAGCGTAGGGGGCTAATGCCTCCTACTAAAGGCAGCAATTAACATCCAGCTGCCTGTAATTCTGTGAGTTCAATCCTAGCCAGGCTCAAGGTCGACTCAGCCTTCCATCCTTTCTAAGGTGGGTAAATTGAGGACCCAGTTTGTGGGGGTAATAAGCTGACTTTGTATAAATATATACAAAAGTATGAAGGCTATTGCTTAATGCATTGTAAGCCACCCTGAGTCTCCGGAGAAAGGCGGCATATAAATCAAATTAAAAAAAAATAATTAAATTTAATGATTTAATTAAAGTCAATACTAAATTGATTGATGTTCTTAGATATATCCACACCACATCAGTTTTGAACGATCTACATCGGCTGCCTATTTATTACTGAACCAAATTCAGGCTGCTGGATCTGTAAAAACTTTGGGATCCAGAGATCAGAAAAAGCTTCCCTACCGAACAGCTGGGTTGGGCAAATGCTTCAGATGCAAATTTCCAAAACTGCATCCGTTTAGGAAAGTATAAGAGTGAAAATTCTTGTCTGTATCTACAATTATTTAAAGCAGAGGCATCTTTCGCTATTTGCACAGACCAAGGAAAGAAGAAAACAAAAATTAAATTACAAAATATCCAGAAAAAAAACTCTACTCAGTACTGCACAATTCATGCTATTAAAATAATCAGAGGAGACGATTCTTTTCTGCATTCTATTTATGGAAGTGCATTAAAGCTGGCATTAAATAGAGGCCTTCACAGTAGTGGCACACCTATTTCAGAGCAACTTCTCGTGAGAGTCATGCTGACATCATATTCATTTTGGAGCCAAATTAACCTTTCCCCGTTATTTTAACGATTCTACTTTCATCAAGTGGAATTATCCAATTGCTTTGAATTTGAATGTACTGCTTATTGCTTTATTATTATAATTGTCACTAACATTGGCATATGGTATATTTTTGGATAAAAGTACAGTCAAATATACAGATAATTCTGTCTGTGACAATTAGCAACAATAAATAGAGCCTCCGTAAGCATCAATTTGCTTAGAACATCCACCAGTACAATATACTTAAAACCAGCCAGAAGGCAAGAATTTAAAGACATACTCAAAACATTTCCATCTGTTATGTTTAAGCTTTACTCTTTCAACTCCTTCAACATCTTTATAAGTGATTTAGATGAGGGGATAGAAGGGGAACTCGTCAAATGTGCAGTCAACACCCAGCTGGAGGGGAATAGCCAACACTTGAATAGAATAGAATAGAATAGAATAGAATAGAATAGAATAGAATAGAATAGAATAGAATAGAATAGAATAGAATAGAATAGAATAGAATAGAATAGAATAGAATAGAACAGAACAGAACAGAAATAGGAATAGGAATAGGAATAGGAATAGGAATAGAAGATGGAATAGGATAGGACAGGATAGGATAATGGAATGGATCAGATCAGAATAGAATAGAATTAGAATTAGAATTAGAATTAGAATTAGAATTAGAATTAGAATTAGAATTAGAAATAGAAATAGAAATAGAATTAGAATTAGAAATAGAAGATGGAATAGGATGGGATAGGATGGGATAGGATGGGATGGGATAGGATAGGATAGGATAGGATAGGATAGGATAGGATAGGATAGGATAGGATAGGATAGGATAGGATAGGATAGAATAGAATAGAATAGAATAGAATAGAATAGAATAGAATAGAATAGAATAGAATAGAGTTGGAAGGGACCTTGGAGGTCTTCTAGTCCAACCCCCTGCCTAGGCAGGAAACCCTACACCACTTCAGACAAATGGTTATCCAACATCTTAAAAACTTCCAGTGTTGGAGCATTCACAACTTCTGGAGGCCAGTTGTTCCGCTGATTAATTGTTCTCACAATGTCAGGAAATTTCTCCTTAATTCTAAGTTGCTTCTCTCCTTGATGAGTTTCCACCTGTTGCTTCTTGTTCTGCCCTCAGGAACTTTGGAGAATAGCTTGACTCCCTCTTCTTTGGGGCAGCCCCTGAGATATCAGAACACTGCTATCATGTCTCCCCTTGTCCTTCTTTTCATTAAACTAGACATACCCAGTTCCTGCAACCGTTCTTCCTATGTTTTAGCCTCCAGTCCCCTAATCATCTTTGTTGCTCTTCTCTGCACTCTTTCTACAGTCTCCACGTCTTTAGATTTTGAGATTTTGATAAAGATTCTACTTTACACTTTAGAAGATAGGTTCAAGATCCAGAAGGATCTTGACAGACTTGAACCCTGGGCCCTGCCCAACAAAATGCAATTCGGTGATGAGAAATGTAAGCTTTTACACTTAGGCAAGAAAAACCAAATGCATAGATATAGAATATATGGTATCTGGCTTCACAGCATTAAAGTGTCTTCCTATTTTTTATTTATTTATTTATTTTATTTTATTTTGATTGATATGCCACCCTTCTCCGGAGACTCAGGACGGCTTACAAGGCGTTAAGCAATAGCCTTCATACTTTTGTATATTTTATGCAAAGTCAGCTTATTGGCCTCACAAACCGGGTCCTCCTTTTGCTGAGTATTTATTTCTTTACAAGGGTATGGCTGTTACTCGAGCATTTATCCACATCTGTAATGCAGGGAGTAATGTACACATTACACATCTGTAATGTAATAAGGGACATGGTGGCTCAGTGGCTAAGATGCTGAGCTTGTCGATTGAAAGGTTGGTAGTTCAGAGGTTCGAGTCCCTACCGCCACGTAACGGGGTGAGCTCCCGTGACTTGTCCCAGCTTCTGCCAACCTAACAGTTCGGAAGCATATTAAAAAATGCAAGTAGAAAAATAGGGACCACCTTTGGTGGGAAGGGAACAGCGTTCCGTGCGCCTTTGGCGTTGAGTCATGCTGGTCACATGACCACGGAGACGTCTTCAGACAGCGCTGGCTCTTTGGCTTTGAAACAGAGATGTGCACCGCCCCCTAGAGTTGGGAACAATTAGCACGTATGTGCGAGGGGAACCTTTACCTTTATTTGTAGAACTGCTGTCTTCATTCTGCCAATTTTAAGGGGTTTCTTTTTTATTGTGGTTTGAAAAAGTATGTGTAATCCTCGATTTACCATCATTTGTTTAGTGAATGTTATGACACTGCTGGAAAACATTATCAGTCCTCATATATGCAACCATTACAACCAACACATAACCCTGTGGTTGTGTGGTTCAAAAATTTGGAAGCTTAGCAAAAACATCGTTTAAAAGGGTTGTTGTGACATTCCAGGATCACATAATTGTCATTTGCAACCTTCCTAGACAGCGTCTGACAGGCAAAGTCAATGGGAAGTCAGATTCAGTTAACAACTGTGTGATGCATTTAACGGCGGTGGCAAAAAAAAAAAGTTGTAAAATCACACCCGAGTTGCTTCACAACCGCTTTGCTTAGCGGCGGACGTTCCAGTCTTGATCGTGGTCATTAAGTCGAGGACTATGTGTAATTGGAAAGCACAATTCATGGGATGAGACATTTCTGGAACAGTTAAGTCTACCGGTTTCATACAGACTCAGAAAACTGTTGGCTTTTAACAACCCAAACAAACACAGCATTGTTTTATTGTTTCAACTGGCCAAAAAAGAAAAAGAAAAAAAAAGGGAATTATCTTATGTGGTTTCCAAAAATGGACGTGTTTCCCTCCCTCATCCTCAGGCTACTAATAAAAAGAGCAATAAACTATATAACAGGGTGCAGAGTAATTTGGAGCAGGCGTTACATGTGGTGAGGAGCACAAAAGGACATCAAAGGATGGATACGTCGCTCCCAGGACATTAATATGTGAATTGTGGTGGTAGTGGTGGGGAGAGAGGATTGGGAAGGGGGGGGGGAGGAGGAAGAAGGAGAAAAAAGAGAAAAAGGAGGAGAAGGAGAAGGAGAAGGAGAAGAAGAGGAAGAGGAGGAGAAGAAGAGGAAGAGGAAGAAGAGAAAAGGAGGAGGAGGAGGAGGGGAAGAAGGGGAAGAAGAAGAAGAAAAGGAGGAGGGGGAGAAGAAAAGGGGGAGGGGGAGGAGGAGAAGAAGAAGAAGAAAAGGAAAAGAAGAAGAAGAAGAGAAAAAGAGGAGGAGGGGGAGGAGGAGAAGAAGAAGAAGAAAAGGAGAAGAAGCAGAAGAAGAAGAGAAAAAGAGGAGGAGGGGAAGAAGGAGAAGGAGAGAAGAAGAAGAGGAGGAGGAGAAAAGAAGGAGGAGAAAAGAAGGAGGAGAAGAGGAAGAGGAAGAAAAGGAGGAGGAGAAGAAGGAGAAGAGGGAGAAGAAAAGGAGGAGGGGGAGGGGGAGGAGAAGAAGAAAAAAAGGAGAAGGAAAAGGAGAGAAGAGGAGGAGAAGAAGAGGAAGAGGAAGAAGAGAAAAGGAGGAGGAGGAGGAGAAGGAGAAGAAGAAAAGGAGAGGGAGGGGGAAGGGGAGAAGAAAAAAAAAGGAGACGAAGAAGCAGAAGAGAAAAAGAGGAGGAGGGAGAGGGGGAGAAGAGAATCAGAAGGAGAAGAGAAAGAAAAAAATAGCAACTGCCAGAAAAGGCAGTAAGGGGAAAATATATACAGGAGGAAGTGAGGGTTGGGACAAAAACAGGCTGGTACAGAGCTTCGCCAAAGCATTTGGTCTCCGTTCAGGAATGCCATTCCACAGTCCATGCCCACACGTCCGTCCCGTCGCGGGCCTGTCCACCCACCAGGAAGGGGAAATTAAAACCATCCTGTCAAGACTACAGCAAAAAGCCCGAGAAAAATAAGAGGACAAGCTCAAACCAAGGGGAGCCAGGGATTAAGACCTAAGAGCCCCCAGAAAGAAGGGAGGGGGGGTGGGTGGGTGGGAGGGAGGGAGAGACAGCAAACGGGATGGGCGGATGGGGAAGGCAACTGCCATGTGGCTCACTTTCTGTATGAAATCCTCATTAGAGATCTAGAAGGATTGGAAAGCTGCTTTTGCAGCTTCCGGTCTCTTAATTCCAAACTCCCACCACCCCCCCACTCCCAACCCCGTCCCGGGAGAAATCAAGCTGTTGGGTCATCTGTTTTCATTGTCAAAAGATTCACAGGCCAAGACTGCGGATGAACTGATGGAAGATTTAGGTTTTGGAGAATGGAGGGGGGGGAGGGGGAATTCCACATTTCACCTCTGTGTGTATTAAGTACAATTCTTAGTACGGATTTCAAGATAGATAGAGTGGGAGTCAGCAACCTGCCGCTCCTGAGCTGCATGTGGCTCCTGTCAGGTGATCCCGCCACTGGCTGGCCCCGCCCCTCGCCCTCCCCTCCCGGTCACTCCTCGCCTGGTCTGAGAAGGTAAGGGTGACGGCAGGGGATGGAGAAGCGGCCAGGGCAGAGACAGAGAGAGGGCGGGGGGAGAGAGAGACAGAGAGAGATGGGGAGGGAGAGGGAGGGGAGAGAGAGAGCTGTCAAAATGATTTTGTGGTTTCCTGTGTTCTCCGCTCTAAAGACCCGCTGGGAAGGCATGGCTAGGGGGGTGTCATGTGACTGATGGAAGTGACTGACATCGAGTTGGCCACGCCCACCCAGGTTTTGTGGCTCCGCTGTTTTCTTTTTTTTTCATCTCCATGTATCTATCTATCTATCTATCTATCTATCTATCTATCTATCTATCTATCTATCTATCTATCTATCTATCTATCTATCTATCTATCTATCTGTCTATCTATCATCTTCCTTCCTTCCTACCTACCTATAAATCCATCTTTTATCTATCTATTATCTAATCTATCTACTTACCTACCCACCCACCCACCTATCTTTTTTTTATTCCAAAATTTTATTGATTTTATGAAAGTACTGTATTTTCCTGCGTATAAGACTACTTTCTAACACACAAAAATCTTCTCAAAAGTTGGGGGTCGTCTTATACACTGGGTCTCATTCTCCTGTAACCAGGCAGACCAGCCCGAAAGGCTTTGACGAGCCTTAAATGGCTCTGAGGAGGGTCGTCTTATACGCCCAGTCGTCTTATACGCCGGAAAATACGGTATATAGTATTACAATTCTACTAACATCGGATAGGCAGTGTTTGTACATAAATACAGAATATATACAGGGTGTCTCTTAATTTACTTATTCCTTTTATCGATTTGCTTGATTAGCAGGCAACTCAGCTGGGATTGTCAGAGCTTGGATCGCCCAAGCCATTTAAAAGAAAAAAAGTTTTTTTTCTTTTAAATGGCTCTGGCGATCCAAGCTTAGTTGCCTGATTAGCAGCTAAGATGCACTTGGATTTGAAGCAGCTCCCCCAGAAGGGTGCAAGATATGATAAAAATCCCATCTGCAAAGGTTTATTATTATTATTATTATTATTATTATTATTATTATTATTATTATTATTATTATTTCCATTCTGTCTCCTATGGTTACCCTCAGAAATGGAATTGTCAATCTAGTCTCAGGCCTGGGTATAAATTCTGCCCACAGCGACCAGCGCAATTCCGAATCTCTAAGGAAAAACTGCCAACTGTGCCAAGCAGCTTGCTAGCCTGGGCCCCTTCCCCTCGGCATTAATGCATCGTCCTCTGGACTTGGAAGGGGGTCTTCTAGGATTATTCTCAAGTTCCCTCCAGAGCCTCGGGGGTTTCTAAAGCAGAATCAGCAGCCTTGAAACACGATGGAGGACAATGTACGGACCTGTGGCACACCTTGGTTTCAGAAATGGCCATAAGTACGGAAGTTAAGACCAAGCTTTCTGTACAGTTCCTTCCTACCGCCAGGCTCTTGGGAGACATCTGAGGTTTAGAAAATACACGAGGCAAATCCAAGATTCTTTCATAGCATGGATCTTTCCATTGACTGTTTCACTCTCTCTCTATATTTCTAAATATGTCTGTCTATCTTTCATCTATCTGTCTGTCTAGAAATATAAAAATATTTTAAAAAATATGTGTCTGTCTGTCCGTCTATTCATTCATCCATCCACCCCCATCCATCATCTATCTATCTATCTATCTATCTATCTATCTATCTATCTATCTATCTATCTATCTATCTATCTATCTATCTATCTATCTATCTATTATCTATCTATCTATCTATCTATCTATCTATCTATCTATCTATCTATCTATCTATCTATCTATCTATCTATCTATCTATCCAGTCTATGTATCTATCTTGCGCACGGTCACTCACGCCCTCATTTCCTGTCTGGACTACTGCAATGCTCTCTACATGGGGCTCCCCTTGAGGAACACCCAGGGGCTCCAACTGGTCCAGAATGCAGCTGCGTGAGTGATAATGGAGGCAACTCGTCGGTCCCATGTAACATCTCTCTTGCGCGAGCTGCACTGGCTCCCGGTGGTCTTCTGGGGGCATTTCAAGGTGCTGGTCACCACCTTCAAAGCGCTCCATGGCTTAGGGCCTGGATATCTACAGGACCACCTTCTGCCACTGATTTGCCTCCCACCGACTGATACACTCCCACATGCATCCTGTCCGTCCGTCCGTCCGTCCATCCATCCATCCATAAATATAAAAACATAGAATGGAAAAGTTATAGCTTCCAGGGCAAGAATATGGGATTTATTTTATCAATGGGTAGAGAATAAGAATTGGAAATAATTACGATGTAAATGATGTTGAAACTTTTTGAAAATAAGTTAAAATGCTTAGTGACAAATTGAAGAAAGGAGGAGCACAAAAAATACCACCGACCGTTACACTGTCTTTGATTGTATGGAATGATAATGATTTTTATATTGTGTTTTGTTTTTTAAAATAAAAAATTCTTTAAAAAAAAAGAGTTGGAAGGGACGTTGTAGGTCATCTAGTCCAACTCCCTACCCAAGCAGGAGACCCTACACCATTTCTGACCGATGGCAGTCTAGTCTCTTCTTGAAAGTCTCCAGGGATGAAGCTCCCACCACTTCTGAAGGCAACTTTTGTTCCATTGGTTGATGGTTCTCACTGTCAGAAAAATTCTCCTTATTTCCAGGTTGAATCTCTCCTTGATCAGTTTCCATCCATTATTCCTTGTCTGGCCTTCGCGTGGCCTGGAAAATAGCTTGACTCTCTTCCTCTCTGTGGCAGCCCCTCAAATATTGGAAAACTGCTCTCATGTCTCCCCTGGTCCTTCTCTTCACTAGACTAGCCATGCCTGGTTCCTGCAACCGTTCTTCAAATGAATAAGAAGGGTCTCTGATCCTAGTTAGGGGTAGTCTCCCTCCCGCACTCAGCCGCTGCGGCTTTGGGGGAAAAGCCGTTTCAGCCTCCAAACTGGCCAAGCACCTCCCGCAGTTTCTGGGGCTGCGCCAGAGTGGAGAGCATTTGATTCTGCATCTGATTCTGATTAGGCTGTATTGCCACTGATGATAATGGCCCAAATTGCATTGATCTTTAACAAAAAAAAAAAAAAACTAATAAATTCTACGGACCACCACTGAAGGGGAGTAATGAAATGCAGCTGTTGGAATTAAAAAATCCTTTCTTGGACTCGGGAAGTTTGGGTGAGGCCTTGGGAGGAGAATCTCCTCTGGGGAAAGCAATGCTTAATTTTATTTTATTTTATTTCATTTTATTTTTTAAAAAAGGCCATTCTCACTCATCTCTGACCTAGGGGGTGTTAGGTGGGAGAAGCAGAATGCTTCCCAGCAACAGATAAATAACTCCAGCAGCTTTTTTTTCAAAATGGATGATAATATGAATATACTCTCCTCTCGTCTTTCCAGATCCTCCATTGATGCAACCAAGCGGACAGTCAACTCGAACGCAGAGCAAACCCTGTCTGGATGCCCCCCCCTCCCCCTCCCGCCGCCCTAGACAGAAGATGCAAGATCACAAAGCAGAGAGAAGCATGAGAATGGCCTGTTTTTTATGACCCTGAAATATCTTAAATTTTGGGTAGAATCCGGGTGACTGGATGGAGCTGAACATGAGAATTGGAAGAGAAAAAAATTACGGAAGGAAGGAAGGAAGGAAGGAAGGAAGGAAGGAAGGAAGGAAGGAAGGAAGGAAGGAAGGACGGAAGGAAGGAAGGAAGGAGGGAAGGAAGGAAATTGGTCATTGAAGGGAGGGAGGAAGGAAAGAAAGAAGGAAGGAAGGAAGGGAGTCGGTTATGAAAGGAAGGGAGGGAGGGAAAAGAAAGAAAATAGGAGAAAGAGAAAAAAACTAATTTGGGGGCTATAATATCTTAATTTTGGATAAAATGTGGGTGACTGGATGGAGCTGAACATGAGAATTGGAAGAGAAAAAAATTACGGACGGATGGATGGACAGAAGGAAGGAAGGAAGGAAATCTGTCATGGAAGGAGGGGAGGGAGGGAGGGAGGAAATCGGTCATGTAAGGAGGGGAGGGAGGGAGGGAAGAAGGAAGGAAAGAAATCGGTCATGGAAGGGACGAAGGAAGGAAGGAAGGAAGGAAGGAAGGAAGGAAGGAAGGAAAGAAGGGAGTTGGTTATGGAAGGAAGGGAGGGAGGGAAGGAGATCATGGAAGGAAGGGAGGGAAGAAGGAAGGCCTCTGGAGATAAACAGTAGGGAATTAAGTTTCAGATTTGATAATTTCTGAGATTTATTGACCTCCCAAAAAACCAGGGCTGGGAAGTGGGAAAAAAGCTAAGCAAGTATCATGTTTGCCTGGGTGTTTTCCCCCCCTGCAAATGCCCAGCTCAGAAACCTCAATCCTAAACCGATTCTGGCTATATGGCCCATCTTCATAAAACTCAGCAAATAGCTCATCCAGTTAGAATTTACCTCTTCTAGGCACATGCCATCATATGTCCTAATCAATATAGAAAACCAGAGGAAGCTGTATAAGTGTCCTTTCAGAGCTCTTATAAGGTAAAGGTTCCCCTCGCACATATGTGCTAGTCGTTCCCGACTCTAGGGGGCGGTGCTCCTCTCCGTTTCAAAGCCGAAGAGCCAGCGCTGTCCGAAGACGTCTCCGTGGTCATGTGGCCGGCATGACTCAACGCCAAAGGCGCATGGAACGCTGTTCCCTTCCCACCAAAGGCGGTCCCTATTTTTCCTACTTGCATTTTTTACGTGCTTTCGAACTGCTAGGTTGGCAAAAGCTGGGACAAGTCACGGGAGCTCGCCCCCTTTCGTGGCGCTAGGGATTTGAACCGCTGAACTGCCGGCCTTTCGATCGACAAGCTGAGCGTCTTAGCCACTGAGCCACCACATCCCTCTTTCAGAGCTCTTATAGGGTGTCTATCTTTTCATACAACCAGATAAAAATGTTTTCCAGTTCAGAGATCTCTGAGAACCTTGGGTATATCTGCAGGATGATTCTCAGGAAACTCTATATAGTTTCCTCATCCAGATGCGCTTCATAAACCATTCCTTTTAATTTATATCTGCCTTTCCGGATAGTATAATGAGCTTTTGGGTAACTGCTGGCAGGTTTTTCCCTTCAGTCCAAAACCCCAAATAAAAATATATATTCGGTACTCAATTTTTCTACGTGACAATTTTGGCAACCTGCTTCAACCTGTTCGGTTTTAATGCCTTCCCATGAATGAATCAAATATTCAAGCTGACAGCGCAATAAAATATGGGGCTGGAGACAAGATGCTCTCCCAATTTCCTAACCAGCAAAATTACGTGACCTAGAAATTGCCAATCCCGTCATATTTGAAGGACATCAGCTGGAGGAAGACCGCGATAGAAGAAGACAATTGGAGGCCATTAAGGGCAGACAAGAAGCCATACACGAGTCCTCTTCTGCAGTGGTGGGATTCAAATACCGTATTTTCCAGCGTATAAGACGACTGGGCGTATAAGACGACCCTCCTCAGAGCCATTTAAGGCTCGTTAGAGCCTTTCGGGCTGGTCTGCCTGATTACAGGAGAATGAGACCCGGCCTATAAGACGACCCCCGACTTTTGAGAAGATTTTTGTGTGTTAGAAAGTAGTCTTATACGCAGGAAAATACAGTAATTTAACAACTGGTTCTCCACCCTAATGATAGCTGTGTGGGCGTGGCCATGGTGGGTGTGGCCAGGGGGTGTGACAGGCAGCACTCGGCCTCCTGCACACCCCTGGGAGCAAAAACGGGCCGTGGGGGGGCAGTGCGGCGCTCCCACCCCCCGCACACCATTATGGGCCTAGTAGGTGTCCCTGCAGCCTCCTGGGAGCAAAATTGGGCTGCACCGCACCCCCTGTGCCCCATTTTGGGCCTAGTAGGCCTCCCTGCGCTTACCTGAGAGCCAAAATGGGGCACGTGGGGACTCCTTGAAGGGGGAAGATGATGAAAAAACAAATCCTACAAAATTCCAGAGCTACCTTCAACCGCCTTGCTCCCGAATCCCGATCCGTTCCTAGCAGGCAATAACCCTGTAACTGCCTTAGACTTATGTCGCTTTAATTTAGAAGCAGGAAAAAAATGTCAAGTGAAACAAAAGGTGTTACGGAGCAATTTGCCTCACTCGCTGTCTTATTAAAGTCATTTTGTTCTCGCTCACCCAACTTCCTTGTAATAAACACAAAGTGAATCTAAAGATTTCGGCAATCGTTTGATTGCAGTAATAGAAGTTCTCTATAAAGAGCCTCAGATGCTTGGCTTATAGCTCAAGTAAATGCTAATGAGATTTAAAAGAAACATGAAAAAAGAAGCTCAGAGACTTGCAATAATTAAAAATAATATCTGAATGTATACCTGGCTAAAATGCACTTTTAAACAGAATATTTTTACTTTTTTTTTTCCAGTTTCAGGAAGGAGGCTGCTATTTCTAACAGGAAATTGAAAAAATTTCTTGCAATTTGATTGCTTAACACCCGTCCCCCCCAGCCCCAAAGCTGGGACCATCTTCCCAAGAAACTTTATTTAGATAGGGACTGAATGACTGATTCCATTTTAAGCCTGACAAATAATAAGAGATCTCTGGATAGCTTGCAGGGAAATGAATTGTGTACCGACTTTCAAAATCTGTTCAAACTTACTCAATCCTTTGAACAAAAATGTACTTTAATTAAATGAATCTGACTACATCTTTCACATAGAATATGTTACGTTCAACCCCTTTTGGGAATGGCTTAGGGCAAGGGTGTCAAACTCAATTTCACTGTGGGTCGCATCAGGGTTGTGCTTGACCTCGGGAGGGTGGGGGCGTGGCCAGAGGGCGTGGCCAGCTTGACATCACTCATGTTGGGGGTGCTTGAGTTGGCCCAAGTGCTCTGCCAGAGAAAATGGAGCTCAGGAATACTGCGTGCAGCCCTCCTGAGCTCCATTTTGAGCTAGGAGAGGCACCATGGGGCGGTCCTTCGCTGTTTCCAGGGCGACCGCGTGGGCCAGATCTAAGCACCCCGCGGACTGGATCTGGCCCGCGGGCCTTGGGTTTGACACCCCTGGGTTAGAGGATGTGTTTGGTTCAGAGGCTTAATGATGCTGGAACTGAATGATCCGAAACGATCTGCACTCCAGCGGTTCGAGTCTGTCTCGGTGAGACAGAGTGAGCTCCTGTCATTCGTTCCATAGCTTCTGCTCACCCAGCAGTTCAAAAGCAATATTGCAAGTAGATAAATGGGTACCACTTCGGGGGGGGGGAAATCTAGCTATGTTCGTTTGTCCGGAGAGCAGAAGCCGACACTGGACCTGGCCAGACGCGAGGTATTACAAAATGAAGTGAGGTGAGACCAGCAGAAGAGTGAGCAACCCGAGCGCCACTAGTTAACTGGTGTGAAGTTAGTTTGCTCCCTATGGTGTACCAAGAATAGGCATGCAAATGTCAAATAAATTTAATTAGCAATTTAGGCTTTCAGGACTACATTCGATGTCTAGGCTGTACAGAATTCCCTGACATTGTATGCCATACACTAAATAAATAAATAAATCAATAATGGAAGAGGTTTTAATCTATCAGCAAATGAGCAAAATGGGTTGTTAACAGCTTGCTGGCAATTTTTTTTTTAACATATATACACTCACTCCTAACTTTTTATATTATTTTGCTTGCACATTCTCTCTAAAACAAAGGCTGGAAATTCTGAGTTTGTTGTTTTTCTAAACACAAGTTGGGATCTGCAGAATTTCACAAGCTGTAGGTTTCACCCAATAAGCCTTGAGGGAAAGCAGGTTTCTCGCTCCCATGTTACAGTAAATCATGTTTGTTTGTAAAAAAGATTGCAAAAGATCGTTGCTTATATGGAAATATCACAACTTACTTTTTCAGGGGCTCTATGACTGTTTTTTGGATTTGATTCACCTGTTAGAAGAAGAAGAAGAAGAAATATTTTCAATAACCAGGAAGACAGATTATTTGAACCAGGGTTTTTCAACCTTGGTGACTTGAAGATGTCTGGACTTCAACTCCCAGAATTCTCCAGCCAGAATTCCCCATTTTAATTCTGGGAATTGAAGTCCAGACATCTTCAAGTTGCAATAGTGGAGAAGTACTTGTTGGAACTTCATATCCAACTCCATATTTTTCAAATATGTTCTTTTTCACTCTTGTTGTTTTTATGTTTCCTTTCCATGTTTTCATCTTCAGCTAAATTAAGTATTCTGTGGCTACTGAGCATGTTAAATCTTCATCAGAATTTTCCTTCTTTTTAATTGTTGGGATTTTTACCAAACCCCCTCCCCCCAAACAGTTTAGCTAAGTGTAAAGATTTCTCTAAATACGTTGGTGTTTGCTCTCTTGGTTCTTAATGGATCTACTCTTGCTCCAATTCTGTCACTGTTCATTACTCATATTACGAGATTGTTATTACGGGAATGTGGTTCATAATATAACATAAAATCTTAAAATTAGTCCAAAATATAAAGAGCCAAGAATGATGGACAATCAGTTAGGGGGCAAAAGTTATGGAACTCTGTATTTTGTATTGTGCGCACAAAGATGGAAAGATATAGCGATATCTACAACGGTTGGCTGGTTAGTGAAGACGATGGAATTTGCTGAGATGGCCAAATTGACGTCTGTGATTAGAGAAAGTACAATATCTGTATTGCTGCCCGGAAATTTTTTATGTAGATTTCGTGTAAAAACAGAACAAAAACAGAACCAGGAGCCTGGTTTAGCTCTGCAGACTAAAGCACCATAGTTAACATCCAGCTGTCTGCAATTACACCAGTTCGAATCTCCCCAGGCTCAAGGTTGACTCAGCCTTCCATCCTTTCTAAGGTGGGTAAATTGAGGACCCAGTTTGTGGGGGCAATAAGCTGACTTTGTATAAAAAATATACAAAAAGTATGAAGGCTATTGCTTAACGCATTGTAAGCCGCCCTGAGTCTTCGGAGAAGGGCGGCATATAAATCAAATTAAAAAAAAAATTACCTCAATGATTTATGAGTTTGATGCAGTGGTGGAATTCAATTTTTTTACTACCGGTTCTGTGGGCGTGGCTTGGTGGGCGTGGTGTGGCTTGGTGGGCGTGGCAGGGGAAGGATACTGCAAAATCCTCCTGGGGGGAGGATATTGCGAAATCTGCATTCCCACCCCACTCTGGGACCAGCCAGAGGTAGTATTTGCCGGTTCTCTGAACTATTCAAAATTTCCGCTACCGGTTCTCCAGAACCTGTTAGAACCTGTTGAATAGCACCCCTGGTTTGATAACTGGACAGGATAGATACTAGAAAGAAGAGAGTCATGTTTCAACCTTAGAGTAAGAGGTATATTTATACTTATAGCTACTACAAAGAAGACTAGAAGCCACTTGATTGTATTTTTTTTCCCTCTTGCTCTTCTCTTTTTCTTTCTCTCTCGTGCTTTTAGCTTTCTCTTTGATCTTTTTTTCTTTTTTAACTTTACATTAGCATTAGTTTTTAATCGTTTTTAAAACCTTGAATGAAATTGTTTTTTTAAAACAACAACAACAACAACAACAACAACAACAAGACTTTGTAGTAGTCTACGAAGAAGTGGGGACTTCTTTGTATTTTTTTTCCCTCTTGCTCTTCTCTTTTTCTTTCTCTCTCGTGCTTTTAGCTTTCTCTTTGATCTTTTTTAACTTTACATTAGCATTAGTTTTTAATCGTTGTTTTTAAAACCTTGAATGAAATTGTTTTTTTTAAAAAAAACAACAACAACAATAACAAAATATAAAAAGCCATGATGAGTAAGCAGAGAAGGCAAAAATTGAATTCCAACAGATGAGGTTTGGGGTTGAATCACTGGTTTACTCTCTGAGATTCGCTGTTTTCCTGAAAATATTTCAATGCCAAGCTAGGTAACATCATCAGAGCAGGAAAACAACCAAACTCAGTGATGGGGGTGGTCCCGGTTCGGACCAGTTCCGATGAACCGGTAGTTCCGACGATCAGGTGGCCCCGCCCACCCATCCCTGCCCTATCCTGTCTTATAATTCC
The DNA here is from genome assembly GCA_038048745.1 of Coluber constrictor foxii. Classification (NCBI taxonomy): domain Eukaryota; kingdom Metazoa; phylum Chordata; class Lepidosauria; order Squamata; family Colubridae; genus Coluber; species Coluber constrictor. The sequence goes on from CM075967.1 coordinate 35,465,855, forward strand.
TTCTTTCTGGCTCAGCTGATTCGCTCAGCACAGCTGATTTCTATGCTGTTTTACTTACCGGGCTGCCTTAGAAGGTAAGCAGCTGAGCTTCAAATTGCTGTATTTCGAACGCTACGCTCAAGGGCAATAGTTGGGCGTGTGCTCGGTGGACCGGCTGTAGTCCACCCCTGACCAAACTCAGGGAACCCTGACAGAAGTTGGGTTGATACAGCTTGTGCCACCCACAAGAGATAAGCCAACTTGAGATTTAATAAATTCAGGAAGTTCTGATTTACATCGAATAATTGTGCAAATTCACCTGGCTGCAGTTCCCAGCCTGAGAAGCGCAGGTTTGAGAATTTACTGTTCTGTCGCAATTACTGTTCTAAATCTCAAAATTGTTAAGAATTAATTGCCTATTTTGTTCTTTGTCATTATTTCAAATTCCACTCTGTAATAACTTTAAGTGATTTTTAAAACCCTGAGAGATGCGTACACAGCTGGTGTAGCAGCTGGCATTGTACAATACCAGTTATGAACATCTGTACCCCCCTTTTGCACATCTTCTAATATATAAAGTCAGTATTACAACCTTGACAAAAACTGTGTGGAACAATTAAGGAAAACTTCACAATTAAGGATGTCAAACTTGGAAGAACTTCTCTTTTCCTCCTCAGGAATAGATCCAGAGCAAAACTTACTTTCTCTTGGTTAAAAGAATCCATTCGTTTCATTGCCGTGTCCAGAGCCATCACCATTTCGAGAAATTTAGGGTCTTGTTCACAGAGAGGATTGGCCAAGAGATCCGATGAGATTTTGACAGCAGATTTTGACATCGCTATATTTGGGATAGAATTCAGGGAGAACCTGATTAAGGATTGATGGTATTAAGAGATACACATTGATTTAAGTGGTAGAAAGGATAAGGGGAATTTATTTATTTATTTTTTTGGTAGACAGGGAACAACATTAATACAGAGCTGGAAAATACAGTATTTTTTCAGACTATAAGACGCACCGGTGTATAAGACATACCAAGATTTTGAAGAGGTAAGCAAGAAAAAAACAAAACATTTTTGCCCTCCCCAGCCCCCAGGAGCACTCTGCAGGCTTCCCAAACCTCTGTGTGCCCTGTTTTTGCTCTCCCCAGCCTCCAGGAGCACTCTGCAGGCCTCCCAAAGCTTTTGCGTTCCCTGTTTTTGCGAAAAACATGCCTGTTTTTTGCAAAAACGGGACACGCAGGGCAGGGCTTCGGCAGGCTAAAAATGGCTGCATTCGGTGTGTAAGATACACCAACATTTCCCACCCTCTTTTAGGGGGAAAAAAGTGCATCTTATACTCCAGAAAGTACAGTAGACTTTTCCTGACAGGAAAAATATGTTTATCCTGACAAATGGACTTTTGGATCTTGCCCCCCTTTTTTTTTAAAATTTGATTTATATGCCGCCCTTCTCTGGAGACTCAGGGCGGCTTACAATGCGTTAAGCAATAGCCTTCATACTTTTGTATATAAATACAAAGTCAGCTTATTGCCCCACAAACTGGGTCCTCAATTGACCTACCTTAGAAAGGATGGAAGGCTGAGTCAATCTTGAGCCTGGTGAGATTCGAACTTACAGTAATTGCAGACAGCTGGTGTTAATAACAATGCTTTAGTCTGCTGAGCCACCAGGCCCTCTCCTTCCTCTTTTAGAATGGACTAAGTCAATACAGGTAGTCCTCGACTTATGACCGTTTTTTCACACTTATGACCGTTGCAGCACTCCCATGATCACCCCATCAAAATTCAGATGGTTGGGCAACTGACTCATATTTACGACGGGTGCAGTGCCACGGGGTCATGTGATCCCCCTTTGGGACTTTTTGACGAAGCGAAGTCGACGGGGAAGCTAGAGTCACTTAACAACCGTGTTATTAGTTTAACAGCTGCAGGGGTTCACTTAACAACCGTGGCAAGGAAGTTCGTAACATGGGGCAGAACTCACTTAGCAAATGTCTCACTTAGCAGCGGAAATGTGGTCGTAAGTCGAGGACCACCTGTGTTAGCATCTCTCCTGAATTTCCTACCTCAAAACTGTACAAAACAACAATTGTGATCAGAGGACTCTCTGGGAGATGCAAAAAAATAAATAAAAATAAAAATAAAAATAAGAGAGAATATTTGGGGCCATAATTAACCTCTGTGACTTCAGACTGAAGCCTACATAGTAGTGTTTTTCAGTCAAGGCCACTTGAAGAGGTGTGGACTTCAAGTCCCAGAATTCAAGTCCCCAGAGTCTGGGGAAGGCTCTGATGAGGGCTCTGCATCGGAGGCAGAGAGGGGGCCAGGGCCAGATGCCAGTTATCAGCTGCCTTCGGAGTCGGACATCAGTGAGGCAGACGAACAGCTGGAGCCTGTTCCCAGTGTGCACATGTGCAATTGCCAGATGAAGGGAACAGCTAAAGAACAAGGGTCGACTTGGGAGTAAGGCCACAGGTGGATGAAGAAGGGCCCTTCCCAGAGGAAATAAAAGAGAGTGAAAGGGGGAGTGGAGTTTGCAGGAGACAATTAGTTCGCTTAATTGGTTCATGACTCTCAGAGACTCCTTGCCAAGTTTTGAAGATATCGGCCTGGCAGCTCTCCAAGCCAGATAAGGTCTGTGACTGTAAATTCTCCCTTGAAAGACTTTGCCGGATGTGAATGAGAGGAATTCACAGTCACTTAATTAAAAGGGGATTTGTCAGGACAGGGAGTCTGCTTCGTAGTTTGGGGAAGCCTAGATCAGAACACTTCTCCTTATAAAAAGTGAAGTATCCATTCACCATGCTTCCATTTTCCTAATGCAAAAAATAAGGGTCTGAAATTAATGACTGGAATGCCAATTTTGCTTTTCTTAAGCTAGCTTCTTCAATTGAACTGGTTGACAGGTCAAAGGATTCACAACCCAGCTTTTCAGGAATCCATTCAATTGTCTCCCGACCTCACAATAAGCTTGAAACATAAAGCGGAGAGACACTCCGGAGTGCATAAAATGCTAATGGGAAAACTCTCCAGGAACGCTAACTGGTGACTCGGAAGAAGAGCTATTAATGAATTTGTGCAAACATCGGGATAAACACTCATGGGTAATCAAGTCCGCATTATTTAAACACGCCATTTATAAAAAGTGCCCGAGCGGAGGCTCCTTTTAAAACAGACGCAGAAGTGGCTAGACAAACAAAAAGGCAGCCTTTCCTCAGCGCCGTTAAGAGCTGCGTAGTTTCACCACAGCTCTTTCAAAGCTAACAAATCGCAACCGATTAAGCTTTCGCAGCTTTCGGTAGTTTTTACAAGGAAAAAATAAAATAAAAATATATCCTCTGGCAGCTGTGACAAGATAATGAAGGCAAAGCAAAGTTAACAAGGTGTAAAACCCCGACGAATGCCGTGAGATTTATACACGGGGAAAACATTTAGGCCGCTAAAGGTGTTGTAAGCACATTTGAGAACATTTTGTCCTGGGGACAGTTTCAGAATCAAAGCGTAGGAGCATCCTTTCCCAGAACGAAGTTTGGACCAAGGGGCATCGATGAATTTTAACTGAACCTGGGTTCAAATTGCACAGGTGCTATGGCACAGATGGCTAACCTTTTTTGTGAGGGGGGGGGAGAGGGGGTTGTCGCGCGCACGCGTGCCCACACCCATAATTCTATGTGCCCCACCCCCACACATGCCCCCCTCCCCCCTCCTGGCATGCTGGGCCCGTTTTTTTGCTCTTCCCCAGGCTCCAGGGCCTTTCTAGGAGCTTGGGGAGGGCAAAAATGGCCTTCCCCACCACCCCAGAGGCTGGAAACGGCCCATTTGGCAACTTCCAGTCTCACATTGAACAGATTTGAGTGTTTCCAGTTTCTGTTACGAGCAAGAAGGGGGAACCAAACTAGAAGATGGTTGCCCCAGCTCCAGAGATCAGGACGGTACATCTTTAAATGCAAAATATAATGTTTGGGTTTTAAGTCGTAAAATAGGTAAACTTGTGATGATCCTTCAGAGCCAAAGAAGGAGCACGCTGAGGGAAGCATCTTTCCACAAATCCTCTGGGGCTGATCCATTATCGATGCCCCTTGAAAAGAAGGAAAGGAATTCTGAGGGAGGGAGGGAGGGAGGGAGGGAGGGAATGATGGATGGATGGATGGATGGATGGATGGATGGATGGAAGGAAGGAAGGAAGGAAGGAAGGAAGGAAGGAAGGAAGGAAGGAAGGAAGGAAGGAAGGAAGGAAGGAAGACAGAAAATAGGAGAAAGAAAAAATAATCTTCCTAATTTGGGGGCTAATTTATAAGGAAAAGCAGAGAAGCAGCTTTTCATATTTAAAACCAGATTGGTACAGATGGTTGCTCTACAGTTACTGGAATTTCTGGGTCAACTCAGAACCAGAAAGAAGTTCAAATTCTGCATTTATGCATAGCTGAAACCTGTGTTCAGAAAATTACATAAACATTCAGACTCATAAGCTTTTTTTGGTTTCCAAGAAAACCAAAGAAAACAAAATTTATTTAAATATTTTAATCCTTTATCAGGAGGCAAACAGTGAACTGCCCCGAAATTTAAAACTGTTCCTCACTTTCTCATTTAGGGAAGTGACATTTATGGTTCCACTGATGACAAAAATTTGTTTTTCTCCTCTAGGAGAAAAATGTGCATTTCCTTCTCATTCTAGCCTTTTCATTTCATTTCATTTCATTCCTGGCTTGCTTTTTTTTTTTTTTAAATTAAATTTATATGCCGCCCTTCTCTGGAGACTCAGGGCGGTTTACAAGGCGTTATGCAATAGCCTTCATACTTTTGTATATTTTTTATACAAAGTCAGCTTATTGCCCCCACAAACTGGGTCCTCAATTTACCTACCTTAGAAAGGATGGAAGGCTGAGTCAACCTTGAGCCTCGAACTGGTGTAATTGCAGACAGCTGGATGTTAATAACAGGCTATTCAGCCGGTTGAGCTATCTGAGGCTCTGTTAATGCATTAATTTTATCTTCAAAATAAGGCGAGGACAAAAAAGACCGAGGACATTTTTTAGGATCAGAGGAACATGGGAGTATAATTTTTGTTTTGTTTTTTATACTCTGCAGCTACAGCAAAATGCCTACTATCGACTTTGGGAGTTGTAAAAAGCTGCTGGGCTATTTCTACATTATTTTAGGGCCCTTAATTGGTTCTCGATCTACATTCCTCTCCTTTCAGTTGGCTTAGGTGCCACATTCGATGGGATGGGATTGGACGCAATTGGGTTCCTACTGGAGATGCCACAGAACACAAGGCAGAAAGGACAAAAGGGCAGGAGAAAAACCAACACCTGGAGTCCAGATGTTTCTCTCCAAAATCTCAGAAGCAAACAGCTGTGTCAGTAGGAAAAGAACAAACAGGAGGAATGACTGCCAGTTTACTCACTGCTTCCTACGCTTATCACAGTGTCCAAAGCCAAGTTAAATCCAGCCTTAATCAGGAATTCCCTGGATAATTCTTTTCCTTTACAGGCTGTTGGAAAGTATTTGTTATTCCTTTGTGCTAATCTGTTTGTAAGATATAGCTTAAAAGACTTTTTTTTAAAATATATATAAAAGGGGACATTTTGACCAGTGAAAAAAATGAACTGTGGCTAGGAAAAAAAAGGGCCTAGGAAAAAAAATATTAAAACTGGCTCAAATCTCACTTAGTGCAGCAGATTCGCCTACCTAGATCTGCATCTGTGCTCTTCTTCATATCTTTTTGGAGCTTCTTCGTTTGATCTTCCAACCTAAAAATAGAAAAAATAGTTTTGTTTTAAAATGCATATAATTAAAGCTCTCTCTCTCTCTCTCTCAGTGCAAAACAAACTGCAGATGACAAGAAAGGAGGAACAGAGGAAAAGTAAAGAAGATGGTTGTGGGATTTTGGTTTGTGAGATGGAGGAGCCAACCGAGACGACCCGAAGAGGACAGTGAACACGGGGAATATATATATATTCCATGGCCAACAAGATTCAGATTAGCAGAGTTGGAAGGGACCTTAAAGGTCATCTAGTATAACCCCCCTACCCAAGCAGGAGATCCTACACTGTTTCTGACAGATGGCAGTCCAGTCTCTCTTCTTGAAAGCCTCCAGGGATGAAGCTCCCACAACTTCCTAAGGCAACTTCTGTTCCATGGGTTGATTGTTCTCTGTGTCAGAAAATTTTCTCCTTATTTCCAGGTTGAATCTCTTCTTGATCAGTTTCCATCCATTATTTCTTCTCTGGCCTTCAGGTGCTTTGGAGAATAGCTTGATCCCCTCCTCTCTGTGGCAGCCCCTCAAATATTGGAAGGCTGCTATCATGTCCTTCTCTTCACTAGACTAACTATGCCCAGTTCCTGTAACCGTTCATCATATGCTTTAGCCTCCATCCCATAATCATCCTGGTTGCTCTTCTCTGCACTCTTTCCAGAGTTTCAACATCTTTTTTATAGCGTGGGGACCAAAACTGTGCGGGTCTGGATGGGGAGAAACAGGCTCCGACTAAACCCCTCCAAGACTGAATGGCTGTGGCTGCCGGCGTCCCGATATAGCCAGCTGATGCCATCGCTGACTATTGGGGGTGAGACATTGGCCCCCACGGAGAGGGCTCGCAACTTGGGCGTCCTCCTGGACGCACGGCTGTCTTTAGAAGAACACATGACGGCCGTGGCCAGGGGGGCTTTTTATCAGGTTCGCCTGATACGCCAGTTGCGTCCCTTTCTAGATCGGGACTCCCTATGCACAGTCACCCATGCTCTCGTGAGTTCCCGCCTGGACTACTGCAACGCTCTCTACATGGGGCTCCCCTTGAGGTGCACCCAGAGGCTCCAACTGGTCCAGAATGTGGCCGCGCGGGGAATTATAGGAGCGACGTGGCGCCCCTACATGACACCTCTCCTGCGCGAGCTGCACTGGCTCCCGGTGGTCTTCCGGGTGCGCTTCAAGGTGTTGGTGACCACCTTTAAAGCGCTCCATGGCTTAGGACCTGGGTACTTGCGGGACCGCCTTCTGCCGCCAATAGCCTCCCACCGGCCAGTACGCTCGCACAGAGAGGGCCTCCTCCGGGTGCCGTCGGCCAGACAGTGTCGGCTGGCGACCCCCAGGGGGAGAGCCTTCTTTGTGGCGGCGCCCGCCCTCTGGAATGACCTACCCCCGGAGATAAGCAGGATTTCAGATCTCCGGACCTTTCGTCGGGCCCTTAAAACCCATTTATTCCATCTAGCTGGGCTAGCTTGATCCCATCCTCCTTTTTTTAAATTTGAAATTGATTTTAAATTGGGTTGTTTTAATTCTTGGCCGAATAATATTTAATAATATTTAATTGTTTTTAACTTTTGTATACCATGTTTTATTCTGGCTGTTCACCGCCCTGAGTCCGCAAGGAGAAGGGCGGTTTATAAATTGAAATAATAAATAAATAAATAAAACTGGATGCAGTACACTAGGTGTGGTCTTACTAGGGCTTTATAGAGTGGTATTAATACCTCAGTAGATCTTGACTGTATCCCTCTGTTAATGCAATTTAGGATTGCATTGGCTTTTTTGGCTGCCACTGCACACTGTTGGCTCATATTTAATGGCTCATATTTAATATTAAAACAAGGCTGGGTGCTAAAAGGAAACACTTCCTTGCCAAAGCTACAGAGGATGATGCTTGGGTTCGCGTGGCCCATATTGCAGTCGACACCACACTCAATATCAATCAGAATATAGCTGGGAGGATCTTGGAGGCCTTCGAGTCCAACGTATAACATTTCAGACAGGTGGCTGTCCAGGTTTTTCCAATGATGAAGCCCCAGTGGTGAAATGCTCCCAGTTCGGACCGGATCACTCGATCCGGTAGCGATGGAGGTGGGTGGTTTGGAGAAACGGTAGCAAAAATCCCTGCTCCCCCCCCCCAATTGCCCAGCTGAGCCATGCAATCATCAGAGGCTTTTTTTTTTAAAGCATTTTTTCCTACAACCTCTTTGGCCGAAAAAATGCTTTTAAAAGTAAAAAAAAAAAAAAAAGCCTCTGATGATCATGCGGCTCAGCTGGGATCGTCAGAAGCTTTTTTTTTTTTTAAAAAAAAAAAGAAAGCCCCTGCTGATCAGGCAAGTCAACTGGGATCGTCAGAAGCTTTAAAAAAAGAAGAAAAGAAAACCTCTGGCGATCAGGCAAGTCAACTGGGATCGTCAGAGGCTTTAAAAAAAGAAAAGAAAAGAAAACCTCTGGCGATCTGGCAAGTCAACTGGGATTGTCAGAGGCTTTAAAAAAAAGAAAAGAGCCTCTGTCAATCAGGCAAGTCAACTGGGATCGTCAGAGGCTTTAAAAAAAAGAAAAGAAAAGAAAGCCTCTGGCGATCTGGCAAGTCAACTGGGATTGTCAGAGGCTTTAAAAAAAAGAAAAGAGCCTCTGTCAATCAGGCAAGTCAACTGGGATCGTCAGAGGCTTTAAAAAAAAAGAAAAGAGCCTCTGGCGATCAGGCAAGTCAACTGGGATCGTCAGAGGCTTTAAAAAAAAGAAAAGAAAAAAAGCCTCTGACAATCAGGCAAGTCAACTGGGATCGTCAGAGGCTTTAAAAAAAAGAAAAGAAAAAAAAGCCTCTGGCGATCAGGCAAGTCAACTGGGATCGTCAGAGGCTTTAAAAAAAAGAAAAGAAAGCCTCTGACAATCAGGCAAGTCAACTGGGATCGTCAGAGACTTTAAAAAAAAGAAAAGAAAGCCTCTGTCAATCAGGCAAGTCAACTGGGATCGTCAGAGACTTTAAAAAAAAGAAAAGAAAGCCTCTGTCAATCAGGCAAGTCAGCTGGGATTGTCAGAGGCTTTAAAAGCATTTTTTAACAATGGTTTTAAAAGTAAAAAAAATAAAAAAAGAGTTGGCCACGCCCCCTCAGTCATATTACCCCCATACACACACACCAACCCACGCCCACAGAACCGGTAGTAACAAATTTTACATTTCACCCCTGTGAAGCACCCACAGCTTCTGAAGTCAAGCCGCTGGTTAATATCGCCCTCACTGTTAGGAAATTTCTCAATTCCAGATTACTTCTTTCGTTGGTTCCTTTCCATTCATTCTTTCTTGTCTCGCCTTCTGGTGCTTCGGAAAATAACTTGAGCCCCTCTTCTTTGTGGCATCCCCACAAATACTGGAATACTGCTATCATGTCACCCCCCAGTCCATCTTTTCTCTAGATGGTCCATACCCAATTCCTGCAACCGTTCTTCATAGGTTTTTGTCTCCAGGCCTTTAATCATCTTGGTTGCTCTTTGCCCTTTTTCCATGATTTGGAAGAATTGTTGGTGATCATCGGACGTGGAAGTTTTTAGTAAACGAGAATTCAGCTTTTTCTAACTTTTGCATCAATTTGCCACGGACGATCTACCTACCTACCTACCGATCTTCACCATCTATCATCTTTCTATCATCATCTATCCATCCATCATTAATTCCATCTATCTATGCTCTTAGCCCAAAAGGCCAACACACTTGGACCAAAATTGTTCCTTCTCTGAAGAGGTATATGCACAGATGGTGACTGTTGACAGTATAGTTGTATCCTTTGTTCCCTTTTAATATGAATTGCACATGAAATGAGCTGTAGTAAAAAAAAAACAGGCAGTCCTTCGATCTCCCTATGGATGCCAGGCTTCTGCGGATTTATTTTGTACATGCTTTGCAAAGAATCATATACAGAACTCCCAAAGCAACTGTCATACTTAATGTGACAGAAGAGGGAACATCCTGCATACCTGGGGAGTCATTATGTTAATGTAAATCAGTTCAGGCTTTTTTTCTTGGCCCTGCTTTCTTTAACTCGCTTCTTTGCTTTTTTTTAATTTACAGTATTTCTGCACCTCCCCAGTTACATGTCTCGAGGTGGCTTACAAATCTATGAATAATGGAAAACCCATAAGCATCATACTAATTCTGAACATAACAGTAAAGCACAAAGCAGCTCCATGGTCAAAGAAGAAATGTAGAAAGCGAAGTGTAGATGCTGGTTTTCAAAGGTTGGTTGGAAAAGCCGTATTTTCAACACGTTTTGACATGAGACTAATGTGGGGAAGTTTCTCTCTCTCTCTCCATCTGTTCATCATCTATCCATCCATTATCTATCACCTCTCTCTCTCTATCATCCTATCTCTATCATCCTATCTCTCTCTCTCTCTCTCTCTCTCTCTCTCTCTCTCTCTATCTATCTATGTGTACAGGTGATATCTCGGGTTTCTTCCCGTGTAATTGCAAACATATCTTTAGAAATATTGCAGCGACGTTTCAATGAAATCTCATATCTATCTATCTATCTATCTATCTATCTATCTATCTATCTATCTATCTATCTACCTATCTTCACCATCTATCATCTTTCTATCATCTATCCATCCATCATCAATTCTATCTATCTATCTATCTATCTATCTATCTATCTATCTATCTATCTATCTATCTATCTATCTATCTACCTATCTTCACCATCTATCATCTTTCTATCATCTATCCATCCATCATCAATTCTATCTATCTATCTATCTATCTATCTATCTATCTATCTATCTATCTATCTATCTATCTGCCTATCTTCACCATCTATCATCTTTCTATCATCTATCCATCCATCATCAATTCTATCTATCTATCTATCTATCTATCTATCTATCTATCTATCTATCTATCTATCTGCCTACCTTCCTTCATTATCTATCATCTTTGTATCATCATCTATCTATCTATCAATTCTATCCATCCATCCATCCATCCATCCATCTCCTGCCTACCTACCTTCACCATCTATCATCTTTCTATCATCATCTATCCATCCATCTATCTTCAAATCTACCTACCTACCTACCTACCTACCTACCTACCTACCTACCTACCTATCAGCTACCTACCTACCTACCTGCCTGCCTGCCTACCTATCTTCATCATCTATCATCTTTCTATCATCATCTATCTATCCATCATCAATTCTATCCATCCATCCATCCATCCATCCATCCATCCATCCATCCATCCATCCATCCCATCATCTATCCATCTATCAAAAGAGACACGGTGATTCAGTGGCTAAGACACTGAGCTTGTCAATCAAAAGGTCGGCAGTTCAGCAGTTTGAATCCCTAGCGCCGCGTAATGGGGTGAGCTCCAGTGACTTGTCCCAGCTTCTGCCAACTTAGCAGTTTGAAAGCACGTAAAAAATGCAAATAGAAAAATAGGGACCACCTTTGGTGGGAAGGTAACAGCATTCCATGCACCTTTGGCGTTGAGTCATGCTGGCTACATGACCACAGAGACGTCTTCGGACAGCACTGGCTCTTTGGCTTTGAAACGGAGATGAGCACCGCCCCCTAGAGTGGGGAACGAGTAGCACGCATGTGCGAGGGGAACCTTTACTTCTGATTCACCTATCATTTCTATCGTCATCTATCCACCCATCTATCATCAATTCTATCTATCTATCTATCTATCTATCTATCTATCTATCTATCTATCTATCTATCTATCTATCTATCTATCTATATCTATCTATCATCTATCTATCTTATCCACAGACATACACTAATGCGACGCTGCAAACCCTCATAAATCTGGTGGTGTTGGTGGTACGACCGTCAGAACTTTGAATCTAGGTTGTAAATACCCGCTAGGAAGATCCGTTGTAACTTTGAATGGTTGCTAAGCAACTGGCTTTAAGTTGAGGACTACATGTACCACTGAAAAGGCATCAAGGCAAATCCCTGTTCCCAAGGATACTCCCCAGTAGCTTACAGAACAGGAATCAAGTAAGAGCACAAATGGAATTCAGTATGCAGGAGGTGAGCATATAAATAACTGCATATGATCTAAGTGGTTGCACTTTCTCTCATTACTGTATTGTCTTAACAAAAATATGGGGGTTTTTTTTCTGCATAACTCTTAACTTCCATCTCGTGCCAAGGCAGTAGATTCTGTTCATTTCTATACGTTGTCTAAAAGCATTTGTTGCATATTCACCATGTAATTAAACCGATGAATTAATTAGTGTGCAATTAACTAATTAAACCAACATGGATTTGGGAGACCTCTCTATATTCCCCTTGTGTGTAAATAAACGTTAGTATTTTCCAAGTGAGGAGTTAAAAGAAGTGGTTCAAACGTCTCCTTGGGAGAGAATTCCTGTCACAGAATTCCTGTCCGATTGAGCCTGTAGCAGGAAATGCATCAAACAATGAAGAAATAAAGAGAATTCCTAGAGCTTTTTCTCTTCAGACTGCTGAAAACTGGTCAATTAGGTGAGAACAGGAGCCTGTGTAGCGTAGGGGGCTAATGCCTCCTACTAAAGGCAGCAATTAACACCAGCTGCCTGTAATTTCTGTGAGTTCAATCCTAGCCAGGCCCAAGGTCGACTCAGCCTTCCATCCTTTCTAAGGTAGGTCAATTGAGGACCCAGTTTGTGGGGGCAATAAGCTGACTTTGTATAAATGTACAAAAGTATGAAGGCTATTGCTTAACGCATTGTAAGCCACCCTGAGTCTCCAGAGAAGGGCGGCATATAAATCAAATTAAAAAAACAAACAAAAAAACAGTAGAAAGAATGATAGTGTAAGTCTTTTGTATCTTGGAGACTGCTGACATTATAACATTAAATAAAGGTAGACTGATTTAATGTGGGGAAGGCATAGCTCAGATAAATAATAATAATAATAATAATAATAATAATAATAATAATAATAATAATAATAATAATAATAATAATAATAATAATAATAATAATTTTATTTCTATACCACCCTTCTCCCGAAGGACTCAGGGCGGTGTACAGCTTATTAAAAGCACAAAGACAAACATGAATTAAAAATAATTAAAATTATTAAATAATTTCGGCTCAAATATAAAACCCCAAATTTAAAACACCCAATTTAAAATCATTACATTGATAGCCCAGCCTGGCAGAACAGCAGGGTCTTGAAGGCACAGCGAAATACACGGAGGTCGGAGATCTTACGCATTTCCGGGGACAGTTCATTCGAAAGGGCAGGGGCTCCCACAGAGAAGGCCCTCCCCCTGGGTGTCGCCAGCCGACATAACTTGGCATCCTGAGAAGACCCTCTCTGTGGGAGCGGACTGGCCAGTAGGAGGCTACTGGTGACAGACGTTGGTCTTGAAGGTACCCAGGTCCAATGCCATGGAGCGCTTTGAAGGTGGTAACCAACACCTTGAATCGCACCCGGAAGACCAGTGGGAGCCAGTGCAGCTCGCGCAGAAGGGGTGTCACATAACCACCCGCGTGGCCGCATTCTGGACCAGTTGGAGCCTCCGAGTGCTCTTCAAGGGGAGCCCCATGTAGAGAGCATTACAGTAGTCCAGCCGGGACAATGGCGTGAGTGACTATGCGCAAGGCGTAAACTTGTTATGTCTGTTGTCCTTCACACAGAGAACACTGCAATGGAATTATTATGATTTAGGAAGACGGCACCTTACTTGATGATAGTTGACTTTTACCCTGATCAATATAAACAGGTTTTCTCAACATTGACAACTGTAGGATATTTGGATTTCAACTCTCAGAATTTTCCAACCAGCCATGCTGGGGAATTCTGGCTGAGGAAATCTAGGAGTTGAAGTGCACATGTCTTATATTTTCCAAGGTTGAGAAATATGAATGAAAGATTCATATTTCCTGTATATTGTTCAAATACAAGGCAGACATGGGAAATAATGTCTACCAAGCAGTTGAAAAACACATCAGATCCTGGAATGAAGGAGTCAGACTAAACCAAGGTATGTACCCAGAAGTAGCAATTTAGGAAGCCAGGATTATACCTGGATCAAATAGACAATTCCAGAAAGACCAAGGAAGCACAGGTGACCCTTAAAAAAGGAACAAGCCAGTTTGGTGTTGTAATAGTTTAGAACGAAGTCCCAGCTGTTTCATATTACAAAATTCCTACACGGAAGTTACTTTCTTTATGTAAGCAGTAACATGGTACAGAAAGTCCTTAACGACCGTAATTGAGCCCAGTTGTGATCGTTAAGTGATCATTAAATGGATCATTAAATCCATTTCAGCCAATGGGAGGGATTTTGCCAGAAAAAGGAAATAATTGTCAGAAACTCTCTCTCTCTCTCTCTCTCTCTCTCTCTCTCTCTCTGTGTGTGTGTGTGTGTGTGTGTGTGTGTGTGTTTCTTTCCTTTTCGTAGGCTTTATGTGTATTTCTCTTTAGCCAGGTTCTTCCTACGTAAACCAAGGTTTTTATGCAGCCCTAGTTTAGTGAACTCACAATCCACTAGTTTCTAGGCCGAAATAGATCCATCTTAGTCTCCCAATGGGCAGCCAGAAAAAAAGCCTAGAAACTAGCGGATTGTGAAACAAATACTATACCTTTACAGGGAGGATACATGGGATGAGGGTGTGGCTAACTGATGAAGGCTTATAAACCCGAGATAGATCTATCTTAGTCTCCCCATGGGCAGCAGAGGGTTTGCTGGCTGACAGAAAAAAAGCCTAGAAACTAGCGGTTTGTGAAACAAATACTGTACCTTTACAGGGAGGATACATGGGATGAGGGTGTGGCTAACTGATGAAGGCTTATAAACCCGAGATAGATCTATCTTAGTCTCCCCATGGGCAGCAGAGGGTTTGCTGGCTGACAGAAAAAAAGCCTAGAAACTGATGGATTGTGATTTCACTGAACTAGGGCTGCATAAAAATCTTGGTTTGGAGCCTCAAAACTGGCATCTTTTGGGAGGTTCATCGTAACTTCAAACAATAGCTAATAGCTGGCTAGTCGTTCAGCCAGAACTCACTGTATATGTTCTGGATCATGTGCAGCTAATTATAAAGCACATCATGTACCATAGAAATGATGAGATGCTGTCACAGCAGCAGCAGCGACACAGACATTAAAGGCAGAGATGTTGTAGTTTGCAAAATCATTTTAGGGATTAATAAGTGCAGGAACACCTCTCCCTTTTCAGTCTTCCAGAAGGTTGTAAAGACCTATTAAGCTAAGATGGCGCTTGAACTGTGAGGAAGTTTTGGTTTGGTACCTGGAGAAAGGGTATTTTTGTTTTGAACCATGTTTTATGGATTTGTGAACTGCCTAGAGCAGAGATGGCTAACCTTTTTGCCATCGTGTGCTAAAAGGGAGGTGGCGGGGGAGGGTTGTGCATGTGCCCACACCCATAATTCTATGTGCCCTGCCCCACACATGCGCCCGTGACTTCCCTCCCCCCCCACCCGCTCCTGGCACGCAATGGCCCGGGGGACCAGTTTTTCTTTCTCACCTGGCTTCAGATCCTCTCTATGCATCTGGGGAGGGCGAAAACAGCCTTCCCCAACCCCTTGGAAGCCCTCTGGAGGCAGGAAAGAGCCTGTTTCCCTAACTAGTCCCTGGAGGCCGGGGACAGCAAAAAACGTCACTTCCTGTCCAAACAGAAGTTGGGAAACGGGCTGTTTCGAGCCTCCAGAGGGCCTCCGAGAGAGTGGGGAAGGCTGTTTTCGCCCTCCCCAGATGCATAGAGAGGATCTGGAGCCAGGTGAGAAAGAAAAATGGGCCTTCCCCACCCCCCCAGGCCCTCCGGAGGCAGGAAGCAGCCTGTTTCCCTACTTCTGGTGGGCCCAGAAGGCCCGAAAATCAGCTTGCTGGTGTGCACATGCACACCAGAGCTGAGTTGGCATGCCAGGTGTCATGGCTCTGCATGCCACCTATGGCACATGTGCCACAGGTTTGCCATCACGGGCCTAGAGTCAATGTACGAGATGGGCGGCCACCCAAGTCCTGTAATTAACTAAACAAAACAACAGTCGGTGAGAAGATCATCAACTCTGGGGTGAAGGTGTCATCTAGGTCTCTCTATGTAGCCCCATTTCCATCCTATTTAGCCTGTACAGGAGCAGTAAACATTAAGAACGGGTGCTTAAGTTATCTTGTTTCCTCTCCTCTGGTATCATGTCGTTTTTGATTACAGGCAATTTCTTATTATTCTGTAAACTGCTCAGAGAGCCTGTCAGTCTGAAAAGGAACATAAATGGAAGGAAGGAAAGCAACGTCGGGAGAAAAGAGCCAAGAAACAACACCCACCCGAATGAAATGACTAAGAATACTTACTGTTGAAGCTTTCCATATTCCCGTTCAAAATCCCTCTCAACCTGCAAGAGGAAAAAAAAACCCGAATTACGCTAAAAATCCAGAGCTGCAATTATTATTTTTTTAAAAAAGAATTCTACCCAATGCACTCAGGATTTTTTTTCCAACTGCAAGAACAGGCTAAGCGACAGTCAGCCATGTACCAGGCCTGTCTACATGTTGGGCCTCAATTCTAAGCGTGATCCACCACTGCACAATATCAGTTGGACTTCAAGCAACTAAAGAGCCATATCTTCCCTGTGCCTGGAGTAGAAGAGAATAGAATTCTTCATAGGCCAAGTGTGATTGGACACACAAGGAATTTGTCTTTGGTGCAGATGCTCTCAGTGTACATAAAAAGACAAGATACATTCATCAAGAATCATAAGGTACAGCACTTAATGATAATCATAGGGTACAAATAAGCAATCAGGAAATAATCAATATCAATATCAATCGTAAGGATACCAGCAACAAAATTACAGCCATGTAGTCATAAGTGGGAAGAGATGGGTAATAGGAACGGCGAGAAAACTAATAGTAATAGTAATGCAGCCCTAGTGAATAGTTTGACAGTGTTGAGGGAATTATTTGTTTAGCAGAGAGATGGCGTTTGGGGAAAAAACTGTTGTGTCTAGTTGTTCTGGTGTGCAGTGCTCTATAGCGTCATTTTGAGGGTAGGAGTTGAAACAGTTTATGTCCAGGATGCGAGGGATCTGTAGATATTTTCACAGCCCTCTTTTTGACTCGTGCAGTATACAGGTCCTCAACGGAAGGCAGGTTGGTAGCAATTGTTTTCTCTGCAGTTCTAATTATCCTCTGAAGTCTCTGTCTGTCTTGGGTTGCAGAACTAAAGTAGGTAGCAGTAAATAGTAGAGTAGATAGCAGAATCAGGACCAATCTTTATTACAGTCACAGGCCAGCACAGAAATTAAAGATTAAAATAAATACATTCTCTAAAAATGATTGGAAAATAACTAAGCACAAATAGCTATCTGAATAAGGATCTTTAGTTCTTTAAGTGTTTTTCCCCTTATGATCATCGCGGCAGCCCAAAATTTTGCCACTGCTCGAGCGGTGGCTGGATTTGAACCCTTGAAGGAGATGATTCATGTAGAAGTTCCCGGATCTAATAGAGGGAGAATGTATGTCGATCTGAGGTCCCTGTAGAACTTGCAGTAGGACCTGTGAAATATCTTCAACTTCCCCATTGCCGTGTGTACATTTTCTCTCGATTGTTGAGAGTTTTATCGTACCTATTTATTGCAGGAGTGTTGAAGGAGGATATAAAGCCTGGTTGTAAAAAATGCTTTTCTACTCTTAGGAAAAGTCTTTCAGATACTAGATATCATCTTATAATCTTAATGGACTTCAGGTCTTGGATCTAAAAGAGAGTTAGCAGAATCAGGGAGAAACCCAGCATCACAAGGAGCTGCATTCAATGTATAACTAAGAAGCTCACTTGCAACAAATATCTGGACCAAATATCTGGACCGGGACGCCCTGCGCACGGTCACTCACACCCTCGTTATGTCTCATCTTGACTACTGTAACGCTCTCTACATGGGGCTCCCCTTGAAGAGCACCCGGAGGCTCCAACTGGTCCAGAATGCAGCTGCGCGGGTGATTATGAGTGCGACTCGTCGCACCCATGTGACACCTCTCCTGCGCGAGCTGCACTGGCTCCCAGTGATCTTCCGGGTGCGGTTCAAGGTGTTGGTCACCACTTTTAAAGCGCTCCATGGCTTAGGACCTGGGTATCTACGAGATCGTCTTCTGCCACCGATAGCCTCCCACCAGCCAGTATGCTCCCACAGAGAGGGACTCCTCGGGGTGCCGTCGGTCAAATTATGTCGACTGGCGACCCCCAGGGGGAGAGCCTTCTCTGTGGGGGCTCCTGCCCTATGGAATGAATTGCCCCCTGAGATACGGAGGATCCCCGACCTACGGACCTTTCGCCATGCCCTCGAGACCCTATTATTCCAGCAGGCTGGACTAATGAAAGTATGATTTTAAATTGAGTATTTAGTTTTGGGTTTTTTTAAA
This sequence comes from Coluber constrictor foxii, assembly GCA_038048745.1. Lineage (NCBI taxonomy): Eukaryota > Metazoa > Chordata > Lepidosauria > Squamata > Colubridae > Coluber > Coluber constrictor. The sequence continues at coordinate 35,483,965 of CM075967.1, forward strand.
AAAATAAAATAGGGCCAAATCATGTAATACATTTTAAATTGTTTTTAAAGTTTTATGATATATGTCGTTTTTATCATGGCTGTACAGCGCCCTGAGTCTCTCGGGAGAAAGGCGGTATAAAAATTTAATAAACTAAACTAACTAAACTAAACTAACAATGAACTTCTGCTTTTCTGGTTTACTTTTCTTGCTTAATTTCACTGATGAAATATGATGTTCTGCCTGAACGGATTTGGTAGAGATGACCCCAACTTTCAGTACTCTGGACAGTTGCTCCTATTTGTCCCATCAGAAAGAATTGTTTGATCCATTTGATATGAGCTTTTTTTTTCTTTTTGGTCCTAGCCAAGATTTAACCAAAGTTCGACCTTTTGTGGTTCGAAACTGAAGTCTGAATCTTCCCAGCAGGACTGGAAATGAATACAGTATTATCCGTGATGCTTCAGGCAGGATCTCTAACTACGATCGGTGTGATTGCTTTGATCTATATTGCTCTCATTTTTGTTTGCATATATTTCCCTACACTTGTTTGCCTACAGAAGAAGAAATCAAAAGAATGACTAATAAAGCTTTCAGTAATTTGTAACATTTAGTGTGTTCCAGCGTTCTAAGCCCATCTTGATTAAATTGCTAGGAGCATCATACTGTCAAGGCGGGCTCATATTGAGATGCAATTTTGTTGGCTTTAATAGCTCCCTGCTTGGGTGGTTCTCGTCTTCCCGTAGAAAGGAGTGAAAGAAAAAAGGGTTCAGCCAGGTCTACCGAAAAGGTGAGGGGGGCAATTTATTGACTTTCTTCCAAGAGATCTCAGATCTCTTGGTTGTTGGTTTGAAGTTGGTTTTACAACCAAACAAAGTCAAACTTGGGAGTGTGAGTTTCCCAAACTTTTTGGTCATCTAATTCAGAGCAAAGAACACTGGAAGGAGATCGGGAAGGGCCAATCTGTCTTTTAAATTTCCCGATTTTTCAAATTAGCGCCGTCAGCCGTTAAAGCAGGGGTCTGCAAGCTTAAATACACAAAGAGCCATTTGGACCCGTTTCCCACAGAAAAGAAAACACCGGGAGCCACAAAACCTGGGTGGGCGTGGCCAACTCGATGTCACTCACTGTTGTGGCCCGTCAGCGGCCTGTGCAGTTAGTAGCTGATTCAGACAGTGAGGAGGCTGGTGTGGTGCTACGCCAGCAGCCTGTGCAGTTGGCACTCGAGTCGGACAATGAGGAGGCTGGAGAAGATGTGGTGCCAGAGGCAGGGATTCAGCCACGGCCTTCAGAACCTCCAGAAGCTCCCATAAGTGAAAAGGACGAAGAGGAGGAGCCTCTTCTCGATGCACAAGCGCACAGAGCTGCTAAAAGGCAGGAGTTGCTCCTCAGGAGGAGATCTCCTCGAGAGTAAGTCTTGGGACTAATTGGCCACTCCCTTAGCCTATTTAAGGAAGGATGACAACTGATGCAATTTGCAGGAAACAACTTCGTTCACATTCCTTCAAGTCTTGATTACAGAAACTTTTGATTTCGGCTCTTGTTTTTCTCTTATCAGTTTTTTCCTGCAAATTGCTTCTGGGCATTCTGCCAACCACAGTAAGATTATGGTTATCTGAAATACTGGGCATCTGAACTGAGTTATTATTCTTTGGATTCTTGTCGGCTGTTAATGAAGTTAAATTAACAGCCCTTGTTCAGAAAAGACTGGTTTTATTGTACTTGTGTTCGAACAACTACTAAGAAAGCTCATTAGTAGTCCTTAATTAGTAAACTATGGTTTGTACGGACTTTGTGTGTGCTGCGTTCTTTGGGGTCCGTAGCTGGGATAGAACACTCACTTTCACTAGTCACATGATTTTCCCCCGTACCCAACTGGTCATTAGGGCAGAGAACCAGTTGTTAAAAAACACTGGGAACCACAAAACCCTTTTGATGTGTCTCTCCACTCTCTCCCTCCCTCTCTCTCTGTATCTCTCTATGTCTCTCTCTCTCCCCCTCTCTCTGTATGTCTCTGTCTCTGCCCTGGCCACTTCTCTATCCCCTGCCATCACCCTCACCTTCTCAGGAAGAGGCGAGGAGTGACTGGGAGGAGAAGGCGAGGGGTGGGGCCAGCCAATGGTGGGATCACCTGACAGGGAGCCACAGCGGAGGGCCCAAAGAGCCGCATGCAGCTCCAGAGCCGCAGGTTGCTGACCTTTGCAATAAAGTCTTCCGGCTAAAAATGATTTCCCACATCTGTACACACAGATTTTTTTTCTCTGCCTATTTTGTGTCTTCCCATTTTCTCCTCCACGTTTAAGGTGATTCTACGTACTCAGCCAGTTTCAAAGTCTGCCAAGCACACATCTGAAAGGTAGCATCAGTTGAATAATGTTTACATATTATTTCTAACCACCTTTCCCTTAGTCATTTACACCAAGCCACCCTCATCAAGTTTCCAATCCTAAAGGCACAGATGGATCTCAAAGTAACTTGCCGTGTCCCCTTAAGCTCCAAAAGAAGAAATTTGATGGCCTCTGAAAGCATCAGTTAAAGGCTGCAGAGCTGGCAAAGGCAATTCCGAATTCTGATTTGATGCGGAATTCTGAAGGAACTAAGGCTGCTTAAAGTTACAAGGTTGGGAAACGATGATCCAGAAGCTCCAGAGATAGTATTAGCGCACTTTGCTTCCTCTAAAGAAAAGGCTTTTGCGTCCTCTTGCATTACTGACTTATGAAGGGGACCGCGCTTCTCAGAATTTCAAGCAATTTTGGCTCGCTGTCCATTTTCGATCCCAACCGCTTCTGCCCACCGCAATTGAGGGTACCTAAAGGAACCCCATTCCCACCCCCATCCCCAGGCGCATTTTCATGTGCTGGATTTTTATTGCTGTTTTGTTTAGTTTTGTACGTTTGTTGTTGTTTTTTAATTTCATTTTAATTGTAGGCTGCCTCGGGAACACTGCGCTGCTGAAGGCACAGGATATAAATATAGTAAAATAAATACATAGCTTGATGGCAGGAGCACATTATTTTGGGGGCTGCAAACGCCAAGGTTCAGTTCCCAGCATTTGAGCTAAAAAGAAACTGCCAGTAAGAGGACCAAGAAAAACTGAATGTCTGGATTTGGAGCAGCTCGGCGGGCAACCAGAAGGAACAGCACCGAGTTGGAGAGGCCAAGTGATATAAAAGGAAAATATATCCAGGACACCAGTATCACTACCAGGATTTTACCCAGACTTGGTAATATATCTATTATTTGGACTACTGCAATGCTCTCTACATGGGGCTCCCCTTGGGGTGCACCCGGAGGCTCCAACTGGTGCAGAATGATTATGGGAGCGACGGGGCGCTCCCACGTGACACCTCTCCTGTGCGAGCTGCATTAGTTGCCGGTGGACTTCCGGGTGCCTTTCAACGTGTTGGTGATCACCTTTAAAGCGCTCCATGGCTTAGGACCAGGGTACTTACGGGACCGCCTTCTGCCGCCAATTGCCTCCCACCGGCCGGTTCGCTCCCACAGAGAGGGCCTCCTCAGGGTGCCGTCAGCCAGACAATGCCGGCTGGCGACCCCCAGGGGGAGAGCCTTCTCTGTGGCAGCCCCTACCCTCTGGAACGATCTTCCTCCAGAACTGAGAACAATCTCCGACCTCCGGACTTTTCGTCGGGCCCTAAAAACTTATCTTTTCCAGCTTGCCGGTCTAGCCTGATCCCTGTTGAATTTTTAAAATTTTTTAGAGTTGTAGGGTTGTTGTATTTTAATATTTATTGTTTTTAACTTTCAGCCAAAGTTTATATGGGTTTTATAATTTTTAACTTTTATGTACTGTTTTTTATTCGGCTGTTCACCGCCCTGAGTCCGTAAGGAGAAGGGCGGTATATAAATCTAATTAATAAATAATAAATAAATAAATAAATAAATCGCACACTAGTTATTTGTCACTTGATTTAGGGCCGTGATGGCGAACCTATGGCACGCGTGACACCAGGTGGCACACAGAGCCATATCTGTGGGCACGCATTGCCCTAGCTCAGCGCTAGCGTGTAGGCACATACCAGCCAGCTGATTTTCGGGCCTTCCGGGCCTACTGGAAGTCAGGAAAAAGGCTGTTCCTGGCCTCTAGAGGGCCTCCAGGGGCTTGGGGAATGCCATTTTCGCCCTCCCCAGGCTCCTAGAAAGGCTCTGGAGCCTGGGGACAGCGAAAAATAGGCCTTATGGTCCCACTGGAAATTGAGAAACAGGCCATTTCCAGCCTCCGGAGGGCCTCCAGGGGTGGGGAAGGCCATTTTCGCCCTCTCCAGGCTCCTAGAAAGCCTACCCGGCCCACCATGTGGTGACCAAAACTGGAAACAGGATTCCAGGTGTGGCCTCACTAAGGATTTATAAAGTGGTACTAATCCTTCACGTGATTTTGATTCTATGCCTCTGTTTTTATACAACCAAGGAATGTATTAGCTTTTTTGGCTGCCGACTCGTGTTTAAGGGATCGCCCGCTAGGACTCCAAGGTCCCACTCACAGTTACTGTTTTTGAGCCAGGTGTCACGAATAACCTACAATGCTCTCTACCTGGGGCTCCCCTTGAGGAGCACCCGGAGGCTCCAGCTGGTCCAGAATGAGGCTGCGTGGGTGGTTATGGGAGCGACGTGGCGCTCCCATGTGACTACCCTCCTGCGCGAGCTGCACTGGCTCCCAGTGGTCTTCCGGGTGCGGTATCTACAGTGAAAGGTCCGTAGGTCAGGGATCCTACGTATCTCTGGGGGCAATTCATTCCATAGGGCGAATCTACGAGACCGCCTTCTGCCACCAGTAACCTCTCACCGACCAGTATGCTCCCATAGAGAGGGGCTTCTCAGGGTGCCGTCGGTCAAACAGTGTCGAGTGGCAGCCCCCAGGGGGAGAGCCTTCTCTGTGGGGGCACCTGCCATCTGGAACGAGCTCCCGCCGGAGATACGGAGGATCCCGGATCTGCGCACTTTCCGCCGTGTCCTCAAAATATTTTTATTCCAGCAGGCGGGCCTGGCCTAACTTTCCCTTTTAAATTGTTTTTAAATTTGTCTTAAATTGGGAGTTTTAAATTTGTTTATTGGGCCAAATAAACATTTATTGTATTTTATTTATTTACTGTATTTTAAATGTCTTTTAACATTCGTATTATGTGTATTTTATCTTGGCTGTTCGCAGCCCCGAGTCCTTCGGGAGTAGGGCAGCATATAAATTTAATAAAATAAATAAATAAATAAATAATAAACCTGTATTTGTACCTTTGGAAAAACAAAGTAAGTATTGGATGGAGGAGTGAGCCTCGCCTTTTTTTAAGCCCCCGCCACTTCCGATAAGTCAGTCTTTGTGGCAGCCCCTGACGTCAACCCAGGGTGAATGAGATAGAGATGCCTTTTGGTCCCGCTACATCTGCAGTGCTGCTCGAAATAGAGGCATTATCTTATTCCAGCACCTACTCAGGCATGTCCGCACAGGAGGTTCCTGACACCCACTTCTGTAAAAATGCAGGAAACTGACCCAGGCAAACAAAAGAAACCCATGGCATTGGATTACTTGTACCGACACGGAGCTTTTTTCCCCCCCCACAAATAGACTGCTGACGTTTTGACCAGCTTTGAACTCCTTCCATTTGCCACTTCGTGGTTGAATTCGCCGTCGCAGCCATTGAGGTGATTTTCCTGCCTCAGTATATAGCATGACAGGGGGAAAATCTGTCACTGTATTTGAAAACCAGGTTCATTGTTTATAGCTTAGATTTATAATGCGGGTCAACTCAATACCAACCTTGGACAATGTAGAGATTTAAAATGTAATGGATTATACCTAAAAGTATGGGAGACAAAGCCATCGCTCTGCTAAACAAATAATTCCCTCGACACTGTCAAGCTATTTACTAAGTCTGCACTACTATTAATCTTCTCATTGTTCCCATCACCCATCTCTTCCCACTTATGACTGTATGACTGTAACTTGGTTGCTTGGATCCTTATGATTTATATTGATATTGTTTCCTGATTGCTTATTTGTACCCTAGGACTCTCATTAAGTGTTGTACCTTATGATTCTTGATGAATGTATCTTCTCTTTTATGTACACTGAGAGCATATGCACCAAGACAAATCCCATGTGTGTTCATTCACACTTGGCCAATAAAAAATTCAATTCTGTTCTGTTCTGTTCTGTTCTGTTCTGTTCTGTTCTGTTCTGTTCTGTTCTGTTCTATTCTATTCTATTCTATTCTATTCTATTCTATTCTATTCTATTCTATTCTATTCTATTCTATTCTATTCTATTCTATTCTATTCTATTCCTATTCCTATTCCTATTCCTATTCCTATTCCTATTCCTATTCCTATTCCTATTCCTATTCTACTCTACTCTACTCTACTCCTATTCTAATTTTTATTCTATTTCTATTTCTATTTCTATTTCTATTTTCTATTCTATTTTCTATTCTATTCTATTCTATTCTATTCTATTCTATTCTATTCTATTCTATTCTATTCTATTCTATTCTATTCTATTCTATTCTATTCTATTCTATTCTATTCTATTCTATTCTATTCTATTCCATTCCATTCCATTCCATTCCATTCCATTCCATTCCATTCCATAGTCTAGTCTAGTCTAGTCTAGTCTAGTCTAGTCTAGTCTAGTCTAGTCTAGTCTAGTCTAGTCTAGTCTAGTCTAGTCTATTTTTAATTAAAAGTGGTTAAATTGGATTGTAACCTGGATGCATTTGAGCAAATCAATCCAGCTGAAAGTCACTGTATAATCTAACATATTTCTGAAAATATTTACAAATTTGTCTCTTGGCAAAGACGAAGCTCTCAAATTCTTGGCCTGGTAGAAAACAGGGAGAGAGAGAAAGAGAGAGAGAGAGAGAGAGAGAACAAATGATATCCATCCCAATTGAAGCTAACTTTGAGCTGCTGGTCCCATGGCTGAAACAGCTGGTTTAATTTTGTGACTTTCCTGCTATTTCCCCCAATCCCTGCATTTGCAACTTCTTTCATAAGGGAGGGTTCAGGAAAACTTGTTTTGCACATTGGTACAAAGTTTGCACATTGGTTTCTGCCCTCTCGATTATTCCCAGTAGAGCTATTATCTAAACAGTGACTGTGTGCATTTCTTCCATGGAACAAATGAATATAGCTACTTTTATCTTTCCTATTATTCACATCTTTGCTAATAAACACATCGGTTATTGCACCTTCTCATGGCTGGAAGGCTAGAGCAAGGGTGTCCAATCTTGGCAACTTTAAGACTTGTGGACTTCAACTCCCAGAATTCATTCCTCTTCCTCATGCTAACAAATTGCTGAAGAATTGAAATTGATGAAGAAAACAAAATGTTTTCATTGCATTGCTGAAGCCACATATTTTTCAACGTACAGCCTGTTTTCAGCAGTTCGTGAAAACTTCAGCAGATCTTCAACTGAAGGAAGGAGAATGCTTTCCACTGGTTTTTAGTAATTCGGCCCTTTCATAGGTGGCTGCCTCCAACTTACATATTGAGTTGAGTTAAAGCCTGACCTAGAAACAGAATTTGTTCTTCACCCAGGGACTTCCTGTGTAGAGTTGAGGTTCTTTCCATGACTATCATTTGGGCTTCTTTGATCTCTTTCCAGAAATGTTTCTAGTTATGAAATGATGAGTACTGTAGAGCAGGGGTCTCCAACCTTGGCAACTTTAAGACTTGTGGACTTCAACTCTGGGAGTTGAAGTCCACAAGTCTTAAAGTTGCCAAGGTTGGAGACCCCTGCTCTAGAGGTATGTATTCCATTTATGTGGCAGAAGAGCCACTAAAAGAAGTATTGTTATTAGCTGCATTCCTCAGGACCCTCTGGTAGAAGATACCATATTTTTCGGAGTATAAGATGCACCGGAGTATAAGATGCAGCTCAGTTTTGGGGGGGGGGGAAATGGGGGAGGGGGGAAATCTACCTACCAGGTATTTATCTGCCTAGCATCCTTAGTCTGGTCAGCTTCAGCACATTAGTTTGCTGGTTTTTTTTATCCCCTGCTTGCTTCTAAGGCACAGCTGAGAGGAAGCAGCAATGAGAAAAGCAGGCAAAGCACAGGGAGATCGCTTCACTCGGCTAGCGCCTAGTTAGGTCTGAAAAAAAGCTTCTGAAGAACAGCTGAGAGTCGGAGCAAAGCTTTGCGAGCGCCTCATTAAGGCACAGTGGAGTCGGAGCAGGCAAGTGCCTCATTAATAACCATTTGCACCACTCAGGTGACCCTGAGGACACAGATAAACCTCCAAGGTTTATCTTAATGACCCTCTAAAAGGATGCAAAGGAGGATGCTGTCTGCAAGGAGTGTCAATCCTTCCATGCCCCACCATCCAGTCAGAGCTGAAGAAGCTTCTTGGATGAGAAGCAAAACATCTTCAAAAGAAAAAAAAACAGGAAAGTCTAGCTGCCTCCTGAAAAAAGCACCTCTGGGGACTCTGACTAGGAACGATTCAATACAATTGACATGATGACTTCCTTTGAAGGACTGGAATTGAGGAGGCTCATTAAAGATATAACTCATGTCTTTTTCAGCTGTATCTGATCATCTCCTAAAAGTGCTACTAAGTCACTCTTGGCATGAGATTTTCTTTCTTTTTTTTTTCCTTTCCTGCCTGGGGGGGATGTAGGGGGAGGGAAAAAAAACCCCCTTTTTAAGCCAAACCCCTCACGCCTGCCTCTCCATAGTTGGAAGTTGGAGCCGACTCTGGAAATAGCCCAGAGTTAATTTCTACTCAGTTAATTTCGACTCAGGCTCCCCTCTGTGTGTGTATGTTTGTGATCTAGGCGTGCGAGTGGGTGAGCATCTCCATCAAACCACTTCCCTCTCGGATCAACCGTGGATTCAGCCATAAAGATGCCTCACCTTCCCACTTCCTGAAACATAATCCAAAGGCGAACATCTGGAAGACGAGAGGCAGCGCAGTGAGAAGAAATAAAAATGTCACTCTCTTTTCCACTGCCGGCCATTTATTCTGTAAATGGCAGGAAACCAACAGTGGCCACAAGCACATTATAAAGAAGGGGTCTCGTTCTCTCGCCATCCCTCGCCAAAAAGGCTTGGCCTTAAGGACAGAGTTGCCCTGGACAGACGGATCCTTAGCTTTCAAAATACGTGCATAATCAAATCTTCTATAAATATTTAAGAAGTGGTCATCGCTGCACCGTTGGCCAGTGAATTTTAGAAGTTAATTGCACAATTCCCATTCCGTGCGTTGTCCTTGACTTACCACCACAACTGAGCCCAGCTTCTCAGTTACTAAACGAGACGCCTGTGGTGAGTTTTGCCCCGTTTTACGACGTTGCTTGCCACAGTTGTTAAGTGAATCAGCGTGGTTTCAACTCAGTAAGGCGATCGTTGAGTGAATCTGACTTCCCCATCAATTCAGCTTGTCAGAAGGTCGCAAAAAGTGATCCTGTGACGCAGCAACCGTCATAAAAGGAGTCAGTTGCCAAGCGTCTGAATTTCAATCAGGTGACCATGGGGCTGCTGCAATGGTAGGGTGGAAAAACGTCCATAAATGGTTTTTTTCGGTGCTGTTATAACTTCAAACTGTCAATAAATGAACTGCTCTACATCGAGATTGTCTGTATTTGCTTTAGTTTTTTTTTAATATTTATTTTCATCCTACCTTTATTATTTTTATAAATAAACCCAAGGCAGTTAAGTATACCCTTATTGGTAGCATGGGCAGTCTTTGGGACCTGTTAACAGTGTTACACCCATGGCTTCATGAGCTGAATTGACTGCAGGTTCATTCCGGTGCAATTCAAGATTAGATTAGATTAGATTAGATGATTAGATTAGATTAGATTAGATTAGATTAGATTAGATTAGATTAGATTAGATTAGATTAGATTAGATTAGATTAGATTAGATTAGATTAGATTAGATTAGATTAGATTAGATTAGATTAGATTAATTTATTGAATTTCTATACCGCCCTTCTCCCAAAGGACTCAGGGCGGTGAACAGATTAAGATTTCATATACATATAAATATATTTTATAAACAGTAAATAATAAATTGAGTCAACTTGGTGTATCTACTAAGACCTTGGCATAGAATTTTGATGTTTATGCTAGCCCTGCTTGTTGAAATAGAAAGGTCTTCAGGGCACGTCGGAAAGTGCGAAGATCTGGGATTATTCGTATTCCAGGGGGTATTTTGTTCCAAAGCGTAGGTGCCCCCACAGAGAAGGCTCTTTCCCTTGGAACTACTAGACGACATTGTTTTAATGATGGTACTATGATTAGATTAGATTAGATTAGCAGTCTTGGAAGGGATCTTGTACGTCATCTAATCCAAACCCACCAAAGCAGGAGACCCTACACCATTTCTGACAGATGGAAGCCCAGTCTCTTCTTGAAAGCCTCCAGGGATGAAGTTCCCACAACTTCCAAAGGCAACTTCTGCTCCATGGGTGGATTGTTCTCACTGTCAGAAAAGTCCTCCTTATTTCCAGGTTGAATCTCTCCTTGATCAGTTTCAGTCCATTATTCCTTCTCTGGTCTTCTGGTGTCTTGGAAAATAGCTTGACCCCCTTCCTCCTCTCTGTGGCAGCCCCTCAAATATTGGAAGATGCTCTCCTGTCTCCTCTGGTCCTTCTCTTCACTAGACTAGCCATGCCCAGTTCCTCCAACTGTTCTTCATATGTTTTAGTCTCTGGGCCTTTGATCATTTTAGATCGATTCAGATTAACTGGAATTGGAAGGGACCTTGTAGGTCATGTACTCCAACTCCCCACCAAAGCAGGAGACCTTACACCATTTCTGACAGATGGCAGTCCAGTCTCTTCTTGAAGGCCTCCAGTGATGAAGCTCTCACAACCTCTGAAGGCAACTTCTGTTCCATGGGTTGATTGTTCCCACTGTCAGAAAATGCGTTGATTAGGACATTAAAGCCCACCATGCCATAAGTTCTAGATGATTTGATGAACCGTCTCGTCATGCTAAGATAAGCCCACCCTACTTGATTAGGAGACTGGAGGCTAAAGCATTTAACTATGTACGGTATTCCAGCTACTCTTTTCTTTATGGTATGTGGGACAAGGCAGTTGCAAACCGAGCCTTTTCCATGTGCTTCCTCCCCGTTTTAAATCATGGGCAAGTGGGGCTTTTAAGAGGAGAACAAAGAATTTTTTTTAAAGGGACGATACAGATACATAGCTCAGAACTGAAAGTGACATCAGGAAATCTTCCTGTACTAAAATAAAACACTCTTCGTAAATGCGGTAGTAACTGGTGGTCAGGAAAGTACCTATATATGGGAACAGGATGAGGAACCTGTCAGAGCTAAATTGTTCCACCTACTGGGAATCTTAAGTCTTCTAGCATCATCTTTTACATCGCCACGATGTGAAAAAGATGTGGAGACTCTAGAAGAAGTGCAGAGGAGAGCAACAAAGATGATTAGGGGACTGGAGGCTAAAACATACGAAGAACGGTTGCAGGAACTGGGTATGTCTACTTTAATGAAAAGAAGGACTAGGGAAGACATGCTATCTCAGGGGCTGCCCCAAAGAAGAGGGAGTCAAGCTCTTCTCCAAAGCACCTGAAGACAGGACAAGAAGCAATGGGTGGAAACTAATCAAGGAGAGAAGCAACCTAGAACTAAAGAATAATTTCCTGATTAATCAGACAGTTAATCAGTGGAACAACTGGCCTCCAGAAGTTGTGAATGCTCCAATACTGGAAGTTTTTAAGAAGAGGTTGGATAACCATTTGTCTGAAGCGATGTAGGGTTTCCTGCCTAAGGTCCCCTCCAACTCTGTTATTATTGTATTATATTAATTCAAAACCAGAGTGAATTCCATACACCTGGACAAATGCCTAGTGCCACATTTGTTATGTAACGTAACTACGGTGGATTCGACGCGGGTCTCCGACGAATCTCCAGTTCTAAATTCAGATGACTTTCACTTCCTGCTGCAGGACCAGAAAACTAGTAAGCTATAGCCCTGCAGTCATCCAACCAGGTTTTAAACATGCATTTCTGATCTGCGCCTTTATCCAGTGACACATCATGGACGGACCAGTGTTATTTCATGCAGGCAATTACCAGAAGCAACCCTAGCTGGAAAACTATCCTGCTAGATCCCTGTTTCATTAAAGCAACATGGTTATCAAGTTTCGAGGCCGTCTCAAATAAATTGCATTTCAAACAAAGTCTTTGATGAAAAAACTCTCATTTATTAAGCACGACATTCTAACTCCGACTCCATCGTAGCCAACACTGACTTCCGACCCAAAAACCCTCCCTTTCCTTTCCCCACTCCTCTGCACTCATTGGCCATCTTCCAAGTCAATCTACCCCTAATCTACTACTCCAATTCAAAGGAATTTCCCCCCTCCCATCCCATCTCCTAGGGGATATTATCTCCAGGGAAAATAAGTAAGTGAAAAGTCAAACGTCCCTTTCCAGACGCCTCCGCTTCTCCTTCTTATGTCAGCACTAGAATAAATGCAGCTTGAAGTGCTGACAATGGTTTTCATAAAAGACTTTGTGGAAACCAAGGAAGGAAATGCAGAATGAGCAGGCATAAAAAAAAGACCCAGAGAATAAAAGGGAACCACTCTAAGAAGCAATTCTGCATAGACTGAACATTTAAAAGATGCCAGCTAAACATGGCAGGAGTATTAATCGAATTAGTTAAATTAATCAAATGAGGAATCTTAGACAAATGCTGGGTACACTGGCTAGGAAACTAAACAAAAATTCTTCCACTTTTGATATCCTACCCAGGATGTCAGTGAACAATTTAGAGCAGGGGTCTCAAACTGTGGCAATTTTAAGACTTCTGGACTTCAACTCCCAGAGTTTCTCAGCCAGCAAAGCTCCCGGTATTTTCTTTTCTGTGGGAAATGGGTCCAAATGGCTCTTTGAGTGTTTAAGGTTGCAGACCCCTGATCTAGCTTAATAATTTACTTATAGTATCAAAACACTGACCCTTTCTCATATTTCTTTCTCCATGGCTTAGGACCAGGGTACTTACGGGACTGCCTACTGCCACCAATTGCCTCCCACTGGCCAGTTCGCTCCCACAGAGAGGGCCTCCTCAGGGTGCCATCAGCCAGACAATGCCGGCTGGCGACCCCCAGGGGGAGAGCCTTCTCTGTGGTAGCCCCCACCCTCTGGAACGATCTTCCTCCAGAACTGAGAACGATCGCCGACCTCCGGACTTTTCGCCGGGCTTTGAAAACTCATCTTTTCCAACTTGCCGGTCTAGCCTGATCCCTTCTAATTTTAAAATCTTTTAAGCTTTTTAGATTTGATCTATTTTAATACCTATTTGTTTTTAATTTTTCAGCCAAATTTATACTTGTTTTTAGAATCATTTTAACTTTTATGTATTGGTTTTTTATTTGGCTGTTCACCGCCCTGAGTCCGTAAGGAGAAGGGCGGTATATAAGTCTAATAAATAAATAAATAAATAAATAAATAAATAAATAAATATATATTCACTAATCCAGGGGTCTCCAACCTTGGCAATTTTAAGACTTGTGGACTTCAACTCCCAGAGTTCCTCAGGCAGCAAAGCAAAGCTGGCTGAGGAACTCTGGGAGTTGAAGTCCACAAGTCTTAAAGTTGCCAAGGTTGGAGACCCCTGCTCTACAGTACTCATCATTTCGTAACTAGAAACATTTCTGGAAAGAGATCAAAGAAGCCGAAATGATAGTCATGGAAAGAACCTCAACTCTACACAGGAAGTCCCCGGGTGAAGAACAAATTCTGTTTCTAGGTCAGGCTTTAACTCAACTCAATATGTAAGTTGAGTTGAGTCTATGAATGGGCCGAATTACTAAAAAATAGTGGAAGGCGTTCTCCTTCCTTGAGTCGAAGATCTGCTGAAGTTTTCACAAACTGCTGAAAACAGGCTGTACGTTGAAAAATAGGTGGCTTCAGCAATGCGATGAAAACATTTTGTTTTCTTCAGCAATTTCAATTTCAGTTCTTCAGCAATTTGTCGGCATGAGGAAGAAGCATGCACTTTGCCATTTTTAGTATAATAGGCAGCCTATTTGTAAGCATGAACTGTCCATAAATTGGACATTCTTAAACCAGGGGTTGCTGTACAGCAGAATGACATTTGAGTATAACCTATGATCCTTGTACCTGTCATCCTTTTGCTCATTTGGAAGTGTTAAGATCACTCTTAACCTCCCACCAACCAGTATGCTCCCACAGGGTGGGCCTCCTCAGGATGCCGTCACTAAAGCAATGTCGACTAGTGGTTCCCAGAGAAAGAGCCTTTTCTGTGGGGGCACCTACCCTTTGGAACAAGTTACCCCCCGGGATACGAATGATCCCAGATCTTCGGACTTTCCGTCGTGCACTTAAGACCTTTCTGTTTCACCAAGCCGGTTTAGCATAAATCTCTTCTAATTGTTTCAAATCTTTATGCTGAAGATTCTTAACTGATGTGCCAAACTGGCTTAATTATCTTATATTCACATTTTATATGTATGTTATTTTTTAACTGTTCACCAACCCTGAGTCCTTCGGGAGAAGGGTGGAATAAAAATTAATTAATTAATTGAATAAATAAATAAATAAATTAGGAGCCTGAGTGGCGTAGGAGGCTAATGCCTCCTCCTAAAGGCAGCAATTAACATCCAGCTGCCTGCAATTACACCAGTTCGAAACTCACCAGGCTCAAGGTCGACTCAGCCTTCCATCCTTTCTAAGGTGGGTAAATTGAGGACCCAGTTTGTTGGGGGCAATAAGCTGACTTTGTATAAATATTACAAAAGTATGAAGGCTATTGCTTAATGCATTGTAAGCCGCCCTGAGTCTCCGGAGAAGGGCGGCATATAAATCAAATTAAAAATAATAATAATAATAAATAATAAATAAATATTATTTATTTATATATACTCTAAAACAATACTCTAAAACGTTTAAATCAAGCCTTGATGCTCTCAAAACTTCTTCGACTGCAATTTCTACAAGCTCTTGCTATCTGTAGTGCAGGGTAGAACTAAGGGGAACTAAGATACAAAGATTTTATCTGGTCATCCAAGTCAGGTGCTTTTTTCAGGAGAAACTGGACTTTCTTATTTTTTCTTTCAAAGACGTTTCGCTTCTCATCCAGGAAGCTTCTCCAGCTCTGACTGGATGGTGGGGAATGGAAGGATTGATATTCCTTGCAGACAGCTGGTCATTTGCATCCGTCTAGAGCAGTGTTTCTCAACCTTGGAAGCTTGAAGATGGGTGGACTTCAACTCCCAGAATCCCCTGGCTGGGGGATTCTGGGAGTTGAAGTCCACCCACCTTCAAGCTTCCAAGGTTGAGAAACACTGTTTTAGAGAGTCCTTGAAGCACTGGGGGTTTATCCGTGTCCTCAGGGTGTCACCTGAGTGGTGCTCAAATGACCAGCTGTCTTCAAGGAATATCAATCTTTCCATTCCCCCACTATCCTGTCAGAGCTGAAGAAGCTTCTTGGATGAGAAGCAAAACGTCTTCAAAAGAACAAAAAACAAGGAAGTCCACTTGCCTCCTGAAAAAAGGCACCTTTCGAACAACCATGACCTGGATGACTGAGAATCTCTACGAATTTTAGGTATACAATTTGGGACGAACACCTTTCGAATGGTGTGGGAGTAGGAATGGATTTCCAGAGGGGAAAAAATGGCGGACTACAACAGAGGTGAAATGCTCCCGGTTCGGACTGGATCAATTGATCCGGTAGCAATGGTGGCGGGTGATTCGGAGAACCGGTAGCAAAAATCCCTGCCCCCCCTGTTATGCTTTCTCCTGCTTTCTGCTTTCTCCTGTTATGAAACCCCAAGGCCACCACTTGTCCCCCAAATGTCATTAGAGTGGAGCATCCCAAAGCTTTCGTCCTATTCTCACCCTCCCCAATTTCCAGAAGCCACGTCAACTAAACTTGCTCTCCAAGGCATCGTGGTTAAGAATTAATTTGGTGCTCCTAAGTAGAAAGAGCATCTCGCTAGAACAGTTATTATACCCACTTTATAAGCTAAATTCAGAAACACTCAAGAGTGCAGGCAGATCATGCCAGTTTAATTCTGGGTTGGACCTTTTCAGAAGAACTGGGGGGGGGAGGGGAGTCTGTGTCCTGCAACTTCATACCACTTCAGT
Organism: Coluber constrictor foxii; assembly: GCA_038048745.1. Classification (NCBI taxonomy): domain Eukaryota; kingdom Metazoa; phylum Chordata; class Lepidosauria; order Squamata; family Colubridae; genus Coluber; species Coluber constrictor. The sequence goes on from CM075967.1 coordinate 35,500,048, forward strand.
GGCAGGCCGGAAGGCCCAAAGATATAACATTGCTTTCTCAGGGAGTCAAGGACATCTTGCCTTGCACCTAGAGGGTTGAAACTGGGAGGTATCTTCAGTTTGGTGTTCTGGTCCGCCGACGGCCTGTGGAGCTGGCAGCAGAGTCGGAAAATAAGAAGGTTGGGGAGGAACATGGACTAGTCCTGGAGTCTGGGGAAGGCTCGGATACGGGCTCTGCATCGGAGGCAGAGAGAGGGCCAGGGCCATCTGGGAGTTATGTGCTGCCTCCGGAGTCTACAGTCGGACATTAGCAAGTCAGAGGAACAGGGGGAGCCTGTTCCCAGTGCGCGCATGCGCAGAGCTGCCAGGAAGCAAGAACAGTTAAAACAAAAGGGACGATTCGGGAGTAAGGCTTGGAGATGATTGGCCCCTCTCGTAAGACATAAAGGAGGAGCAAAGGCACGTCAGCCTTTGCAGGAAGCAACTTTGTTCATTCCGGTTGGTTTAAATTCTGAAGCTCCATTTTGACTCTGTGCTCCATGTGGCCTTGCAAAACTAATTGCCAATTAGGTCTTTGGCAGCGTGTCAAGGGAGATGAAGGTGGGTGTTAATTAGCCTTATCCCGAAGGACTGCAGTAGACTACTGTTGGACGCTTTACAAACTATTTGGGACTCATTGCGGGCTGTGAATGAACAGAATTCATCGCCGTTGAGATTAAAAAGAGGGTTTTGGGGACTAATCGTGTGCTTTTCACTGTCTCAAGAAACCTAGGTCAGAATATTTGGACAGTGGTGGCTATGTGATGGACATGTGGGCAGGGCCTTGAACTTTCCTTTGGGTGGGGACAACGTGGAAGCTTTCAGATTTGGGTTTTCCCAGAGGTGCCAATACGACATCTCTAATCAAAATGGAACTTTGAGGAACTTCAAGGCTCGGAGTCTTCTTTCATTGGGGGTGTTACTTGGAACCCTGACATTCAGCCTCAGCCAGCATGACTAATGTAGCTGAGCAATATTTGGAAAGCTTCAGCTTTCCCATGCCTCCTCTACTGACAGATTTCCTTGCTGCACAAACACCACACGAAGCTCCATGTTTGCAATCAGTTGGGTGTGTGTGTGTGTGTGGGGAGGGGGGGAATACCCCAGGCCCCCTCCCAGTGCTTCAAGATAAGTCGATTAAGAACAGGATAACAGAGTTGGAAGGGACCTTGGAGGTCTTCTAGTCCAACCCCCTGCTTAGGCAGGAAACCCTACACCACTTTAGACAAATGGTTATCCAATCTCTTCTTAAAAACTTCCAGTGTTGGAGCATTCACAACATCTGGAGGCAAGTTGTTCCACTGATTCATTGTTCTAATGGTCAGAAAATTTCTCCTTAGTTCTAAGTTGCTTCTCTCCTTGCTTAGTTTCCACCCATTGCTTCTTGTCCTGCCCTCAAGTGCTTTGGAGAATAGCTTGACTCCCTCTTCTTTGGGGCAGCCCCTGAGATATTGGAAGATTGCTATCATGTCTCCCCTAGTCCTTCTTTTCATTAACTAGACATACTAGTTCCTGCAAACGTTCTTCATATGTTTTAGCCTCCAGTCCCCTAATCCTCTTTGTTGCTCTTCTCTACACTCTTTCTAGAGTCTCCCCATCTTTTTTACATCGTGGCGACCAAAACTGGATGCAATATTCCAAGTGTGGCCTCACCAAGGCCTTATAAACTGAGGAATTAACACTTCACATGATCTTGATTCCAGCTCTCTGTTTATGCTTTTAGAATATGAAACGGCATTGGGCGTGTGCGTGTGTCTTAAAATGCCTTTTAAAGCAACATGCTCTGCCATCCAAATTAATTCACACCCGGGCACTAAGCATTTTTCAAGCTTCCTCTAATAAGCCTGCCTTTGGAAACAGTTATATTCAGTAATACGAAGCAGGCCTCCTTCTCCATCTGCTCAGAAAAAAAGAAAAAAAAGAAAGAGGAACAAACAAGCCAGGGCTGAAAGAAGGAAGGAAGGAAGCCTGCTCAACCATCTCCTAGGAAAACCATGCCAGAGTGACAAAAGCCTCTCCTTTACACACACACACACACACACACACACACACACACATGCAGGGGAGGAGTGGGGTGCTAAGAAAGGAGTAGGGACACAGATCCAGAAGGTACCAAAATAAGCTTGAGACTCCCCCTCAGTCAAGGGAGCCATGGTCAAACTCAGAAGCAATTTCAGCTCACTCATGTTTTTTTTCCCACCCACACGCCTATAAACATATTAAAAAACGTGGTTGGTTAATGTGTGCTTGGCTTGAGTCATCAGCCATATGATCAAAGACAAGGTTTTTTTTTTTTCAAAAAAAAAAAGAGAGGAGAGGAGGGGAGAGAAAAAACTGGTTTACTCACTGTCTTGGGCACAATCTGTTTTTTAGGCTGCCCGATCTTGAACGGAATCCTGGAGTGGAAAAAAAAGAGGAGAGAAAACAGCAGAGATAAGACCCTCGGCAAACAAGCTAGTATGTCAGGTTTAAAACAAACCTTTTCAAGAAGGGATATCGGGGATTTAAAAAAAATAATAATTTGGGAGCTGAGCATCTCACAGGAGCTCCCATCTTTGCTTGGCGAACACAGATCCTCTCTTATACACGCCCACCCCAACACTCAACGAGGGGTGAAATCCAGTAGGTTCTGGAAAACCAGCAGTGGAAATTTTGAGCAGTTCGGAGAATTGGCAAATACCACTTATGACTGGCCCCAGAGTGGGGTGGGGAATGGAGATATTGCAGTATCCTTTCCCCCTGGAGTGAGGTGGGAATGGGGATTTTGCAGTATCCTTCCCCTCAGTAGTAGGGTGGGAATGGGATCTTGCAGTATCCTTCTCCCCAGGAGTAGGGTGGGAATGGGATCTTGCAGTATCCTTCTCCCCAGGAGTAGGGTGGGAATGGGGATTTTGCAGTATCCTTTCCCCCTGGAGTGGAGTGGGAATGGGGATTTTGCAGTATCCTTCCCCCAGGAATGGGGTGGGAATGAAGATTTTGCAGTATCTGTCCCCCAGGTGTGGGGAGGGAATGGGGATTTTGCAGTATCCTTTCCCCCTGGAGTGGAGTAGGAATGGGGATTTTGCAGTATCCTTCCCCCAGGAGTAGGGTGGGAATGGGGATTTTGCAGTATCCTTTCCCCCTGGAGTAGGGTGGGAATGGGGATTTTGCAGTATCCTTCCCCCAGGAGTAGGGTGGGAATGGGGATTTTGCAGTATCCTTCCCCCATGGAGTGGAGTGGGAATGGGGATTTTGCAGTAGCCTTTCCCCCTGGAGTGGAGTGGGAATGGGGATTTTGCAGTATCCTTCCCCCAGGAGTAGGGTGGGAATGGGGATTTTGCAGTATCCTTCCCCAAGGAGCGGGGTAGGAATGGAGTTTTTGCAGTATCCTTCCCCTGCCATGCCCACCGAGCCACGCCCACAGAACCGGTAGGAAAAAAAAATAGATTTCACCACTGTCCCCAACCACTACTAAGCATACCGCCCCCTCCAAACAGCCAACTGCTTCTTTGACAGGACCAGAGGATGGTGGCGAGATAATTATGAATACCGCAGGCCTGGGCAGCTTTGGCAGAGGAAATCTCTGTATAATTTCAGCTGAAAAGCCAAACGGCAGGGATCGGGAAATAAAACCCACTGCAAACGTCTGCAAATCAGAACGGGGGACGCGAGGCGTCTATCTTATCTGAAAGCCGTCGGAATGGCGGCTTGTGGACTTCAACTCCCAGAATTCCTCAGCCAGCTGGCTGAGGAATTCTGGGAGTTGAAGTCCACAAGTCTTAAAGTAGCCCAGGTTGGAGACCCCTGGTATAGGGCAGGGGTCTCCAACTCAAGGCCTGGGGGCCGGTTCCGGCCCACGAGCTGGCAGAGGGTTGCAGGAAGCTGTTGCCGTCAAAAACGGAGCTCGAGAGGCGGTTTTCGCTGGCAGAGCGCTCGAGCCGCCAAAGGCGCCTCCAATAGGAGTGGCGTCAAGCTGGCCATGCCTCCCTCCACACACCCCCCCCGAGGTCAAACACAACCCTGATGCGGCCCTTAATAAAATCGAGTTTGACACCCCTGGTGTAGGGTCTCCTGCTTATTGGACTAGAAGACCTCCCTGTTGTTCAACCCTGTTGTTCTGTTATGTTCTGTTCTATTCTAATTTCTATTCTATTCTATTTCTATTCTAATTTTTATTCTATTTTATTTTCTTTCTATTTCTATTCTATTCCATTCATTGTTCTATTTTATTCTATTCCTATTCTATTCTATTCTAATTTCTACTCTATTCTAATTTCTATTCTATTCTAATTTCTATTCTATTCCATTCATTGTTCTATTTTATTCTATTCCTATTCTATTCTATTCTATTCTATTCTATTCTATTCTATTCTATTCTATTCTATTCTATTCTATTCTATTCTATTCTATTCTATTCTATTCTATTCTATTCTATTCCCTGACCTCCGAACGTTCCGTCGGGCCCTGAAAACGTATCTTTTCCAACTTGCCGGTCTAGCCTGATCCCCGTTGAATCTTAGTGTCCTAGTGTTGTGGTATTTTAATATTTAAATTGTTCTTAACAGTCAGCCAAAGTTTATATGGGTTTTAATTGACTTTTAACTTTTGTACACTGTATTTTTATCTGGCTGTACACCGCCCTGAGTCCGCAAGGAGAAGGGCGGTATATAAATCCAATAAATAATAATAATAATAATAATAATTTTGTAGTCCAGTCCAGTCCAGTCCAGTCCAGTCCAGTCTATGTCATGCTCCATATTTAGGGCTTTACACAATTTCCATTCCCTGTGTGTGTGTGTGTGTGTGTGTGTTAAAGAAAGAATCAGACATCCTGCGAGTTCCGGAACTTTAAAATTTTAAAATACTTAAAATTTTATTTAACTACGTTTTCATCAGCCATTTAATTATTTTAAAATTTTAAGTTCTGGAGCTATAAGCTGGTGGACATTATAACTCACTCACGCTCTCTTCTTCCCACAGCCTGCCCACCCACCCAAGTGAAACATATGTGTTTCAATCTCTGTGTATGTATGACGTACCACATGTTTTCAAGTGGATTTTTATTTTTAATGCAAACTCGTCTCATCTTTCTAGTTATAAGCAACCTGTAGGGTCAAGGCAGCTTTCTATATTGTAGTGCCTTTTCAAATGTCATAGTTTTTTTCCCCCAGCAACAGATGACTGACATACTAACATGTTCGGTTGTATGTGCAGATAGATTCCAGCCAAAAGAATGTTTTATTTCTTCACAAAATTTATATTCCTTCTTGTTTCCCAAAAGATTAAGGGATACATATGGCTTTACCTTCCAGACATCAGCTCTATCGAAGTCTGAATCGCCTCTGATATACTTTGGAATAGAGGCGTAAGAACCGTTTTATAAATCAATGATAATCTGTGCCCCTCTTCCATCAATCACAGTATGGACGGTTGCAGGAACTGGGCATGGCTGGTCTAGTGAAGAGAAAGACCAGGGGAGACAGGATAGCAGTCTTCCAATATTTGAGGGGCTGCCACAGAGAGGAGGAAGGGGGTCAAGCTATTTCCCAAGGCACCTGAAGGCCAGACAAAGAATAATGGATGGAAACTGAACAAGGAGAAATTCAACCTGGAAATAAGGAGGAATTTTCTGACAGCGAGAACAATCACCCAATGGAACAGAAGTTGCTTTCAGAAGTTGTGGGAGCTTCATCACTGGAGGCTTTCAAGAAGAGACTGGACTGCCATCGGTCATAAATGGTGTAGGGTCTCCTGCTTTGGAGTGGGGTTGGACTAGATGACCTACAGGGTCCCTTCCAACTCTGTTAATCTGTAATCTGAATTTAGAGCAGCTAATGGTCTCTACTATTCTTTCCAGTATTTCAGGGGCTGCCCCAAAGAAAAGGGAGTCAAGCTATTCTCCAAAGCCCTGAGGGTAGAACAATGGGTGGAAACTCATCAAGGAGAGAAGCAACTTAGAACTAAGGAGAAATTTCCTGATAGTGAGAACAATTAATCAGTGGAACAACCTGCCTCCGAAGTTGTGAATGCTCCAACACTGGAAGTTTTAAAGAAGATGTTGGATAACCATTTGTCTGAAGTGGTGTAGTGTTTCCTGCCTAAGCAGGGGGTTGGACTAGAAGATCTCCAAGATCTCATCTAACTCTGTTATTCTAACTAACATTCTAACTAATTCCTATGTGATGGTTGTTTAATGCTTCTAATCCATCTCTGGCTGGGAGATCTCTGTAGTGCTGAATCTCATTTTCATTGCCACCGAGAAAGAAGCAAAACTTTGCCCAAAAAGTGGGTTTCAACCCCTTTAATAGTGGAGTGTTAATTTTATTGTATTTTATTGGTTCGATTGATACGCCGCCCCTTCTCCAGAGACTCAGGGCGATTTGTAACTCCCTTCTCACAATGTACAGATTTATACTGCTTTTCTTCAACAAGGTTTGTGGCCGTCAACGAAAACATCTCCAGGATCGTCTGCAGCCGAAGGTCGAGAGAATGAGCCCCCCTTTCTCAAAATCCTGCTTCGACGCAGACATTAAAAATGGATAGGCTTCCGTCGAGCCCCTCTTGAAACCCCAAAGTGGAAATAATGCTTAAAATAAATAAAGGGCATTGTTGCTCTCGGTCAGCAGTTCCCCACGCTCCTTCCGAATTGCAGGCTCCAGTCAAGAATACCAGTTCAATCACTCCCAATGGCCAGGACATAAATGTTTCATCGCATACTTCTCCTCCAGTACATACGTGTTCTTTCGCCTCTAGCAGAAGCCACTCAGCGAAGAACAAGATCAAGTTCAATAGGATTTACGTGTAGGGAAATATGCACAAGAGTATCTGGACATAGTCATGCCTCAAGGCAGCCTTAGAGGCAGAAGGCATCCAGATGGTTTTAAGAAGACAGCTTCCTCTTGCTTGGTTTTGGAAAATGTGAAGGGTTAATCCACTATTCCTTTGGCATACGTCCATCCTACTCCTGCAGAAGGGGTGACAGAAGATCTCAGGGCTCCTTGGTATGTTCTATGCTTGCTTTCTTACAATAGCCCTTAGACTTATATACCGCTTCACAGTGTTTTTGCACCCTCTCTAAGCAGTTTACAGAGTCAGCCTCTTGCCCTCAACAATCTGGGTCCTCATTTGACCCACCTCGGAAGGATGGAAAACTGAGTCAGCCTTGAGTCAATCAGGATCGAACTGCTAGCAGTGGGCAGAGAGAGGGAAGGAAGGAAGGAAGGAAGGAAGGAAGGAAGGAAGGAAGGAAGGAAGGAAGGAAGGAAGGAAGGAAGGAAGGAAGGAAGGAAGGAAGGAAGGAAGGAAGATAGCAATATCACTTAGACTTATATACCACTTCACAATGTTTTACAGCCCTTTCTAAACAGATTACAGAGTCAGCCTCTTGCCCCCAACAATCTGGGTCCTCAACTCTTCATTTTACTGACTCTGGAAGGCTGAGTCAACCTTATTCCGATCACAATCGAACTGCTGACAGTCGGCAGAGTTAGCTTGGAATACTACATTCTAACCACAAGGAGGGAGGGAGGGAGGGAGGGAGGAAGATAGCAATAGCACTTAAGACTTATATACCGCTACACAGTGCTTTACAGCCCTCTCTAAGCGGTTTGCAGCCTCTTGCCAACAATCTGGGTCCTCGTTTTACCAACCTCGGAAGGATGGAATGCTGAGTCAACCTTATTCCGATCACAATCGAACTGCTGACAGTCGGCAGAGTTAGCTTGGAATACTACATTCTAACCACAGGGAGGGAGGGAGGGAGAGAGGGAGGGAGGGAGGAAGGAAGATAGCAATATCACTTAAGACTTATATACCGCTACACAGTGCTTTACAGCCCTCTCTAAGCGGTTTGCAGCCTCTTGCCAACAATCTGGGTCCTCGTTTTACCAACCTCGGAAGGATGGAAGGTTGAGTCAACCTTGAGCCGGTCAGGATCGAACTGCTGGCAAATCGGCAGAGTTGGCCTGCAATGATGCCTTCTAACCCCTGCGCCACCACACGGCTGCTTTATTACCCAAAGTAGGTAACATCATCAGGGCTGGCAAGGAATGCGGTTTGCTCTAACATTGATGATGTAACCTAGTTTGGATAATGAAACATCTACAAGAAAGGTACCAACCTCAGAGAGCACCAAGGAGACCTCAATTTCTCTTCCGTCATCCTCGCTGGAGGAGTAGGATGAAAGCGTGATGAAGGAATAGTGGATTAACTCCTCACATTTTCTAAAGCCAAGTTAAGAGGGAGAGAGCACCTAAGACCCTTCGTTTCAACCCTGGGCTACAAATATTCTCCTTTATCAGTAGAACACCGTCCCATAGGTAGTCCTTGACTTACGATAGTTCGTTTAATGAACATTTGAAGTTACAACGGCACTGAAAAAGTTTTTTTCATATTTATGATGGTCAGGTGATTTACCTTCAAATGCTTGACAACTGGGTTCATATTTCGTGTCCCGGGGTCACACGGACCATTTTTTGTGACCTTCTGACGAGCAAAGTCGGTGAGGAAGCCTTAACGGCCGTGTGACCAACTTAACAACTGCGAGGATTTGCTTAACGAAAGTGGCAAATAAAGGTCATAAAATGAAGCAAAGCTCACTTAAGAAATTTAATAGATTAACAGAGTCGGAAGGGACCTTGGAGGTCATCTAGTCCAACTCCCCACCGAAACAGGAGACCCTACACCATTCCTGACCGATGGCAGTCCAGTCTCTTCTTGAAAGCTTCCAGGGATGAAGCTGCCACAACTTCTGAAGGCCACTTCTGTTCCATGGGTTGATTGTTCTCACTGTCAGAAAGTTCCTCCTCATTTCTAGGTTGAATCTCTCCTTGATCAGTTTCCATCCATTGTTCCTTGTCTGGCCTTCAGGAAAATAGCTGGAAAATAGCTTGACCCCCTTCCTCCTCTCTGTGGCAGCCCCTCAAATATTGGAAGACTGCTCTCCTGTCTCCCCTGGTCCTTCTCTTCTCTAGACTAGCCATGCCCAGTTCCTCCAACCGTTCTTCATATGTTTTAGTCTCTGGGCCTTTGATCATTTTAGATAGATTCAGATTAACAGAGTTGGAAGGAACCTTGTACGTCATCTAACCCCCCCGCCCAAGCAGGAGACCCTACCCCATTTCTGACAGATGCCAGACCGGTCTCTTCTTGAAAGCCTCCAGTGATGAAGCTCCCACAACTTCTGAAGGCAACTTCTGTTCCATGGGTTGATGGTGAGAACCATCTTTATTCCTCCTTATTTCCAGGTTGAATCTCTCCTTGTTCAGTTTCCATCCCTTATTCCTTGTCTGGCCTTCGGGTGCTTTGGAAAAGTAGCTTGACCCCTTATCTTAGAATCTTAGTTCTTACTTAGCAATATAAACTTTGGGCTCGATTGCCGTCGTAAATCGAGGACTACCTGTACTTAACACCAGCTCTGAAAGGGAAAACCAGAACTGCCCTGGGCAAGCAAGCAGGTGCCCAAATTTGAGCCTGATGCGACGGATGTTTGGTGCATTTGCTCATGAAGCCACCTGCCATGGACACGTTGGGCGCAAGCCGCAAATACTACAACCCACAGGAAACAGCGCTCTGCGCTGACCACTATATATAATCTGACCAATGAGGCTGAAGAGAGAGAAGGGTCACAAATGAAGGTTTGAGTCATTTCTTTTCCTGCTTTGCCAAGTCTCCACCATTGTTTTCTAACCAAGTATATAATTTTGCCACCAATAATAAACCTGGCCTGAAAACCAGACCCTTCCGAACCGAGCCTGAAGCTCTCAAACAGCCTTAGTCACAAATGTATAAATTTAATTTTTTTTTTTGCTGCGTTTCCTGTTTATTGTTCTGCAAGAAAACTGATGTAATTTTAGTCCCTTTAACTCTTTCTAGGTTTGTTGGCTCTCCCCCCCCCTCCCCTCGACAGCAATGAATTCCATGGCTTCCATTAACAACGAGTGTTTGGCATATAATGACATCGTCAACACAATTTGGGGGTTTTAGATGCGAGAAATACTAAGGTTTTTTTTTTTTTAATCCTTTCCAGTTTTCTGTGACACGGGCAAACCCATGAAATTAAGGTAGTTCCACAGTTATTCTTACAGGGAATTAATTAAACCTTACAAGAGCAGTTTGTTTTCTGACATTCTTCCCCCATGAAATGACTATGGTAAGTATGTGTTACAGAATGTGAGACAGCTTTTTTTAAAATATATATATATATATATATATATTATGTTTCCAAGTCTTCGTGTTTTAGAAAAGAAGGGCAAATCTGGTTGCCGATGTGATAAATTAATTCTGTAGAATAATAAGCCATTTCTTTCTGTACAGTTGGTAGAAATATCCTGAGTGAGGATGGTATAGAGAAAATGGCTAAATCCAGAAAAGGTCTATGGCGAAAGGAGGAGGGGAGGGGAGGGAGAAAAAACCAGCTAATTTCCCCAGGCTGAAATCTTCAGACATGATGGAATTATCCCTCCCAAAACTCCCATTCTGGCTGAGAGAAAATTCCAGGAAACTTAACCCCAAGGCATTTGGAAGACATCAAGTTATAGGAGAGGGATCCACGATATTAAAAGATAATGCAAGAATTATTTATTTATTTTTTAAATACTTCCGGTTGTATCTTCCAAGTACGGTATGTTTCGGCAAGGAAGCGATTATGTCTTCTGACTGATTGGGGTGAAAGATAGCAAAATAAAACTGAGTCTGAGAAGGTTGGAGGTATTATACAGGCCTTTGACAGGACAGAAAGCCCTGAAGATTAAGATAAAGAGAATTAAAGGTATTTCGTAATGGGAAGTGCCCAACATTGAAAGAAAGAGCTTTAATATATGCAATAATTTGGAGCCAGGCTCAGTGCTGAAATACTTTGAAGTGTGGGAAAGTAGTAAGAAGTAGCAAGTTATTCTGCACATCAACAAATGCCTCTGATCTTAGTTTATAGCCAGAGGAGAGTCATGATGTAACTTTTAGAGAGAGGTTAAAATATAACTGTACTTATTATAACTGCTGTGAAGAAGATTGTAAGCTATTTCTTTGTACCTTTCAATTGTTGTTTTTCATTTTTTATTTATTTATTGTTTATTTATTGGTTCGATTTATATGCCGCCCTTCTCCGGAGACTCAGGGCGGCTTACAATGTGTTAAGCAATAACCTTCATACTTTTGTATATACCTGCTTAGTAGGGCTTTCGCCCCCCCCCCCAAGCGGTGTTCTTTTTTATACAAAGTCAGCTTATTGCCCCCACAATCTGGGTCCTCATTTTACCTGCCTCGGAAGGATGGAAGGCTGAGTCAACTTCGAGCCTGGTGAGATTTGAACTCGCAGTAATTGCAGGCAGCTGGCAGCTAAGCGCTACTTTAACAGCACTTTAGTCCGCTGCGCCACCAAGGCTCTAAATCTTTTCTCATTTAGTTTGTATTGGCATTTATTATTGCTCTTAAAACGCGCGCACCTCTGATCTTGTATTACTATTCGAGTATGGAATCCAGTGGTTTAGTGATCCAGTGGTGTCTGCCTTTTTCTGGTTGGAGATATATTTATATATACACACACACACATATGGTTTGGTGGTCTAGAGGTGGAGCTCTCGCCTCACAATCAGGAGTCTGTGAGTTCGATCCTAGGTAGAGGCAGATATTTCTCTCTCTGGGCACAATGAGAATATATTTGCTAGAAAAAATACTCTGCATTGGCGACAGGAAAGGCATCCGGCCAGTAAACACTCAGCTCCATTCAATTGCCCAGACTCTACCCTGCAAGGGATTATGGGGTCGTTAAAAGAAGATGATATATGTGTGTGTGTGTGTGTGTGTTTAATTTATAATTGATTGAGAAAAAGAAAAGACATCAATGTGGCCGCTGCCCAATAACTGAGGTCAGAGGCACAATGCAGGCCCAGTTTAGGCACCTCATCATCCACGTGTGAATATTCCTTTATGCAAGAAAAGAAAACTTACATTTTTTTGCTTTTGGTTTGAAATATACCTGACACACAGAATAGAGGAAGCTAAGGATTCAATTATTAATACTAATAATTTTTAAAAAGATCAAATAAAGGTTTCTGATCTTGGCTTATTCACATTAACCGTAGATGATATAAAGCCAAGTCTACTTGCATGCTTTCTGATTAAAAAAATAAATAAAATAAAATTGTACAATTCATACAAAACCAAACGTTTTTTAAAAAAAACACAGGCAGCACAAAAAAAAAAACCCTCAACAGTTATGCTAATTAAAATTTAGATGAAAAGTAATAAAAAGAGCCTGCCACCTACATTATAATTGCAAACTATTTGATGAATGCAACTTAATGGGCAGGTCAAAGTGTACCCATTCAAGTTACAGCACTACTAGAACGGGAGAAGGACTCCAGGGCTCTGAAGATCAGAGTGGGAAACTAAAAAAAAAGTTATCTGGAAAAAAACCACAAGAAACCACTTCTATTGTGTTGCCAACACAATACCGAGCCCTTGCGTTGAATCTGATTTGAGGTGTCCTTATCTCGGCGTGGATCTGTCCCTAGTCATTTATAATACATGGCATTCAAGATGGACTCGGGGTTGTGATCAAACATCTAACATTAAAGTAATATTAGGCATTTAATCAGCCTTTGAACTCTGGTGCTGGAGAAGATTCCTGCGAGTCCCTTGGACTGCAAGGCGATCCAACCGGTCAGTCCTAGAGGAGATCGACTCCGACTGCTCTTTAGGAGGCCAGATCCCGAAGATGAAACTCAAATCTCTCCCCCTGGAGAGAAGACTCTCCAAGGAGAGAGTCTTCTCTGTGGGAGCTCTTGCCCTATGGAAAGAATTGCCCCCAGAAATACGTAGGATCCCCAACATTCGTACCTTTTGCTGTGCCCTTAAGACTCTCCTATTCCAACAAGCTGGTCTGACGGAATGATGAATTTTAATGGAGCATTTTAGTCCTGGGGTTTTTTAATAATTCGGCCAAACCACTGAATCCGTTTTAAATTGTTTTAACTTTTGTGTTTATATTGTTTTTATTATTGGCTGTACACCGCCCTGAGTCCCTGGGGAGAAGGGCGGTATAAAAGTTTAATTAATTAATTAAATAAATAAATAAAAAATAGTTTGGCCACCTTATAAGAAGGAAGGACTCACTGAAGAAGAGCCTAATGCTGGGAAAAATTGAAGGCGAAAGAAAAAGGGAATGACAAGAGAATGAAGTGGCTGGATGGAGTCACTGAAGCAGTCGGCGTGAGCTTAAATGGACTCCAGAGGATGGTAGAAGACAGGAAGGCCTGGGGGAACATTGTCCAAGGAGTCACGATGGGTTGGACATGACGTCACAACTAACAACAACAAAAGGCATGTAATCAAATATGGGAACTTTTGGAACAAGCAGCCCACGGATCATATGCATATTCATGCCGAATGAATGGAAATAACTGTAGCAAAAAGCTGTGATTTAATTGGTCATTCTCTGGCGGGATGCAGTCATTTGACCTTAGCACTTCATACCAATCAAGACCAAGAGTACAGCTTCGCAAAAGCCGTCGTTGAGCAGTTTTTTGCAAGCTTAGATGAAACTGGAGATTACGCTAGTATTTCAGAACGTCAGTAATTCTAGGGCAGCCTGACTGGGTTTATATAGCATTGCTCCTATTTTAGCCTGAGACGGCAAGAATTTCTTCAACGATTAACCAAGAGATAATGAAATCCATCCATCCTCTATCACCCAGCACATTCTCTTTATGACACCCAATACCGTATATGAATGGAAAGGTGCGTTAAGAGTGCAAGTGAAATCACATTCACTACTTTCTGGACGTTTTTTTTTTCCTTCTGGCAGCCAGCAGGCCCTATGCTGCCCATTGGGAGACTTATATAGATCTATTTCTGGCTCGTTAGCCTTCATCAGTAAGCCATACCCACATCTCATGTATCCTTCCTGTATCTTATTTTCTATTACTTTTATATCTATAAAATATCTATTTTCTTACTTTTATCTATTTATAATATCTATTTTCTTACTTTTTGTAGGTTTTATGTGTGTTTTTCTTTTAGCCAGGTTTTTTCCTACGTAACCAAGATTTTTCTGCAACCCTAGTTGAGTGAAATCACATTCACTACTTTCTGGGCGTTTTTTTTTTCCTTCTGGCAGCCAGCAGGCCCTATGCTGCCCATTGGGAGACTTATATAGATCTATTTCTGGCTCGTTAGCCTTCATCAGTAAGCCACACCCACATCTCATGTATCCTCCCTATAAAGGTACAATACATATTTTCTTACTTTTCGTAGGTTTTATGTGTGTTTTTCTTTTAGCCAGGTTTTTCCTACGTAACCAAGATTTTTCTGCAACCCTAGTTGAGTGAAATCACATTCACTACTTTCTGGGTGTTTTTTTTTTTTCCTTCTGGCAGCCAGCAGGCCCTATGCTGCCCATTGGGAGACTTATATAGATCTATTTCTGGCTCGTTAGCCTTCATCAGTAAGCCACACCCACATCTCAGGTATCCTCCCTGTATCTTATTTTCTATTACTTTTATATCTATAAAATATCTATTTTCTTACTTTTATCTATTTATAATATCTATTTTCTTATTTTTTGTAGGTTTTATGTGGGTTTTTTCTTTTAGCCAGGTTTTTTCCTACGTAACCAAGATTTTTCTGCAACCCTAGTTGAGCGAAATAAATCTATATAAGTCTCCCAATGGGCAGCATAACTCCTGCTGGCTGCCGGAAGGAAAAAAAAGGGGGAAAAAAGCCCAGAAAGTAGTGAATGTGATTTCACTCAACTAGGGTTGCAGAAAAATCTTGGTTACGTAGAAAAAAACCTGGCTAGATTTAGATTTAGATTTTATTGGATTTATATACCGCCCTACTCCCGAAGGACTCAGGGCAGTGTACAGCCAACGATCAAAATACATATATACAAAACTTAAAAGAAAACACACACACACACACACGTATGAATGTATGTATAAAAAATAAAAAAGCCAATAACTTGGAACAAAACAAAGTGAAAATAAAAGGGCGATCTATGAAACTGGAAGAATGTTCTGGAGGATTCTTTCAACGGCATCTTCTCCATCTGCAGGAAGATTGCAGTAGACCGTTTAACAGAATAATTAAATCAACACTATTTTCAAGGAAAACATTGGAGCCACTTTCTAAAGTCAAGGCATTGGCGCCCCGGTGAAAAGTTTCAGCAAAAGACATTTAACAGATTTTTTTTTTAAAAAAAACCCCAATGTCAATAAGTTTCCAAAGACTCAACAATCTGCTCTTGTGTTATCATTAGAAGATCCTACATCAAACTTTAGCACATGTCTTAAGACCACAACTCCAACCGTTCTCAGATAATTCTTGAGGGTTGTGTAGTCTCAACCTGTCTGGAAAGCACCTGGCTGGAGAAAGGAGGCTTATTTTATGATCAGTGGTGGCGCTGAAACTAGATCCATGCAACTCTGGGTTAGAAACCAGTAGACCATACTGGGTTTCTAATCCGGAGTTGCATGGATCAGAATTGAAGCCGTAAGTGCCACGCGAAAAGGATGCTGTTCATCTAATTAAGCAGTAACAAACTGCAGCATACTTGACCTACCCATTCTTGTCAATTGGGCCAGTCAATTTCACAGGGGGATGGACAATAGGCTACAACACTGCATGGAATCGAGCCCATTAAATGGCTTGTGTGATATGTTGTCCCTGGGGTGGGGGGTTATTTTATGTTATTTTATTAATTTATTCTCTTTTTTTATTGTTTATACACACACACACACATATAGGTAACGGTTCCCCTCGCACCTATGTGCTAGTCGTTCCCGACTCTAGGGGGCGGTGCTGATCTCCGTTTCAAAGCCGAAGAGCCAGCGCTGTCCGAAGACGTCTCCGTAGTCATGTGGCCGGCATGACTCAATGCCAAAGGCACAGAGAATGCTGTTAACTTCCCACCAAAGATAGTCCCTATTTTTCTACTTGCATTTTTTATCTGCTTTCAAACTGCTAGGTTGGCAGAAGCTGGGACAAGTCACGGGAGCTCACCCCGTTAAGCGGCACTGGGGATTCGAACTGCTGAACTGTTGAACTTTTGATCGACAAGCTCAGCATCTTAGCTATTGAGCCACTGTGTCAATAGATAGATAGATGATAGATAGATAGATAGATAGATAGATAGATAGATAGATAGATAGATAGATAGATAGATAGATAGATATAGATAACAGATAGATAGATAGATAGATAACAGATAGATAGATAGATAGATAGATAACAGATAGATAGATAGATAGATAGATAACAGATAGATAGATAGATAGATAGATAGATAGATAGATAGATAGATAGATAGATAGATAGATAGATAGATAGATATAGATAACAGATAGATAGATAGATAGATAGATAGATAGATAGATAGATAGATAGATAGATAGATAGATAGATATAGATAACAGATAGATAGATAGATAGATAGATAGATAACAGATAGATAGATAGATAGATAGATAGATAGATAGATAGATAGATAGATAGATAGATAACAGATAGATAGATAGATAGATAGATAGATAGATAGATAGATAGATAGATAGATAACAGATAGATAGATAGATAGATAGATAGATAGATAGATAGATATAGATAACAGATAGATAGATAGATAGATATAGATAACAGATAGATAGATAGATAGATAGATAACAGATAGATAGATAGATAGATAGATAGATAGATAGATAGATAGATAGATAGATAACAGACAGATAGATAGATAGATAGATAACAGATAGATAGATAGATAGATAGATAGATAGATAGATAGATAGATAGATAGATAGATAGATAGATAGATATTCTTGTAAGCCGCCTTGAGTCGCCATGTGCGAATGGGCAGCAATATAAATTTCCAAATAAATAAATAAACAAATAAACAAACTTGCAGGTTCAATTACACGACTTGACATCAGTTAGACTTAAACTTAGAGTAACTTTACTGTCACTTTGAACGTACACTCATCGGCCTACGTTAAAATGAAAATTTCGTTGCACACAGCTCTCGGAGAGTTGACAAAATAGGCTGGCAAACAGGCAAAGGTAAAGGAGGCTTTGCTATCACCAAGTAGACTTCCTAGAAAGAAAAGGAAATGTCATTGAACAAGCTTTATCAATGGTTTATTCGTCCGATCTAAGAAGAGCTTTCCGGATGCTGTGATCCCTAATCTGCCTCAAGAGGGCGCTGAGGGCTGAGCACAGACCATTCTGGAGACCTCATGGGACTCACAGAAAATCATTTTCACACAATCTTGGAGAGAAAAAAATTGCAAGCCTGGCATTCGAAAACTTTTCGTTTGTATTTATCAGGAATGCATCCCGCATTTGTCTGAGAATTAATGCATTCCTATTGTTTTTAATTTACCTTTATTTGAGAATTGAAGGAAGCGGGCAATAATAGGCTTGTGCTTCTCATTCTGACCTTAACCACAACCTGGGTTGGGCTGGGAGAAGGACTGGCCCAAAGTCACTCAGCCGGCTTTCATGCCTCAGAAAGGACTAGAACTCACAAATTCCTGGTTTCTAAGTCCAGCACCTTAACCAACCGGTTTTCTTATTTTGTACACTTTATAGCAGTCTGGCTAAATTTTTTGCCGTTGCGTGCCAAAAGCGAGGGGAGCACAGAGGCGGTCGCCTTCCCGCGGGCCCACACCCATAATTCAATCCCCTCCCCATGCATGCATACGCGACCCCCTCTGCACTCCCTCTGCTTTTGGCAAGCGATGGCCAAAAGGTTACCGGTGGGCCCAGTAGGCCCGTTTTTCGCCCTCCCCAGGCTCCAGAGGCTTTCTTGGAGCCTGGGGCGGGTGAAAATGGCCTCCCCGCCCCCCGAGGTCCTCCGGAGGCCAGAAATGGCCCGTTTTCTAACTTCTAGTGGGCCTGGAAGACCCAAAAATCAGCTGGCTGGCAGGCACATGTGATCTGGAGCTGAGCTGTGACATTGGTTTGCCATCCTGGCTTTATAGCATCAACCTTGTGAATTCTCAACTTTCCTCTTTCTGTATTCAAAATGGACAGTGATTAATGTGTGTGTGTGTGTGTGTGTGTGTGTGTGTATACTGGTGTGTGATGAATGTATGTACCTGTGTGTGTGTGTGTTTTCTGATATATATATATGTATATAATATGTGTATATGTTTGTTATGTATGTGTATCAGTAGATATATACTTTAGAGCATGTACACTGAGAGCCTATGCACCAAAGACAAATTCCTTGTGTGTCCAATCACACTTGGCCAATAATGAATTCTATCTATCTATCTATCTATCTATCTATCTATCTATCTATCTATCTATCTATCTATCTATCTATCTATCTATCTATCTATCATCTATCATCTATCTATCTATCTATCTATCTATCTATCTATCTATCTATCTATCTATCTATCTATCTATCTATCCTTTAGAGCAGGCAACAGAATTTCATTTTTAATGTGGGCCAGTGCAGTTACAGTAAAAAAAAAAATGACAATCAAAGTTATCTTATCTTTCAGAAGTACGGTACAGTTAAATTCAGGGTAGAAAACGATTGAAATTACGTTCCCAGAGTTTGGTTTTAATCTTAAAAGTGATTCTATTCTATTCTATTCTATTCTATTCTATTCTATTCTATTCTATTCTATTCTATTCTATTCTATTCTATTCTATTCTATTCTATTCTATTCTATTCTATTCTACTCTCCTCTCCTCTCCTCTCCTCTCCTCTCCTCTCCTCTCCTCTCCTCTCCTCTCCTCTCCTCTCCTCTACTCTCCTCTACTCTACTCTATTAATTCTATTCTTATATTCTGTTATTCCATTCCATTCTATTTTATTCTGTAGTTCTGTTCTGTTCTGTTCTGTTCTATTCTACATTCTCTTCCCCCCTCCCCCCTCCCCTTTTCTCCTTCTCTTCTCTCCTTTTCTCTCCTCTCACCTCCCCGGGACTGAATGCATAGGTATGCCAGGGACCCTACCAAGACCACCCAGGACTGGAGGTAAAGCTGCTATGTTCCCATGCATACCGATAGCCAAGAACAGCCTCTGAAAGCAGCAACAGCAGCCTTCCAAAGGAAGCGGCTCCTTTAAAGGTTTGGGAAACCTTTAAATCAGGCAAATGCATTTTGCAAAGTATGGCCTTTCAAGATAGATAGATAGATGATATAGATAGATGATAGATAGATATAGATGATAATAGAGATAGATAGATAGATTGAAAGGCCATACATTTTGATAGATAGATTGAAAGGCCATACATTTTGCAAAGTATGGCCTTTCAAGATAGATAATGATAGATAGATAGATAGATAGATAGATAGATAGATAGATAGATAGATAGATAGATAGATAGATAGATGATAGATAGATAATATAGATAGGTGATAGATAGATATAGATGATAATAGAGATAGATAGATAGATTGAAAGGCCATACATTTTGATAGATAGATTGAAAGGCCATACATTTTGCAAAGTATGGCCTTTTAAGATAGATAATGATAGATAGATAGATAGATAGATAGATAGATAGATAGATAGATAGATAGATAGATAGATAGATGATATAGATAGGTGATAGATATAGATGATAATAGAGATAGATAGATAGATGATAGAGATAAGAGATAGGTCGATTAGATATAGATGATAGAAATATATAGACAGATAGATAGATATAGATGATAGATAGATCAATTATATAGATAGATAGATAGATAGATAGATAGATGATATAGATGATAGATAGATATAATAGAAATAGATAGATAGATAGATAGATAGATAGATAGATAGATAGATAGATAGATAGATAGATAGATGATATAGATAGATGATAGATAGATAATGGATAGATAGATATGGATGATAATGATAGATAGATAGATAGATAGATAGATAGATAGATAGATAGATAGATAGATAGATAGATAGATAGATGATAGAAATAAGAGATAGGTCGATTAGATATAGATAGATGATAGAAATATATAGACAGATAGAGATGATAGATAGATCAATTAGATAGATAGATAGATAGATAGATGATAGAAATAAGAGATACGTCGATTAGATATAGATAGATGATAGAAATATATAGATAGAGATGATAGATAGATCAATTAGATAGATAGATAGATAGATAGATAGAGAGATGATAGAAATAAGAGATACGTCGATTAGATATAGATGATAGAAATATATAGATAGATAGAGATGATAGATAGATCAGATAGATAGATAGATAGATAGATAGATAGATAGATAGATAGATAGATAGATAGATAGATGATAGATAATTAGATAGATAATCTATCTATAATCTATCTATAATGTATAATTTATAGTCTATCTGCCTGCCTGCTCTCTCTCTCTCTCTCTCTGTGGTGGAATTCAATTTTTTTACTACCTGTTCTGTGGCTTCGCAGGGGAAGGATACTGCAAAATCTCCATCCCCACCCCACTCTGGGGCCAGCCAGTGGTGGTATTTGCCGGTTTTCTGAACTACTCAAAATTTCCATTGCCGGTTCTCCAGAAACCTGTCAGAACCCACTGAATAGCACCCCTGATATATTCCCATTTACAGGTGGCCCCCAACTTACGACAGTTCACTTACTGACCGTGGCATTTTTTTCTCACACTTACAACCGCTGCAACCATCCCCGGGGTCATGGGGGTCGAAATTCAGATGCTTGGCAACTGGCTTGCATGTACGATGGTTGCAATGTCGTTGGGGGGGGGGGGGAGGGAGATGTCACCTAATCCCCTTATCAGCAAAGTTGATGAGGAAGCCCCATTCCCTTAACAACGGTGTTGTTAACTTTCGTAAGTGCACTTACGAAAGATCGTAAAGTGGGGCAAATCCACTTATTTATTTATTTAATTTATTTATTTTATTAGATTTATAAACCGCCCTACTCCCGAGGGACTCAGGGCGGTGTACAGCCATAAATAAAACATATAAATACAAAAATTTAAAATAGAATAAAACGAATTAAATAATTTGGCTGACAATTTAAAACCCCAGTAATTTAATGAATTACTTTTTTGTTGTTGTTAAATTTAATTTATATGCCGCCCTTCTCCAGAGACTCAGGGCGGCCTACAGTGCGTTAAGCAATAGCCTTCATACTTTTGTATATTTATATTTTATACAAAGTCAGCTTATTGCCCCCAACAAACTGGGTCCTCAATTTACCCACCTTATAAAGGATGGAAGGCTGAGTCGACCTTGAGCCTGCCAGGGATTGAACTCGCAAGTACCGTATTTTCCGGCGTATAAGATGACTGGGCGTATAAGACAACCCTCCTCAGAGCCATTTAAGGCTCGTCAGAGCCTTATGGGCTGGTCTGCCTGGTTACAGGAGAATGAGACCCGGCGTATAAGACGACCCCTGACTTTTGAGAAGATTTTTGTGTGTTAGAAAGTAGTCTTATACGCAGGAAAATACAGTAATTGCAGCAGCTGGATCTTAAATGCTGCCTTTGTAGGAGGCATTACTCCCCTACGCTACTCAGGCTCTAATGAATGTTTCACTTAGCAGCCGAAATGTTGGGCTCGTTTATGGTCGTATATTTATGGGGGGGGGGCTTACCTGTACTATATAATTAAGTTGCAGAACTCACTGACATGTGACACGTGGGGACGGATGGACGACGACGAAGAGAAATCATTTTAGGAAAGAGGAAGCTAGACTTCCCATGGGCTCTAAGGATTTAATCTACTTCTTTGATTTCTACACCCTCTTTCTACGCTATGAATATTCAAGATGCCTAATGAAATTGAGAAACAAAAACTTGAAGCCTCTGTTTTTTTCAGAGCAGTTATACTCCTCAGTACCAGTTGCTAGGGAAGAACGGGGAAAAAAATGCTACTGTTAATATGCTTTTTTCTTCCTCAGGGTGGGGAAGATGTTGCTGGGTTTAGATAGGATCTCGAGTTGATCTTATGTTTAATTAACCCTTAACTACAATACTGCAATTGCACCTTTGGGATTAGGTGCAACGGCAGGCAAGTAGGACTTTCTTTTTTGTTGTTGTTGTTTTTAAAAATAATATTTATTAAATTTCCAAAGATTAAAATACACAGCACAAAAAAAAACATAATACACAAATAAAGCAAGAAAACACACACACAGACACAAAACGAAAAATATAAACAACCCAAAAGAAACATCAAAATTTCAATACTAATAAGAATTGTAAATAGAAGTCAAGATAATTTAGATCAGTGTTTCTCAACCTTGGAAGCTTGAAGATGGGTGGACTTCAACTCCCAGAATCCCCCAGCCAGCTGGTTGGGGGATTCTGGGAGTTGAAATCCACCCATCTTCAAGCTTCCAAGGTTGAGAAACACTGATTTAGATAAAGATGTAAGTTTAAGATACAGATAATTAGAAGTAGAATTTGTGGAAAGAGGTTAAATAGGCTAGAGATACCGATGCAGAAAAATTGTTATTAGGCAAGTAGGACTTCCAAGTCCTTTGATGGCTTCTTGACAGTGGCCAGAAGCAAGAATTTTGGCTTCATCCAACCGGCTCTCTCCCTGTGTTCATAAAACCAGAGGATCCTCAAACACCTGTGCCTCACCTGTATTTAGGATGCCATGATCATGAAAAAAGAGAGAGAGAGAGAGAGAGAGAGAGAAAGGAGAGTGTTGGAAAGAAAAAATTGAATTGGGCTGTAACTAGTTTTTTCTTTGTATCACACTCGCGGTATCCAACTTTTCCGGCTTTGCAGTGGAGAGAGGATGGTTCGACGCGACTGGCAGGCAAATGCACCAGTGGTGGGTTTCTACCAGTTCGGGCAAACCTGTAGTGGCGGCGGCGGGAGACTCCGCCCACCCGCCGCAGAAGCAAACACACGCACGCACGCATGCGCTCAGAGTTCCGAACCGGTAGCGATGGTTAAGTGGAACCCACTATTGAAGTGCAACTCTATGAGTGGCGGGCACATGCGCCCACCGCTTGCGCAAATGGTCGCATGCGCTCGTCCACTGCTCATATTGTCAACCCTGAAGTGAACCTGGCTGAGGCCATCTTGGGAGGCTTCCGGGTTGCCACAAAGCAGAAGAAGAGGTAGGAAGGGGGGGGGAAATAGCTAGAGGGGGTTTTATAGCCAAAAGAAGAAGGTTTTTCTGTGGGAACCAAGGACATTCCGACAGGTAGCTTGGTCAGGGGAGGAGTGAAGTAACCAAGCAACCAGCCAGCATCTTGATTGGATAGCGTGACCAGTGACTTGGGCGGAAAAGGAGAAACTTTTACTTTTTTAATTAAGTGAAAGCCGCGGAAACTTTCAGAGTCGGCTTTCACCAGTTGTGCCAATAGGATGCAACCAATGAATTGTTCTTTGAGGAACTTGCCTACCACGGAGTTCTGCTTTCTATGGGTGCATTACTTGGAATGGTGACGCATATAAATGAAGCTACATGCACGAAAGCTCACGAGTCACAGCCTGGTAATTGGCCATGGCCCAGGGTTCGGGGACCCCAGTGTTACATTACCCCAGACCTAGGCATTTTATTGCCCCCAAGCCACATCTGCCCACGCCTGCCGTACTCATGTTGTTGCCCTTACTCCAGCTCGACTAAGATACACGACAATGATATAGGCCGGTTCAAAGGGAGTTCTGGGCGATGAAAGGGAATTTTACGCAGCTCTTCTCTTCCTCATTCCTGTCGGTCCGCTGGCTGGCCGGACAGAGCGAGAATTCCTTGAATTTGGCAGGTGAGACCAGGAATACAAGGCTGGTATGTGGGCATCCCTCACCACAGAGTTCAAAGCTAAAATGAGACACAAAGCTAAGCCTTCCTTCTCTTTTTATCAAGAGCTTTGCCGTATACAAAAAGCCAAAAATGCTATGGAAAATTATCCGAATTTTTGCATGTCACCCAGCCCCTCTTCCTCCTATCATAAATCTTGTTGGTGGGTGATATATGTCTGCAGAGTTCACTTGTTTCACAGGGGACCAAAGTAAAGTCCAACACACACACACACACCACTTTTTTTTTGACTATTTTGGGGCAGAAAGTGGAAACCTGAAGATGGTGGAAATCAGATTCCCCACTCCTTCTGGGTTTCTCGCCGCTGTGTTTCATGGTGTCCATGGCAACTGCAAAAGCCATCCCATCCTACTCCTCGTCCTTATATAGCAACCAGAGAAAGCACCAGAGGAAATAATTATTGAAGTAGGCCACAAACTGCTAATTCTGACAGAAGTGCCAATCTAAATTCTCTTACCACCTAGGCTGTTTTGAGAAGGAAAGTCAGCTGAAAGGCTGCAATCAGGCAGCATTAATTTGCCAATGGACATGTTGGCCGTAGAACAAAACCAAGAGTTCCTGTTTAGGTATCCAACCACTGAAGTTCTTCTTAGTCGTCCCTCAATTCTCTCCGCTCATCCCCAAAAATACCCATTACTTTTTTTTCCTGGCCAACGGACATGCTCAGTCCTAACTCTAATTCACTTCGAAGAAGGGTGGGTGGGTGGGAAGATTCTATTTCTGAGGATTTTGCTAAAGGCTTCTGCAAACTTTAAGTCCTTCCCTACCCCTTGCAGAAGGTCCTCTTATAAAGAGATCCATACTAACAATGCAAGCTCATTATTAACATTAAAAGAAAACCATGCAAAAAATGTTAAGAGATATAATAAATGTTAAGAGACCCGCACTGCATATCGGACATTAATACAATTGAGCGAGTCCAGAGATATTTCACGAGAAGAGTTCTTCACACCTCTGCTCACAACAGAATACCTTATGCCACCAGACTTGAAATTTTGGGCTTAGACAACTTAGAACTAACCATCTTTAGTCTGACCTAAGCGTAGGTCATAAAATTATCTACCACAATGTCCTACCTGTCCATGACTACTTCAGCTTCAACCACAACAATACATGAGCAAATAGTAGATACAAACTCAAGGTAAACTGTTCCAAACTCGATTGCAGAAAATACGACTTCAGCAACAGAGTGGTCAATGCCTGGAATGCACTCCCTGACTCTGTGGTTTCTTCCCCAAACCCCCAAAACTTTAACCTTAAGACTGTCTACTGTTGACCTCACCCCATTGCTAAGAGGTCTATAAGGGGCGTGCATAAGTGCACCAGCGTGCCTACCGTCCTTGTCCTACTGTCCCCTTTTATTCCTATCCATCTCATGTACTCATAATCATGTTTATACTTACATCTGTTACTAATACATGCTTGACAAAATTAAATAAATAAAAAAATAGAGATAAAGTAGAAATCTTTCCAAAATCTCTTCCCCCCAGAAAAAAAAAAAATGCTGATGATGATCTATCATCTGATAAAAGAGATTTATTTATCATGACATTTGACAGCTCATGGAAGAAGAAGCAGACTGACTTGCTCACAGCCGCCAGCTTAGGCAATTTTCTATGTTTTACTATATTTTAACTTTGCATTGTTTTATGTGTTTGCATTTTTAATGGGGTAAAATATGCTGGATGCCATCTGGAGAGGGGAAAAAAAAATCTGTCAGATGGTATAGAAATATCTTAATAAAAGAAGATATCTGACACGCTGTATGTAAAAAAAAAGGGGGGGGACAGGATTTTAGAGATGAAAATTGGGGGGGGGGAGAAGAGGGGAAGAGATGGGGTTCCAAGCAAAGGAGATTCCTAGCCAGGGGGATAATCTGTTATTTAACTTGATTTCAGGTTAATCCATTGTGTTAATTGTTATGCCAGCTTGTTGAGTTCAGGAGGGCTCCTCTTCTTTTATGGGCTATTCAAACATTATTTGAATAAGCAGCCAATTATTGCAAATTGGTCATTAAAGGGAGGGAGGGGGGGAAATGGAGGCCTTAATGATATTGTATTCAACCCTCAAAAGAAAAATTACTCATTCTGGACATGTGGGCAAGCAGAAATCTGCAGGGCTGTTTTAGCTGACTTTTCTACAAAAAATAACCCTGTTCCAAGCGGTAGGGGAGAAACTTTTAACCGTCTCTGTTTGGAAACAAAGAAAGCGAAATGATGACCCATATTTGTTTTCCCCCCCATTACAAACCACGATGGGTGACTTTATTTCACTTTTCCGTAAGGGAAAGAAGAGCAGCTGTCTAGCTTCAACTTGTGGCATCCTGAGCAAATAATAGAAAACCAGAAGGCGGGTTTTGCTTGATTTCATTCCTCTTTTTAAAAAAATATTTAGGGGGCTGGATATGACCAGAGCTGAAGTTTCCAAACTCTTCTCTTATCCCCAATATACCTGGACCTAGAATTGGTCTAGCTAGCTGTTCTGTCCCCGTCTCACACACGCACCCCTACAGACGGCTCGGAGTTAATAAGCCACACGACAGAGACTTTGAAGATAAAGCTGGCAGCAACCCAGTGGCTGGCTGCCAATTTAGACTTCACTTACACAAAACAAAGATAAGTCCACAAAGCCTTCCGATAAGGCAAAGTTCCAGCAATACAAGAATTAATCCGAATGCAATCCGGTTAAGCAGGCACAGTTTCAGCAACACAGAGTCCATGGATGATTTCTAGTTTTGCTAGTCACAAACTGAGCTGGCCACCACACCCACATTTATACCCTGTGGGGTGTGGTCCAGTGACTCGGCTAATCTCTGGCACGCCTCTTCCTCTGCTGCGCATGCTTCTCCCTGCGCCGCTGTCGAGGATCCAGCCAGCACTTATCTCCTTCGTCGCTGTCCACCTGTGGCTGCGGGGATGTGCTTGGTTCTGGGTCTATCTCTTGGCCTTCGGTGTCCTCCGGAGGCATTGCCAGAGAGGAGGGTCCTGGAAAGGGAGGCCTTGCCAACTCCTCTCCCTCACTCTCAGAGTCTGCATCTGTTGATAGCCCAGGCTCAGGCAATGGAGCCACAACACTAGCTAGATGCCATAATATGATGAAAAAGGATAGTAGCTGGGCCTCCAATTTGCTTCTGAAAACCTTTGTATTACTGTACTGGAGCTCCTTTAACCAACATAATATAATGGTTTTAGAATAGACTAGAATAGATTTCTTTATTGGCCAAGTGGGATTGGACACACAAGGAATTTGTCTTGGTGCATACGCTCTCTGAGTACAGAAAAGATAAGTTTGTCAAGAATCATAAGGTACAACACAATGATAGTCATAGGGCAGGAGTCAGCAACCTGCAGCTCGGGAGCCACATGTGGCTCTTTCATCCCTCTGCATCCCTTGTTGCCAGTCGGCTCCATAATTGATAGGGCTTTCAGTTAGGACAGGTAGAAGAAAAAGGATGTCTTGGTAGGAGGAGAATCTATGATGGGGGAACCAGACTTCCGGTCAGCTCCAAAATTGAATGGGGGACTTCCAGTTAGGACCTTTGGGGCTCTTTGATTGTTAAGGTTGCTGACCCGTCATAGGGAAAGAGTCAATATAAATCTTAAGGCTACCAGCAACAAGGTTACAGTCATATAGTCATTAGTGGGAGGAGATGGGTGATAGGAACGATGAGAAGATTAATAGTGGTGCAGACTTAGTAACTAGTTTGACAGTGTTGAGGGAATTATTTGTTTAGCAGAGTGATGGCATTCGGGAAAAAGCTGATCTTGTGTCTAGTTGTTCTGATGTGCAGTGCTCTATAGCGTCGTTTTGAGGGTAGGAGTTGAAACAGTTTATGTCCAGGATGCGATATAATCTGATAGGGTTCAAGGATATGATAGCTGATTCATCAAGAAAGGGCCCCTCCACGAACTTTGCAGGCAAAATATTCCGTCTCCTTTGTTTTCCAGCCAAAAATATCCAGGTAAGAGCGAAGAAATATCTACCTTTAGGTCCTAACGAGCCGATAATGCCATGGGGGAAACTCATTCAGAATTCATGGGCATATGCAACAGTTGCAGGAACTGGGCACTGCTAGTCTAATGAAGAGACGGACCAAGGGAGACAGGACAGCAGAGTTCTAATATTTGAGGGGCTGCCACAGAGAGGAGGAAGGGGGTCAAGTTATTTTCCAAAGCACCTGAAGGCCAGACAAGGAATAATAGATGGAAACTGATCAAGGAGAGATTCAACCTGGAAATAAGGAGGAATTTTCTGACCGTGAGAACAATCAACCCATGGAACAGAAGTGGCTTTCAGAAGTTGTGGGAGCTTCATCACTGGAGGCTTTCAAGACGAGACTGGACTGCCATCCGTGAGGAATGGTATAGTAGGGAAGGGACTTTGTAGGTCATTTAGTCCAACCCCCCATCCAAGCAGGACGGGGGGGGGGGGGGTGTTGGACTAAATGAACTCCAAGGTCCCTTCTAACTAATTTGTTAGTATATATATACATAGAAGTGGGGAAAGAAAACGACGCAGATCAAAACAAATTTAAGAATTCCAGATGCTGTTCTTTGAAAAAAGTGTTGCGTGAGTGTGTTTGCATGCGTGTTGTCCATATACACACACCCCTGATCTTAAAATTAACGTCAAGTATTCATTCCAGTTTATATAAGAACTTGCCAGCTGGTCTCTCGGATAAAGCCCAAGCCACGGAATATGAAAGCCAATTATTGATTAATGAGCTACATGAACAGGCCTTTCTATAATACAGCTACATTCACAGAGTGCATTTTCAGCTTTATTGCCAGAGTAAACACAGCAGCCATTGTGGAAGCATACAAAAAAAAACCCAAACACCACCGTTGCGGTGCTTAAAATCTTTCCTTGTCTCCACCTTTTTTTTTTCCAGCTCGATTCCTGCTGCCTCCCCCCCCTCCTTTTTTTTAAAAAGAGCTTTTAACTTTGCCTACTGGAGGTAGAAAGCTACAGAATTAATCCAGGTTGAACATTTGCTTTTAAATGCACTTATTCCGTAACTCCAGGAAACTCAAATTACTGTGCACTGCTATTAGATACTTGTAGAGCAAGTGACAGAAAGAGTAACGGCCTCTTTTTCGCCCGCAGAAGCTATACGCTCCTCCTCGCAGGTTACTCCCGGGCTCAGGCTGCAACTGGCGCTTTGAAACGCTGAAAGCAGATAGATTGTTGTTGTTGTTTTTAAAGTGCTTCTCCACTTGAGCGGAAAACGGAAAATGGAACCAACAAGGTTAGCCTTGTTCAAGGCCTCAGGACAAGAAAACACCAAAAACTTAAAAAGCAAGACACCAGTGGGTTCTAACCTAGGCCTCTTAGAAAGCATAAAGCAAAGACTTAGTCTCGCAAAACCTCTTTTTACTTATCGGACTGTAAATTACTGTAAAGTCCTGCAAGGCTTGATAAACAGTCTTTCAGAGGAAGGTTATCAACACCCACCTTATCTCACAGGGAATGCTGCCAGAGAGCTAATGTCCAGACGCAGGGCAAGGCCAAACTTGGCACAGAGTCACAAACAGAATGTTCAAATCTTCAATTGGCCAGATGAACTAACTGCTTCCTGTAAAAGTTCACGTCCTGTTCGCTCTTCTTTTATGTCTTATGGGAGGGGCCAATCATCTCCAAGCCTTACTCCAAAGTCGACCCTATTTTCTTAATTGTTCTTGTCCTCTGGCAGCTCTGCGCATGCGCAACTGGGAACAGGCTCCCGCTGTTCTTCTGCCTCGTTGATGTCAGACTCCGGGGGTTGCACATAACTATCAGATGGCTTGGCCCCCTCTGTGCCTCCGATACAGGGCCCTCATCCGAGCTTTCCCCAGGGCCCAGGACTGGCCCAAGTTCCTCCCCAACCTCCTCACTGTCTGACTCTGCTGGCCACTGGCGGGCCACAACACAGTGTAGGAAGTTAGCACTCACCTCCCTCCTAGAAGAATGAAATATTCTAGGAAATATTAAAGAGGCAGAATGTTATATTTCCTTAGGTGAAAAAAGGAGAAATGTGTTTTTAAAGACAAAGCAGCTTCCTGAAGCTCCGTGCCCATCCCCACCAGCTCCAGGGTGATGGGATTAAGACATGGCCCGCAAGACATGATAGGATTAGTCCTCTACCCATCTCACCACACGGCACCTGGGAAGATTACATCACCCAGCAAGGCTCAACCAAGCCCGGGACACAAGACAGCCTACCAAGTTAGCTAAGACCCCCACCCTCTGGGAGTCTGTCAGCCAATGGGATACATTTCTTATACAGGAAACAGGAAACTCTAAGGCAGGGCCCAAGAGAGTATATAAATATATCCCTTTCTCCACTCCATGTGCATTTTTTTGCCCAGGACCTCAAAACCATGTGGTTCTGTCCACCATTAAACCATCTTTCCAAGCAATCTCCATGTTTCCAGTGTCTTTCCTGTAATTTCAGCTAAAAACTATAACCAGGGAAGAAATAATATTTTAAATTTAAATAATAATATTTAAATTTAAACAATAAATAATAAAAAAATGAAAGATCACCAATGCCTGAGCTTCTTGTGAAGTGGACTAACCGGCAGACATTTTAACAAGTATTCCCTTCTTGAACTGGAGCAAAGAGGATTTCGTAACCATGATACATAAATCCAGAGATGGTATTCAGCCGGTTCAAGCAAACTGATAGCGGAAATCCCCAGTGAGCCCACCCGCCTCGGATCTTTCCTGTGCCAATTAGGCACGTTTTTGAGTTCGGGTGCATTCAGGGAAGGTGTGCGCGCAAGCAAAGTGCATTCACAGAATGCTGGGCGCATGCACACACACTCACATTTTCGGTGCTGGGCAAACCGATAGGTAAATTATGTACATCCCACCACTGCATAAACCCCTAGATCAGTGGGGCGAATCAACTTGCTTCCAATTCCCTCCTTGGAGGCATGACAGCTATATAAAAATTTCCAAGCACATGGTTGCAATGCTCCTTCAAAAACGCACACACACACCTGAAACCAATGGTCTTAAACAGCAAGAAGTAAATATTTCTATAGGAAGAACGAAGGCCCTGGAACAAAGAAACTTTGGCTTGGTTTCATGCTATGCAGATGGAGTGATTTTGATTGACAGACGTCCCATTTCTGGACAATGGTACACAGAAGAGGAGGAAGAGGAGGAGGAGGAGCAGGAGGAGAAGGAGGAAGAGGAGGAGGAGGAGGAAGAGGAGGAGGAGGAGGAGGAGGAGGAAGAAGAAGAGGAAGAGGAAGAAGAGGAGGAGGAGGAGGAGGAGGAGGAGGAGGAGGAATTTAATTTAATTAACCATATTTCTATGCCGCCCAACTCCCAAGGGACTCAGAAGAAGAGGAAGAAGAAGAAGAAGGAGGAAATAATAACCTCCAGTAGAGCAATTCAGTATTGGAATTCACCCAGGAAAATAGCAAGGAAGAGGCAGCTTTGAAGGGAGACCAATCACCAGAACAGAAGAGTTCTTCCAGTGAATCTAAATGACTTTTTGAAACAGACCAGGTCACTTTTGTTATAGATACTAAGCCTACAATATCAAGAAAGTAAATTACATGTGTGGCTTAGAATTAATTTTTTTCGGTGACAGGAAGTTATTACCTCTGGGAACGGAGAGGCATTACCCATAGACTCCTAAAATAGGTAGGAAGCCATTACTGTTATTTTCCTTTCATATTGGCAAATGAAAAACTGGCTTGCGTTTCTGCAGGGAACGGAACCAGATTTTAGCCTTTTGGCTCCTGGTGGTTGATTATTATTATTATTTTTTTGCACAGGATTAAGCTGCCAGATGCTTAAGGCAAGCAAAGTACAGCAACTGCAATTAACTCTTCATTTTCTTAATTGTGAGATACTCTAGAGGAGGGGTCTCCAACCTTGGCAACTCTAAGACTTTTGGACTTCAACTCCCAGAGTTCCTCAGCCAGCAAAGCTGCTTTAGAGTGTCACTCACTCTTAGCAACATTAAGACGTCTGGACTTCAACTCCCAGTCATGGTGGCTGGAGAATTTGGGAAGTTGATGTCCACGTCTCTTAAAACTGCTGAAATTTTTAAGAAACACTGTTCTTTCATCCATGCCCTTAGTGCTCTCCAAACTTGGCAACTTTTAAGACTTGTGGATTTCAACACCCAGAAATTTACTCACTCAACATGGTTGGTTAGCGGGAGAATTCTGGGAATTGAAGCCCACAAGTCTTAAAAAGTTGCCAAGTTTGGAGAGCTGTGCTCCAAGACTTCAGGAGATGCCCCAAAACAAGGATTGCTTGCTTCTTGATAGGGGAGAACCTGCAGGAATACCTTTTTAAAATGTCCAGCCACTGTTTCTGTGGAAGTCTAACTGGAGCATTTAACAAATCAAAGCTTTTCCCAAAGAGTTCATTTTCTAAAATGCCATGGAAACACTGATTTACATCCAGAATAACAGAGTGAGGAAGGGACCTTGGAGGTTTTCTACTCAAACTCCTGCTCAAGCAGGAGACCCTACTTCCCAGGGGTGAAATCCAGCAGGTTTTGGAGAATCGGTAGTGGAAATTTTGAGCAGTTCAGAGAACCGGTAGCAGAAATTTTGAGTAGTTCGGAGAATCGGCAAATACCACCTCTGTGTTCTGCCCCAGCTACGGACCCCAAAGAACGCAGCACACACAAAATCTATTCAAACCTTGGTTTACTAAATGAATCAGTCTTTTACAACAACTGCTGTTAATTAACTGCATTAACAGCCTACAAGAATTCAAAGAATAACAACTAAAAGCTTACTGTAGTTGGCAGAATGCCCAGCAGCAAATTGCAGGAAGCTGATGTGATAAGCAAGACAAGACACGAAGGTATGCGAAAATAAGACATTCCCTGAAAATAAGTCCAATCGGGCCTTTGAGAGCATGCACTAAAATAACCCTTTCTCGAAAATAATCCCTTCCCGAAAATATTTAATCATATGCGCAGCCGGTCCCCTCTATTTCCTCTGGTTAGGGTTAGGGAGACAGAGCTGGAAATCAGGTAAGATGGCAAGAGGACTCCGTCTTGCTTCATGTGCCCCAAAAATAAGACCTCCCTGAAAATAATCCCTTCCCGAAAATATTTAACTGCATGCACAGCAGGTCTCTGCCATTTTCTCTGGTTAGGATTAGAAATACAGAGCTGGAAATAAGGTATAACGGCAAGAGGAGCCCAGTCTTGCTTCATGTGCCCCAAAATAATAAGACCTCCCCGAAAATAAGGCCAAGCTCTTATTTTGGGGTTCAAAAAAATATAAGACAAGGTCTTATTTTCGGGGAAACACGGTATCTTCAGATCCAGAGTTTGTTCTTGAAGAGGAAACTTATATACTCTCCCAGTATATAAGGTAGCCAAACACTGGAGAGAAAACACTGAAACCCTTGGCAGAAATGCACCAGACCAACCCTCCATGTACATCCCTGTTAACAAGCCAGGCCTACTTACATAGGAAGATCTTTTATGAGAACGATGATGATGATGATGATGAAAGTTTTAGGAGGAAAGGCGGTAAGGGAGGAGCAAAGATCTGCATCTCAGGGCGGTTACACCCATCTACTAATTGCCATCAAGTGCTCTTGCAGGCATTAATTAAACCTTAATCCATCTTAAAAGCGTGTGAAGCAACACTCCATCCCGTTTTTTCATCTGGCTTAAACCGAACAAGTAAGACGGTTGGTTGCCAGAGATGAACATAGCTGAGAGTAAGAACAGAAGCCTTGTTCAGGTGGGGTGGGGTGGCTGTTTTGGGAAGGTTCCCCCGAAGGAGGCCAACAATGAGTTCACCAACAATGAGTTCTCCTACATTGAGGAGAACAAACCTATCAGGACAAGATGGGTTTGTTTAAAAACACAAAGGCCACTCTTTTGAAGACAGCACACTACATATTTTGGATAGAGGGGATAGCTGATTTGAAAGAGGGGCCAAAGAGGCCATCTGTGTCAAAATTGAACAGCCCTCCCTCAACAGAGGAGAAGGGATATGACACCATCTATCTCCAGTCTACAACACAATCCTTTCAGTAGTTTCAAGGAGGCCCCACACGCACATTTGCACTACTAGATAAACCCCCAGTGCTTCAAGGACCCTCTAAAACAGTGTTTCTCAACCTTGGAAGCTTGAAGATGAGTGGACTTCAACTCCCAGAATCCCCCAGCCAGCGCTGCTGGCTGGGGGATTCTGGGAGTTGAAGTCCACCCATCTTCAAGCTTCCAAGGTTGAGAAACACTGCTCTAAAAGGATGCAAATGACCAGTTGTCTGCAAGGAATATCAAGCCTTCCATTCCCCACCATCCAGTCAGAGCTGAAGAAGCTTCTGGGATGAGAAGCGAAACATCTTCAAAGAAAAACCAGAAAGTCCAGTTGCCTCTTTGGGACAACCGTGACTTGAATGACTGAGAATCTCCATAGATAAATCTGACTTCACTTTTGTGCCAAACCACAGTTTCTCTAACGATAAGTCTAAAATCGCAAATTAATAACATCATAACATAAAAGCTCCACTCCGGTGGCTTCGTAATCACAAAAATGTCTTGCCAATAGAACGCTTCTAAAATCATGGTTATACACCGCGTGGCCAATTAACACAACATATTAAGCCAAATTCCACTAAACATTTCATAGTTTAGCCCCAAAGTGTGAACCACATCAATGCTCCTTAGAAGCTCGGCTGAAAACCGTTTTAGATTTTAAACTCTGGGCGTTTTTAAAATCTTAAAAACTACCCAATTATTATCAGTTTCCTTCATCTGTTATTTTTTTCCCATGCTTTGCTTTCCTCCTTCCTTTCCTTTCCTTTCCTTCTTTCCCTTCCCTTCCCTTCCCTTCCCTTCCCTTCCCTTCCCTTCCCTTCCCTTCCCTCCTTCCTTCCTTCCTTCCTTCCTTCCTTTCTTTCTTTCTTTCTTCCTTCCTTCCTTCCTTTCTTCTTCCTTCCTTCCTTCCTTCCTTCCTTCCTTCCTTCCTTCCTTCCTTCCTTTCTTTCTTTCTTTTTTTTGTCTTTCTTTCTTTCTTTCTTTTCTGCTATTTCTCCGATACCAATATTGACAATGGAAACAAACAAACAGGAACCAGACCCAAAAGAAGAGACATAGTTAGGAAGACTGCCTAGATATTTGGAGTACTCCATGCCAGCACCAGATTCTTGAGGTGCAAAACTTTGCTGGAGCTGAAGCGAGAGTTGGAGGAAGGCGGCAGCACGCACAGATTAAACTAAGCGGTCGTGAATCTCCCGCAGAAAGAAAAATATTGGGGATTGGAAACAGGAAGCGAAGTTCATTTGTTCTTCTTTTTGCACAGCGCTCCAAAATACAAAGCCATTTTAAAAAAAAAAAAAAGAATTTTTTTTCCTATGGTGACATTTGAGGAACAGAAGAAGAGTAGACAATAGAGGCTACCTCCCCACCCCCACTCCAAATTTCATGGCTTAACCGCCTTGTTCGCTTCGGAGTTTGCTGCATCTTTGGCCGAGGGGACTGACCTTCCATAGACTGGGTCTGTACGTCATCAGGACCCTTTCCCCCATCGGAAGACGTAAGGAATTCCGGCGCTCCATGAATAAGACAATTCATCCAACAAGTGGCGGCATGCATCTCCCGGCATGAATGAGGGACCGTTGCAAGTCAAGGCGGCCCCTGCCAGCTATTGACAAAGTGAACTGAGGGCGATTGTGTGCTTTTTACACACTGACAAATCTCCGCAGTGTGATCCCGCTGGCATTCACGTACAAAAAAAAAAAAAAAGGAGGCCACCGTGTGCACAAGGAAACTGACGTCCAGGCAGCCAGAGAGAAGGCAAGAATGGCCCATCTCTAAAAAGCAACGCTTCTTGACAATGATCCCTTATTTTTTTTCAATGAAATATATTTCCCGAGATCCGCTCCATTCCTCCCAAGAATGCTCAGCTTATGAATGCAGCTCGTGTGCACTCCAAAGGGCCCGGACATTCGAGGTCGTCCTTCGCCAAATCGCCACCTGAAGATACGAAGCGGCTTCTCTCTGACGGCCATCCCAGATTTAAAACAGCCGGGAATTCTCCATCACTTTTAAGAAGAGACCGGACAGCCGCTTATTTGGAAATGGTGTAGGGCCGTGATGGCAAACCTATGGCACGTGTGCCGCAGCTGGCACACGGAGTCCTCTCTGTGGGCACATGCACCGTCACCAGCTGCTCTTCGCAGGCGCCAGATCTCTGGAAAACACCCCAAAAAAACAGGCTGTTTTACAGGCCGTTTTTCAGGCCAAAAATGGCCCCCAAAATGGCCCAGAAAACAGCTTGAAAACGGTCCAAAAAACTGCGTGGAAAACGGCCTGGGAAACAGCCTGGAAAACAGCTTGAAAACGGCCCGAAAAACTGCCCGAAAAACTGCCTGGAAAATGGCCTGCAAAACAGCCCGAAAAACAGCTTGAAAACGGCCCGAAAAATGGCCTGGAAAATGGCCTGGAAAACAGCCCGAAAAAGATCTTGAAAACGGCCTGGAAAACAGCCCGAAAAACAGCTTGAAAACAGCCCGAAAAATGGCCTGGAAAACAGCCGAAAAACCAGCCCGAAAAACAGCTTGAAAACGACCCGAAAAATGACCTGGAAAACAGCCCGAAAAACAGCTTGAAAACACCCCGAAAAACGGCCTGAAAAATGGCCCAGAAAACAGCCTGAAAACGGCCAAAAAACCAGCCAAAAACCAGGCATGCATGTGCCAGCCAGCTGGTGATAGGGTTTCCGGTGCTCAGGCGTGCGCACACGCATGTGCCTTCCGGTTTGGGCACTCGGTCCCGAAAAGGTTCGCCATCACTGGTGCAGGGTCTCCTGATTGAGCAGGGGGTTAGACTAGAAGACCTCCAAGATCCCTTCCGACTCTGTCACTCTGTTTCTGATACACAATGGTCCTATGTAAGGAAAGTGTCTTATCTATGATCTGGTTCAAATATTTACATTAAAACTGGTTTCTTGAACAAGGGCTTGCAAAAGAAGCATCATTGACTTGAGGGGTCCTTGGTGCTCTCTTGAGCTCACTTGTTTTCTTGTAGATGTTTCGTTGCCCAAACCAGGGTACATCATCAGTGCTAGTGACTAATGACTAGATTAGCACTGATGATGTTACCAAGTTGGGTAATGAAACGTCTGTAAGAACACAAGCCAGCTCAGAGAGCACCAAGGACCCCCTCATGCCAACTCTGAGCTGCAAATCTTCTCCTTTCGCTCGGTTACACGTGACAATAAGCTATAAGCCATGGTTTTCAGTTAGTCTCCATTTGTAACCAAACCGGGACCAGAAGTTCCTCTGTTAAAGGAGTTGCTCCCAGTTTTATGACTCTTTTTTGCCATGCTTGGTTTAAATGAATCAATGAGGTTGTTAAATGAATCAGTGAACCCGGCTTCTCCCGTTCACTTTGCTTGCAGGAAGATGGCTGGAAGCTGGCAAATGGCAGTCACGTGACCCTGAGGAATTCTGGGAGTTGAAGTCCACAAGGGTTGTGGCCCGTCAGTGGCCTGTGCGGCTAGTAGCTGATTCCGACAGCAAGGAGGCTGGTGTGGTGCTGAGCCAGCAGCCTGTGCAGCTGGCACTCAAGTCAGACAATGCTGGAGAAGATGTGGTGTCAGAGGCAGGGATTCAACCAGGGTCTTCAGAACCTCCCATAAGTAAAGAGGAAGAGGAGGAGGAGGAGCCTCTTCTCGATGCACGGGCGCGCAGAGCTGCCAAAAGGCAGGAGTGGCTCCTCAGGAGGTCTCCTCGAGAGTAAGGCTTGGGGCTAATTGGCCGCTCCCCTTAGCCTATTTAAGGAGGAACACTGACTGAAGCAATTTGCAGGGAATAACTTCGTTCACTCTCCTTCACATCTTGATCTTAGTTCTCTGCAAATTGCTTCTGGGCTTTCTGCCAACCCTAGTAAGATTACGATTATTTATTCTTTGGATTCTTGCAGGCTGTTAAGAAAGTTAATTAACAGCCTTTGTTTGAAAGAGACTGATTTAATTTAGTAAACTAAGGTTTGCATAGACTTTGTGTGTGCTGCGTTCTTTGGGGTCCAAAGCTGGGGCAGAACAAGAAGTCTTCAATTTGCCAAAGTTGGAGACCCCTGAGCTGCGTAGTTTTATGACTACAGGAAGATTGAAAAGGGGCAGCTAATCTAAAAGTTATTGATACACAAAGGAAGTCTACAATAACGTATCTGGAAGGACCTCACTTTGAATGCATTCACGTTCTAAGAGTTCCTTAAACGCCAAATTAGTGTATGAACATTACATCAATGCGGAGAATAAGATTTTTTCCAAGCAGCGTGGCAGAAGAGGGTCCATTTTGATGCACTTCCCATTCCCGCTGTTATTATTGTAACTGTTAGAATTTTTTTTTTCATTGAAACACTCAGAACGACTTCATTATTATAATGTGTTGTGTACTGCAACTGCAAATATATTTCGTGATTATCGGTATTCTAGATTGCAGCATTGGGCTTTTAGCAAGTCTTGATTTAAATGCTGGGGGGGGGGGGTTTAATGCTTAAAATAAGCGCCAGCCCTTGGGGATTTCGTTTCTTAAAGATGAGATAAAACAATCTTTTCGTTTAAAAAAAAATAATAAGTCACATTTGTATTTGAAACTGAAGAACGCACAAATAATATGTAAGTCTTTAAGACATCCATTCAAGGCGATATTCTGTTTATTTTTTTTAAGTGTGCCAAGATCACTTCCTTAAATGATCTATTGCATCATGCTCTAATTTGATATGTGGGATTCTAGGAATAGAGTTACTGCACTATGTAACTTCACAGGACTTTAGAAAAAGTTGGACAGCTTTAGTTCTCTAATTAAAAATACAGATCAACACCCCAAAGGAGATTACAGATTAATAATAATAAAAGATATACCCTGAGCTTGTCAATCGAAAGGTTGGCAGTTCAGCGGTTCGAATCCCTAGTGCCGTG
Source organism: Coluber constrictor foxii (assembly GCA_038048745.1). Classification (NCBI taxonomy): domain Eukaryota; kingdom Metazoa; phylum Chordata; class Lepidosauria; order Squamata; family Colubridae; genus Coluber; species Coluber constrictor. The sequence goes on from CM075967.1 coordinate 35,538,722, forward strand.
TAACGGGGCGAGCTCCCGTGACTTGTCCCAGCTTCTGCCAACTTAGCAGTTCGAAAGCGCGTAAAAAAAAACGCAAGTAGAAAAATAGGGATCACCCTTGGTGGTAAGGTGAGAGCGTTCCATGCGCCTTTGGCGTTTAGTCATGCCAGCCACATCATGGAGACGTCTTCGGACAGCGCTGGCTCTTCGGCTTTGAAACGGAGATGAACATCACCCTCTAGAGTCGGGAATGACTAGCACATGTGCGAGGGGGAACTTTACTTTAAAAGATATATTAGGCAGAGGTGGGGGCAAAGGGTTAACCAGCAGAGATAATACAAGACCACAACGCACAAAAACCCTTTAAGGCAGAGGTTTCCAAACTTGACATCTTTAAAACTTGTGGATTTCAACTCCCAGAATCCCCCATCCAGCATCCTAGGAGTGCTGATTCTATAAACCGCTCAGAGAGGGGCTGTAAAGCACTGTGAAGCGGTATATAAATCTATGTGCTATTGCTATTATTACAGGTTTTAAGCATCAAATCCCATTGACTAAAGTGTCCGCCATATCGCAGGGATGTTGAATATCCCGAGCGCCATTTTCCCTCAAAGGCAAATCGCAAGCACTTGCCACTGGATTAGTCATTCCTTAAAGTTCCACGCCCTGTAAATCGGCAATCCCTTCTGAGAAATGGCCTAGATACGAGGATTATCACGTGCCATGTTCAAAAACCAATTATAGGAAGTCCTTGAGTTGCAATCGGTTTGTTTAGCAACCATTCAAAATTTAACAGCACTGGGGGAAAAAAGGAACTTACAACTGGTCCTTGCACTTATAACCGTCACAGCATCGCCAGGGCCACAAGATTAAAATTTGGGCATTTGGCAACTTGCCTATATTTACGGCGGATGCCGCGTCCCAGGATCATGCGATTGCCATTTTCAGCCTTCCCAGCTGGCCTCCAACAGGCAAAGTCAATGAGGGAAACTGGATTCACTTAACCACGCAATCAATTATCTGCAGTGATTCGTTTAATATTATGGCAAAAAACCCTCATAAAATCGGGCACAATTCGCCTTGCGAAAAAAAAAGCCTCTGCCGATCAGGCAACTCAGTTTGGATCGTCAGAGGCATTTAAAAGAAAAAAAGGGTTTTTTTTCTTTTAAAAGCCTTTGACGATCCCAGCTGAGTTTTTAAAAAAGTGAATTGATATGGATCAATTCACTTAAAACTGTGTTTAGTCAAGGTGCATTACAAATACAAAATTCATAGGCCAAAGAATAATCTGAAAACACATTAACGAAGGTCTACCGGGGTATGTAAACAGCCTCAGCTCTGCAATCTGTCAGGATGCAAGGCAGTGATGGGATTCAAATTTCTTTTTACTACTGGTTTTGTGGGCGTGGCTTGATGGGCGTGGCAAGGCTGGGGAAGGATACTGTAAAATCTCCATTCCCTCCCTACTCCCTGGGAAGGTTACTGCAAAATCTCCATTTTCTCCTGATCAGCTGGGACTCGAGAGGCACAGAATAGACGGGGCGGGGCCAGTCAGAGGTGATATTTACCAGTTCTCTGAACTACTCAAAATTTCCGCTACCAGTTCTCCAGAACTGGTCAGAACCTGATGAATACCACCTCTGATGCAAGTTAATCTGGGAATCAGATTGCTGTGAGCCTGGTCTCTTCAATTCCCTGCAGAAAGATTTAAGGATAGGTCTAATACTGTATAGAGAAAAAATATATATTATGATTTATTGAAAGCAATGACCATACTTCTTATAAGGTTGGGGCTGAAAGGAAGGAAATCCAAGCAAAAATACTTCTGGATAAAATTCAGTGATCAAGACATGAGAGTTTGGGCTTTTGGAATTCAAGTTTCATTAGTCCAGAGAGCAGGCCAATTTGGAGATCCCATGGGAGTTGTATCTAAACATTTCTCATGTGTTCTGGCTGTTTTCTCATGCCCGAGATAGTTAATGTAAAATATGCAATAATGGGTGGGGGGCACATATCAATCCATACCAATAGCAATTGTAGTTGTAGTTGACTTTAATAGAATTAGGACAATGTTCCTGAATTTAGGATTATATGCAGACCATGATTACAGCAATTACTCTTCGAGATATCAAATAACTACCGTATTTTTCAGACAATAAGATGCACCGGAGTATAAGACGCACTAAGATTTCGAAGAGGAAAACAAGGAGGTGGGGAGAAAGTTTTTGCCTTCCCTGGCCCCCAGGAGCACTCTGCAAGTCTCCCAAACCCTCTGCGCATCCCATTTTTGCGAAAAATGGTCCTGTTTTTGTCCTCCCAAATCCTTCACACATCCCGTTTTTGTCCTCCCCAGCCCCCAGGAGCACTCTGCAGGCCTCTGTGCCACCCATTTTTGTGAAAAATGGGCCTGTTTTTCATGAAAATGGTGGGGTTTTGGGAGGCAAAAAATGGCTGTATTCGGTGTATAAGACAAGCACCTCCTCGCCTGTAGCCAGGCTAGAGGAACTTTTTACCATATGTGGTAGCTATGCCCCAAAACTAAGGCATACTGGGAGAAAATTAGAACGTGGATAATACAAATAGGAGAAGAAATTGAACTAGACCCCAAGATATTTCTATTAGGAATTTACAAACAAAACATTAGAAAAGAAAAGATATACTTAATACACCACATAATTACAGCGGTGAGAATAGCGAATGCACAAATATGGAAGAAGGAATATTTGCCAAACGATCAGCAAGTAATACAAAAGATATATTTGTGTGCGGAATCGGATCAATTAATGCAGAAATTAAAAAATGAGGAAAGCTCAAAATATTCTAGGGGATGGGATAGATGGTACGATTGGATCAAACAAAGACAAAATGGATAATGATACTTTTAATTGAATATGAAAGCTAATTTGAACGAGCAATATATGTTATTATACTCTTAATGAATTTTAAATTAAGAATGAAAATTGGAAAGGTATTTGTATGATAACCTTATATAAGTACCCATGATGACTTCACCGACAAAAGGCATGTGGATGAAAATGGGACAAGCAATGAATGGTATAATGTATGTATATATGTGTGTATATGTATAGTAATCACATATAGATACTTAAGAGAGTAGAAACGAATTTCATCATCGACTACGATTTATGGACATGGATATTTTAATATGGTTTTTATCTGTTTTTGTATACATTTGAAAGTTAAATAAAGTTTGTTTTGAAAAAAAAAAAAAAAGAAGCACCTCCTAAACTCCATGCTTGCACCTTCTGTGGGAGCCCACCCAACTTGAACCTAGAAAATGGAGCATCCACACCATCAGAAATTCCATCTTCTCCGGAGATGAACTCCCAATGCCTAGGAAACAACAAGCCTGCAGGAGCACCAACTTCTCAATCAGAGCTATCAGAGCTGAAGAAGCTTCTTGGATGAGAAGCGAAAAGTCTTCAAAAGAAAAAAAACCAGTAAAAGAAAAAGAAAAAAGCTCCCTCGGGACAACCACGACCTGGATGACTAAGAATCTCTACAGACTTTTTTTCCCCCTCAATCCCTAAAAACTTCTGCATGCCACAAACAAACGCACGCACACGGGGTGCGATTCTTCCACCCCTGCCGGTGTATAAATATTTGTGCATGTCAAGAGGAGAGGGAGGAACCGCAGGCTTGTTGTTCTTTGCTGCAGTGCACAACATACAACGATGTTTTAGCCTAAACACACAAAGTCAGGTCACACAAGGCCAAATGGTGTGTAACAGGATGGAGGACCAGATTTAAGAGTAAAGGTAAAGGTAAAGGTTCCTCTCGCACATATATGCTAGTCGTTCCTGACTCTAGAAGGCAGTGCTCATCTCCGTTTCAAAGCCGAAGAGCCAGCGCTGTCCGAAGACGTCTCCGTGGTCATGTGGCCGGCATGACTCAACATCAAAGGAGCATGGAACGCTGTCACCTTCCCCCCCAAAAGTGGTCCCTTTTTTTCTACTTGCATTTTTTCACGTGCTTTCGAACTGCTAGGTTGGCAGAAGTGTAAAAGTAGCCCCCCCCCCCAAAGAAGTGAATGTATGTATGATAGAGAGAGAGGGAGGGAGAGAGAAGGAGGGGGAGAGGGAAAGAGAGAGAGAGAGAAAGGGAGGGAAGGAGGGAGGGAGAGGGGTGAGGAAGGAAGAGAGGGAGGAGGAGAGAAAGAGGGGGTGGGAGAGAGAGGGGGGGAGGGAGAAAGAGAGAGGGAGGGGGAGAAAGAGGGAGGGAGAGGAAAAGAGAGAGAGGGAGGGAGGGGAAAAGAGAGGGAGGGAAGGAGGGAGAGAGAAAGAGAGGGAGGGAGAAAGAGAGAGAGAGGGAGGGGGAGAGAAAGAGGGGTGGGAGGGAGAGAGAGGGGGAGGGAGAAAGAGGGAGGGAGGGGGAGAGAGAAAGAGGGAGGAGGAGAGATAAAGAGGGAGGGAGAGGAAAAGAGAAGGAGGGAAAGAAAGAGGGAGGGAGGGAGAGGAAAAGAGAGAGAGGGAGGGAAGGAGAAAGAGGGAGGGAGGGGGAGAGAGAAAGAGGGAGGGGGAGAAAGAGGGAGAGGAACAGAGAGAGAGGGAGGGAGGGGAAAAGAGAGGGAGGGAGAGAAAGAGGGGTGGGAGGAAGAGAGGGGAGGGAGAAAGAGGGAGGGAGAGAAAGAGGGAGGGAGGGGAAAAGAGAGGGAGGGAAGCAGGGAGAGAGAAAGAGAGGGAGGGAGAAAGAGGGGGTGGGAGGGAGGGGGGAAGGAGAAAGAGAGACAAAGGAGGGAGGGGGAGAGAAAGAGGGAGGATGACGAAAAGAGGGAGGAGAGAGGGAGAGAGAGAGACTAGGTGGCTCAGTGGCTGACCTCCTCCATCAGAAAGCTCGGCACTTCGAATCCCTAGGAATCCCTGGGGGGGTTGGGCTAGATGACCTCCAAGGTCCCCTTTCAACACTGTGTTTAAAAAAGAAAACCAAAGCCGCAGCAACACCAAGAGGGGCGACCCACCAAACGGCAAACTCTGCTGCAGGGACGTCCGAAAGCCCCTCTTCCCACCAGCAGCCAAGGGACGGAAAGCACCCACTGAGGCGGCCCTGCTCCTTTCCTTCCAGGCCCCCGACCCCAATTAGCAACCCCGTTGAAACCCCCACTTCTCCCCCCCCCCCACGGCTTCCCTCAGCCTCTCCCGCGGGAAAGTCCACTGGAAGCAGAAACCAGGAGGCCGCCATTATTCCGACACCCCCCTCCCCCCCCACACACACCCCTCACAGCCCGCCTGCCCCTCCCCCCCGCTTCTCCCTGACGGCGGAAGACCCCCACTCACCAACTCATACTTTCCCTTCCGGTCCCGCGCCTCAGCCGGAAACCGCAGCTTCTGGCGCCTCCCGGACGTGACGTCACGGGACGGCGGCAACGTCACGCGCAGGCCTTCGGGAGGGTGGGAGGGAGGAGGAGGGGGCGGGGCAGAGCGGCGTCACAGCGAGGGAGGGGCGGGGAGGGGCGGGGCGAGCGGCGGGCCGGCGTTGGTTGGTTAACCCTTTCGGGGCTGGGGCCAGGCGCTCGGAAGGCAAGAGGGAGAAGCGGGCGGGCGGGCAGCGATGGCTCGGCTCGATCGAGGCGTTGGGAGGGAAAAGCCGGTCCTCCCGCCTCCCTTGGGCTTACTTCGCTTTACCTGCTGCCGCGCTTTCCACGACTCATTCACCCCTTTCCCCGGGATGGGGGAGATCGCGAGGGCGCCCGACGCCCAGCAAAACCTCTGCCCAGGAGCAACGCCAAGGAAGGAAGGAAGGAAGGGAGGAAGGAAGGAAGGGAGGAAGGGAGGAAGGGAGGGAGGGAGGGAAAGATGATAGAGAAAGAAAAAGGAAGGAAGGAAAGGAGGAAGGAAGGAAGGAAAAGAAGAGAAAGGAAGAAAGGATAGAGAGAAAAAGAAAGAGGGAGGGAAGGAGGGAGGGAAAGAAGATGGAGCGAGAAAGAAAAGGGAAGGAAGGGAAGAAAGGAGGAAGGAAGGAAGGAGAGGAGGGAAAGATGATAGAGAAAGAAGAAGGAAGGAAAGGAGGAAGAAAGGAAGGAAAAGAAGAGAAAGGAAGAAAGGATAGAGAGAAAGAAAGAGGGAAGAAAGGAGGAAGGAAGGAAGGAGGGGAGGGAAAGATGATAGAGAAAGAAGGAAGGAAAGGAGGAAGAAAGGAAGGAAAAGAAGAGAAAGGAAGAAAGGATAGAGAGAGAAAGAAAGAGGGAGGGAGGGAGGGAGGGAAAGAAGATAGAGCGAGAAAGAAATGGGAAGAAAGGAGGAAGGAAGGAAGGAGGGGAGGGAAAGATGATAGAGAAAGTAAAAGGAAGGAACGAAGGAAGGAACGAAAGATGATAGAGAAAGAAAAAGGAAGGAAGGAAAAGAAGAGAGAAGAAAGGAAGAAAGGATAGAGAGAGAAAGAAAGAGGGAGGGAGGGAGGGAAAGAAGATAGAGTGAGAAAGAAAAGGGAAGGAAGGGAAGAAAGGAGGAAGGAAGGAAGGAGGGGAGGGAAAGATGATAGAGAAAGTAAAAGGAAGGAACGAAGGAACGAAAGATGATAGAGAAAGAAGGAAGGAAGGAAAGGAGGAAGGAAGGAAGGAAAAGAAGAGAGAGAGAAAGGAAAAAAGGATAGAGAGAGAAAGAAAAAGGGAGGGAGAGAAGGAGGGAGGGAGAGAGAGAAAGACGATAGAGCGAGAAAGAAAAGGGAAGGAAGGGAAGAAAGGAGGAAGGAAGGGGAGGGAAAGAAGATAGAGCGAGAAAGAAAAAGGAAGGAAGGGAAGAAAGGAGGAAGGAAGGAAGGGGAGGGAAAGAAGAGAGAAAGAAAAAGGAAGGAGAAGGAAGGAACAAAAGCCAAAGAAGGGAGAGCGGAAAGAAGATAGAGAGAGACAGAGGGAGGGAGGGGAGGGAAAGAGAGGAAGAAAGGAAGGAGGGGAGGGAAAGAAGATAGAAAGAGGAAGGAAGGAGGGAGGGGAGGGGAGGGAAAGACGAGAGAGAGAGAGAGAGAGAGAGAGAAAGAAGGAAGGAAGGAAGGAAGGAGGGAAGGGAAGGGAAGGGACCTGAGAGGTCATCTAGTCGAACCACCTCCCTGCTCAAGCAGGGAAACCCTCAACCACGTAAGTTAGACCAATGGCTGTCTGAAAGTTTTGGGGTGAAATCGGGGCCCACGGGGTGGAATTTGGCCAGCCGCAGAGGAAGCCGAGGCAGCAGGTCTGGGCGCGAAGAAGGAAAGCAAGCGGGAGAGCTGAAGAAGCTTCTGGGAGGAGAAGCAAAACATCTTCAGAGAAAAACCAGAAAGTCCAGTTGCCTTTTGGGGGGCGGGGGGGGAGCACCTTTGGGGCAACCATGACCTGGAATGACTCTGAATCTCCATAGACATTAAATAAGCAAAGGTTTTATTTCTGAAGATAACCGAACTGGGACCTTGGTTAACATTTTAATCCTATAGCAAGGGACATTTTGATGCCTTCTCCATGACACTTGGCGGTGGAAGACATAGCCAAGCCAAAATTAAACTGTTGGTTTCCAACAACCCTTTTCTTACTCATAATCTATACCAGCATTTCTATATGTCTCTCCTTCCCCTTCCAAGCGCATTATTTCCCTTTTCATTGACTATAAATGTGTCTGAAATAAAACTCCTTCCATGGTGGACTTACACTTTCTGAAAAAATGTACATATAACCCACCCTTTGACCTAAGCCCTACATGGCTTAAGTCCGGGGTATTTGGCGGAACACCTGTGGCCAACAACAGCTCCCCATCGCCCGGTGCGCTCACACAGAGAGGGCCTACTTGGGGTCCCGTCGGCCAGGCAATATCGGCTGACGGCCCCTAGGGAGCGAGCCTTCTTTGTGGGCGCACCTACCCTCTGGAATCAGCTCCCCTTGGAGCTCCGGGTAGCCCCCGACCTTCGCTCTTTCCGCCGTGACCTTAAAACATGGTTGTTTCACCAGGCTGGCCTGGACTGAATGGGGTTTTAATGGGAATTTTAGTTTTTAGTGTCTGAATTTTAATCTGGGCTGGTTTTATTGTGAGCCGCCCTGAGTCCTCGCGGAGAAACGGCGGCATATAAGTCTGATTATAAATAAATAAATAAATAAATATACTGGGACAGCTACATGCAGTCCTTAACGACCAATCACTTAGTGAATATCTGAAGTTACAATGGCACTGAAAACAGTGACTTATGATCAGTCCTTGCACTTACGACCGTCATAGTATCCTCGTGGTCCGAGGATACAAAATTTGGGCGCTTGGCATGAATTTACAATGGTTTTGCAGTATTCCTGAGTCATGGGATCCAACCCTTTGGAATGAACTGCCCCCTGATATACGAAACATCCCTAATCTCCGTGCTTTCCGCTGTGCCCTCAAGACCCTGATGTTTAATCAGGCAGGGCTAAGCATATTAATTGGGAATGATTAAAATATTATATAATTCTGGGTTTTATTTATTTGGGCTAAACTATTTGGCTATAATTTTAATTATCAATTTTATGTATCTTTTATTTTTTTTCTTGACTGTACACCGCCTTGAGTCCTGCGGGAGAAAGGCGGTATAGAAATATAATAAATAAATAAATAAAATAAATAAATATCTGACTTTCCCAGCCAGCTTCTGAGAAAAACCAAAAGTACAGATATAAACGGAGTGAAACCAAGCTTAACAGTGACTCTGAGAGGTATCTGGGAGTCTTCGTGGACAACCAGTTAAATATGAGCTAGCAGTGTGTGGCGGCAGCCAAAAAAGCAAATGCAATCCTAAATTGCATTAACAGAGGGATACAATCAAGATCAAGAGAGGTATTACTACCAGTCTATAAAGCCTTAGTAAGACCACACCTAGAATACTGCGTTCCAGTTTTGGTCACCACACTATAAAGAAGATGTTGAGACTCTGGAAAGAGTGCAGAAGAGAGCAATAAAGATGATTAGGGGACTGGAGGCTAAAACATATGATGAACGGTTGCAGGAACTGAGCATGGCTAGTCTAGTGAAGAGAAGGACCAGGGGAGACATGAGAGCAGTCTTCCAATACTTGAGGGGCTGCCACAGAGAAGAGGAAGGGGGTCAAGCTATTATCCAAAGCCAGACAAGCAATAATGGATGGAAACTGAACAAGGAGAGATTCAACCTGGAAATAAGGAGAAATTATTTCTGACAGAGAGAGCAATCAACCCATGGAACAGAAGTTGCCTTCAGAAGTTGTGAGAGCTTCATCACTGAAAGCCTTCAAGAAAAGATTGGACTGCCATCTGTCAGAAACGGTGTAGGGTCTCCTGCTTAGGTGGGGGTTGGACTAGATGGCCTAAAAGGTCCCTTCCAACTCTGTTAATCTGACTAATTATACTGCTTGAATAAACATTCCATACCCGATGCTACTTTTATAGAGTTTATCATTGTCATTGTCATTACCGTTGGCCAATGTTAACTCTACGTTAAAGGAAGACACGGTTGATCCTCACAAAGGAGGATCACAAGAGACTGGACTGCCATTGGTCAGAAGTGGTGTAGGGTCTCCTCCTTGGGCAAGGGGTTTACATGGATGACCTACAAGATCCCTTCCAACTCTGTTAATCTGTAAATCCGTCAGCGAAAAGTCAACGGAAATTGCGTAACTCATTTAAGGAAAGCGGTCGTTCGCTTAGCAAAAAGATCATAAAATCTGATAGGACTCACTTTGACAGCTGCCTTGTTTAGCAATGGGGATTCCCTGTCCCGATTGTGGTCGTAAATCGAGGCCCACCTGTAAAAGAAGAAATATTCCCTGATCAAACTTCTTTCAAGGGAGGGGATTCATCATAATAAACTTCTCTAAAATAAGTGTGTTTTCCTCATTCTGACGGTCTGCTTATGCTCCATTAGGCCAAATAATAATTTGGGGTTTGAAAACAAACCTCAGATATGGCCTTCAACCTGTTTATGCACTGTATTGCAAGGAGCCTTAATGAGTTACGTTGTCACCTTAATTGAAGAACAATACCTTAAATCAGCATCACACCTGTCACTTTTTGGCTTCTTTATTTTTGATGCCCTGACATAGATGACTTTCATAATTGCTGGATATAATTTGATGTATGTTTTGCCTCCTAAATGCTTTGTGTATGTTTGTGTGTGTATACGTGCCTATTATCTCTTTGACAGTATTGCAATTCTGCTTTATAATGAATAGGAAAGGAAAACAAGATAACCAGAGGAGTTCTGGAGATATAAATTACACAAAGCGCCTTGCCCTTTTCCTCTGCTTAAGATTCAGTAACTTCCAGTTCTTCAAGCTATTTTGCATAAACCTCCCTTTTACACAACCCTACACACTACCCTCCTTATTCAAATAAAAGCAAAGAGATTATTAAGTATGGTGACATTCCCAGTTATCGTTTTGTCTTCTTCACAACTTCTGTAAATGATAGCCCCAAACTTCCTACTGTTTATCCTTATCTGCCTCTATTTGGATTTAGCAACACTCTGGATTCCCAGTCTCCCAAGATTATGTTGTTTTTTTTAAAAAAAAATGTTCTTGCAGTTTTCATCTTTCAGATAATAATTTATCCGACTATGTATTGACTTATTCAAAAAAAAAACATTTCCCCTTTTGAGATAATACAAAGAAATATACAGTGGCATTTAAAGCTTTGTGGCCCCTTTTGAATTTTCAATATTGCTACTTAAATAGGTAGGTTCGAATCCCTACTGCCGCATGATGGGGTGAGCTCCCGTTACTTGTCCCAGCTTCTGCCAACCTAGCAGTCCGAAAGCACATAAAAAATGCAAGTGGAAAAATAGGGACCACCTTTGGTGGGAAGGTAACAGCGTTCCGTGTGCTTTTGGTGTTGAGTCATGCCATCCACATGACCATGGAGACGTCTTCGGACAGCGCTGGCTCGTCAGCTTTGAAATAGAGATGAGTATATACTGTATTTTCCTGCGTATAAGACTACGTTCTAACACACAAAAATCTTCTCAAAAGTCGGGGGTCGTCTTATACGCCAGGTCTCATTCTCCTGTAACCAGGCAGACAAGCCCATAAGGCTCTGACAAGCCTTAAATGGCTCTGAGGAGGGTCGTCTTATACGCCCAGTCGTCTTATACGCCGGAAAATACGGTAAATAAATATAATAAGTTGGAAGGAACCTTAGAGGTCTTCTAATCCAACCTCCTGCTTAGGCAGGAAACCCTACACTACTTCAGACAAATGGTTGTTCCAATCTCTTCTTAAAAACTTCCACTGTTGAAGCATTTACAACTTCTGGAGGGAAGCCGTTCCACTGATTAATTGTTCTGTCGGAATTTCTCTTTAGTTCTAAGTTGTTTCTCTCCTTCTTGTCCTACCCAGGTTGAAAAACATTTTACTAGAACTTCAGTCATTCTGAGGAGACATCCTAGTTCCAAATCCTAGTCGGAACATATTTGAAAAGCCTCACACAGGGAGGAAACCAGTGGTGGGATTCAGCCGGTTCGCACCACTTTGGGAGAACCGGTTGTTAACTTTCTGAGCAGTTTGGCAAACGGGTTGTTGAAAGAAATCATTAGGGCAGAGAACCTGTTGTTAAATTACTCGAATCCCACCCCTGGGGGAAATGATACCACTGCAATACAGGTAGCCCTCGAGTGACGATCACAATTGAGCCCAAATTTTATCCTGCTAAGGGAAACATTTGTCACGTGAGTTTGCTCCCATTTGATGACTTTTCTTGCCAGAGTTGTTAAAGGGAATCATTTGCCAAATGATTGATGCCAAATCCAGGTTAAACATTTATTTATTTATTTATTTATTTTATGAAATCAAACTTTTATACCGCCCTTCTCCTGAGGGACTCAGGGCAGTGTACAGCTAATGATAAAACAACATAAACACAAAAATTAAAAGACAATTTAAAACAGATTCAGTGGTTTGGCCGAATTATTAAAACCCAAAACTAAAATAGCCGTTAAAATTGATCATTCAGTCAGACCAGCTTGCTAGAAAAGTAGGGTCTTAAGGGCACGGCGAAAGGCATGAAGGTCAGGGATCCTACGTATCTCCGGGGGCAATTCTAGATAGTGGTGGATTTCTACCGGTTTGCCCAAATCGGGGAGAACCGCTGGTAGTTGCGGCGGGAGGCCCCGCCCACCCGCCCAGATGTCATCACGGGGATTCTGCACATGCGCAGAAGCTGCATGCGTGCAAAGCGTGAACACACGCCTGCTCACAGTTCTGAACCGGTAGCGAAGGTAAGAGGAGCCCCCGACTGATTATAGATAACTATTGAATGTCTGTCGATGGAATATCTTAAGACTAAGATACACGGAATGTGAATTGGAAGAGCAGAATTATGAAGACTTTATCTGTAAGGATTAAAGAGCATAATTACAAGGTTGTTTGGAAATGGTACTTGACTCCATTAAGACAGTCACTAATGGATAACAAAATTAGTAAACAATGTTGGAGATGTGATATGGAAATAGGGACTTATGAACATATGTGGTACAAATGTGATAAAGTTTTGGCAACAATTGGAGAAAATGATATTTGAAATGATGGGGAAAGCAATAATATTGAGACCGGAATCTATATTACTGTTGATAATCAAGGAAATAGAACCAACAAAATATGAGAAGGAATTGATCAGAATTATGATTATAATTAGTAGAATTATAATAGCCAGATATTGGAAATTAGAGGTGAATTTTAGAATAGAAAAATGGTATTGTGAAATGTGGAAACTAGCCCTAAACGATAAAATGACATGTGATATTAAAGTTAGAAATGGCGATTATAAAGAAGATGTTTTCTGGAAAATTTGGAAACCATTTGTGGACTATGCGCTGGGAAAATTGGATGCTTCGGTACCTGTATCCCGAGAACGTGGATTTTGGTGTTCATGAGGATATATCCGAAGAACCAAATCTTCCTTTCTTATGTATAGCACAGGGTGAGATATTGTATATGTTGTCTGTAATGTTATTTTAATTAATAAAAATTATTAAAAAAATTTTTAAAAAAAGACTAAGATACACAAGGTGTAAGCCACCAGGATGTTACCAGTACTGAACTATCAGCTTTTATTACTACTGGCCTTACTGATTGAAGCTGCCAAAAGCCAAAGTTAATCTTAGCAGCTGCTTCTACTATAAGTCTGTGCTTCACACTGAAAGTTAAAAACAATAGAAATGAGAAATTTCATGCTAAGACGAGAGTTAAAGACATACATGCAGAAAGCAGGAGTTAGTTAGGGCTGGGCGGGGGTGGGGTGGGGAATGAGATGCCCACTGCCCCTCTTTGCAGTTTTGCAAAATCCCCCAATCCTGGATTGATCTGCTAAAGATTGTCAAATATCACAGAAATATTTTTTTAAAAATCCCAGCTTCTTTTCCCCCCAAAAAGTACGCAGGAGAACGATGTGTGTGTGTTTTTTTTTAAAGAAATCTTTGACTCCCTGTAATGCTTGTTCCTGGACACGGTGATACCTTCTGCTGTTATTGAAGGAGTGCTCAATTCTTACACCAGCACCCAAGCTGAACTTAATAAGTGTTTGCTTCCACTTTACCACTGAAACTAAGTACACCCTTAAATATTCAAATGGTTGCCACCACCTAAAGCTGGCATGAGCAACCGTGAGCTTCCGAAGACCTGTGTCCAGGGAACACCCAGCTAGACTGCCAGAAAAATTCCATCACTGATGCTGAGAATTTTCCTTAAAATGATAACAGATTAAGGGTTGTGTCTCTGCTGCTCCAGTGCAGAGCACATCTGCACACTTAAAACCCCAGGGTTTAATGCAATTCCATCTAATAACATTTAGCATTTGTCCAGTTTAATCAGCTCTGTTGGACAGCAGCAATAAAATGCAGACATAAGGATAGCGTAATTAAACTGGTATGGTATTAAAACTATGCATAGTATGGCGAGGAAAGGTTCAGGGGTGAAATCCAGCAGGTTCTGACGGGTTCTGAAGAACTGGTAGCGGAAATTTTGAGTAGTTCGGAGAACCGGCAAATACCACCTCTGGCTGGCTCCAGAGTGGGGTGGGAATGGAGATTTTGTAATATCCTTCCCCCCAGGCGTGGGGTGGGAATGGAGATTTTGCCGTATCCTTCCCCCACCACGCCCACCAAGCCACACCACACCCACCAAGCCACGCCCACAGAACCGGTAGTAAAAGAAGATTGGATTTCATCACTGGAAAGGCTCATTAGATTGTTTTAAGTACTGATGGAGAAGTGGTTCAAGTATTGGGCAAAAACTAGGTTTATATTCCCATTCACAAGGTCCTTTGCATTAGTCACCACCTCTCAGCCAAAGTAAGAAGGTTTGAGGATGAAGATAAAACAAGAGGATGCCTCTCTATGGGCCACCTTGTCTTCCTGAGAAAGATTGGATATAAATGAATGAATAAAAGAAACAAATATTGACTGAGATCTTTTGTTCATCTAGGGCCTCTCAAGGCAGAGCTGCTTATAAGGGGTAGTCTTACCATCTTATGAAGGATCCAAAATCCCCGAAGAATGGATTTTTCCACCAAAAAGAATTTCACTCTATAGACACAAGCTACATTCAATGGGCTTAACATGCTACCATTTTGCCCTCTAGCTCGCGTGCTCTAGTCTAGGCTGCCAAAATCACGTTCAGGTGAGATGGGTGGCATATAAGTTGAGTGGATGGGTGGGTGGATGGATGGATGGATGGATGGATGGATCATGCGATTGTAGTGTGTATCTCTTCTGTACCACAAGATGTGGAGACTCTAGAAAGAGTGCAGAGAAGAGCAACAAAGATGATTAGGGGACTGGAGGCTAAAACATATGAAGAACGGTTGCAGGACCTGGGTATGTCTAGTTTGATGAAAAGAAGGACTACGGGAGATATGATACCAGTGTTCTGATATCTCAGGGGCTGCCGCAAAGAAGAGGGAGTGAAACTATTCTCCAAAGCACCTGAGGGCAGGACAAGAAGTAATGGGTGGAAACTAAGCAAGGAGAGAAGCAACTTAGAACTAAGGAGAAATTTCCTGACAGTGAGAACAATGAATCAGTGGAACAACTTGCCACCAGAAGTTGTGAATGCTCCAACACTGGAATTTTTTAAGAAGATGTTGGATAACCATTTGTCTAAAGTGGTGTAGGGTTTCCTGCCTAAGCAGGGGGTTGGATTAGAAGACCTCCAAGGTCCTTTCTAATTCTTCTCTTCTCTTCTCTTCTCTTCTCTTCTCTTCTCTTCTCTTCTCTTCTCTTCTCTTCTCTTCTCTTCTCTTCCCTTCCCTTCCCTTCCCTTCCCTTCCCTTCCCTTCCCTTCCCTTCCCTTCCCTTCTCTTCTC
Organism: Coluber constrictor foxii; assembly: GCA_038048745.1. Classification (NCBI taxonomy): domain Eukaryota; kingdom Metazoa; phylum Chordata; class Lepidosauria; order Squamata; family Colubridae; genus Coluber; species Coluber constrictor. Next base: position 35,553,972 of record CM075967.1, read on the forward strand.
TTCCACTCCACTCCACTCCACTCCACTCCACTCCACTCTCCACTCTCCACTCTCCACTCTCCACTCCATTCCATTCTTCTACAGTTATGGGTGTTACCTAATCTGGTCCCCATTCCTGTTTGTTTCACTTTGGAATATGAAATTAACAAGCAGTCAATGTTTTCAATTCTCCTTACTGCTAACCAGAAATAGTAATCAGTCTGATTTAGGATATACATTTTTTAAAAAAGGGAAAAAAAGCACTTATTGTCATTCAACAATCACACTGGAGAGGGAAAGAGAGAAGTGAATATGGTTTTTGTTTTTTGCTTATTAAATGTAACTTTCTAATTTGAAGAACAAAACTGATATGCAATTCAATTCAAGTATGAAAATCATTCTTGGATTACATGCTTGGGTGTGTGTTACATTCAGAGTTTGGGTTTATTTTAATTCAAGATCTCAACATTTAAGTTTTCGCTTGATTTCCTAAACAAGGATATTTTAAAAATAATTTATAAAGTGTTATAATTTTTATCTTGATCCATTATTCAGAATACACTAATGGCTGCAATCAGCGACATCCTATTTACTTGATTTTTAACAATGATCTAAAGATTCAGATTGATGCAAGATACTTATATATGAAAAAAAATCGAATGATATTTTGACATTTTTTACTTAATGTTTAATTTTATGTTTATAAGTCTCTTTTCTACTTTTGCTTTTTCTAATTTTTTTTTTTGAGGGGGGAGGTTTCTCCTTCCTGACCATATTGTAGCATTTTCTTTAACAAAGTGTATTTAATAGTTTAGCAAGTTGCCCAAAATACAAGTGCTTCATCTATATTAGAAGCAGAATCGCATAACTTTCCTGAAGAACAAACGTTGGCTCCTGAGGTCATTTATGCTGCTTCCATTAATAATTCTAGCATTTATTCCCTCACATCTGTTATTTGATAACCAGCTGTTTCAACGATTGCTGGCTGTATATTAGCAATTTGATTTTTTTTTTCCAGTAGACAAATGAGCATCTCCTGTTAAGAGGTCACACCAACACTCCTGCCTCTTCACAGCTAATGAGAAAATACCTTCTCCTTTAAACTCATGTATTCATTTATTAAAACAGACTACCCATAAGAAAATCAACGCAACAAACGTCAAATACCACAACTCAACACACGTCAAGCAGTATCCCTGCTTTTGTTTTCATCAGTTGAATGTAGGCTTCCGATCAGACTGGACAAATAAGAGTTAAATAGAGCAGATTAAAGTGGTGTTAAGTGACATCAGCTGCCTGCAATTACTGCAAGTTCAAATCTCACCAGGCTCAAGGTTGACTCAGCCTTCCATCCTTTCAAGGTAGGTAAAATGAGGACCCGGATTGTGGGGGCAATAAGCTGACTTTGTATAAAAAAAGAAAACCGCTTTGTGGGGGGGGGGGGCGAAAGCCCTACTAACCAAATAGCTTAATACAAAAATATGAAGGCTATTGCTTAATGCATTGTAAGCCACCCTGAGTTCCAGAGAAGGGCAGCATATAAATTCAACCAATAAATAAATAAATAAATAAATTGGCAGATTTTCTTCCCTCATGAAATCTCACAGAAATTGAGGAAACAATGCCAAAGGATTTTAAGGATCAAAAATGTATTGATGCTTCCTTAACAGGCTTAGCTTGGATGTATTTCATGGCGCTAAAAACCATAATATGTTTTAGGTTCGGCTTAGGACAAATGTGTGAACTCTATTTTTGTGATTTGTAATTCATAGCTTTTGGTGTAGTATATTAATTTGTTACGTCTTTTTCCGTTTTGGTTTCTAGGCTCCGAGTCCGAACATTTGCCTTATTTCATCTTTTCTTTTCTTTTTTTTAGCTTCCATTAGATCAAATTTTGAGTGTCTGATTTTGTTGATAAACATTTATTCGGTTTAAATTAATGGTGACAGCTTTTCATGCTTTCATGGAAAAGTGGGTTGTGGGTGGGGTGATTTTTATCCAAACTGCATGTCAAGTTCTCCATGTCTGATGCCACAGGCCCCACCAGGACTTGCAACAACTGCTAGTAAAAATCCACCACATGAAATGCATGTCGTAGATTTTCCAGTTTGGCCCTTACAAGCCACGGTGGTGGGAGCTGCATTTGGAAACAGCCTAGTGGAATAGCCAAGTGTGCTGATATTCCATGATTAAAAAACAATAAGGGATCATGAAGAGCAGCAAAGAATATTTGCATTTTCTTTTTTCTTTTCTTTTTTTTTCTTTTAATTTGATTTATATGCCGCCCTTCTCCGGAGACTTAGGGCGGCTTACAATGCGTTAAGCAATAGCCTTCATACTTTTGTATACTTATATTTATACAAAGTCAGCTTATTGCCCCCAACAAACTGGGTCCTCAATTTACCCACCTTATAAAGGATGGAAGGCTGAGTCGACCTTGTCGATATTAGAGGAGTGAAGACCAAATAGGCAGCTGTCATTCAATGGGGGACAAGTACATATTGATGAACTGTTGGAAAAAAACATCCAGTTCCAATTCCAAGCCGAGAGAAAGACACTGGAGATAAAATGGAGGCTGGAGGCTGATTGGAAAGAGGGTCCATTTATTGATGAAGCCGAAGCCCATGGATTCTGGACAGCTGACCAAATGGAGTTGAGAGTAGAAGGTATTTTATACCTTCTCCTGGGCTTTGCACTTGAACTTCCTATTCCTGTGCAAGAACATGTATTCTATTGTTGTCAGACTCCCATGTACAAATCCTAGGAATTTGTCTGAGGGCTCAGCAGAGATTATACTACCTGAGACTTCTCAGGGAACAACAACTGAATGAAAAACTGCTGGTGGCCTTCTACCGCTGCCCCATAGAGAGTATTTGAACTTACTGCACCTGTACATGGTTTGCCCATTGCACAGTGGCAGATAGGACAGCGCTCCAGAGGGTCAACATCATTGCCCAGAGGATCATAAGTTGCCCTCTCCCCTCTTTGGAAGCGCATTATAGCTCCTGTTGCCTTAAGAAAGTTCAAAACGTTCTTAAAGATCCATCTCATCCTGGACACTTTTTTTTTTTTTGAACTATTACCATATGGCAGACGGTACAGGATAATAAAAACAAACACACATGGACTGAAAAACAGCTTCTACCCCAGAGCAGTAACTATATTGAATTCTACTGTACAGTGCACTATGAATGCAATATCGGGGGTTTTCAATTCCTTTGTACAGAATGTGAAGGATGTGTGGGATTTTTTATTTTATTTTTGGGATTTTTTTATGTATAATGTACACGGAAGACGGCCTTCAATTTCGTTGTACGAGCTGCAGTGACAATAAAGTAAACTAGACTAAACTAAACATAGATACGTTGTCCCACCTTGATACCCAGGAGAAAGCAGGATGCTCTACCCTTTGCAGCTGATTGGTAGGCTGGGAAGTTTCCACTTTTTCGTATGCAGTTCTCTCGTTGCTGAACTGAACTTCACCAGGTTGACAGAGGGGTTTAATGCTTTTTCAAAACTCAGAGAGTTTTGGCTCTTGGGGTTTACCTCCTGCCCCAACAATAAGTCATAAGTTTATTTTGTCAAGCATATATAAGATAACAGGTAAAAGTATAAACATAATTTGAATACATGAAAAGAGTAAAAGGGATATTAGGACAGGGATGGTAGGCATGCTGGTGCACTTATGCACCCCTCTTACAGACTTCTTAGGAATGGGGTGAGGTCAACAGTAGACGGTTTAAGGTTAAAGTTTTGGGGGTTTGGGTCAGGTAGTGCATTCCAGGCATTGACCACCACTCTTACTGAAGTCATATTTTCTGCAATCGAGTTTGGAACAGTTTATCTTGAGTTTGTATCTATTATTTGTTGTGGTTGAAGCTGAAGTAGTCATTGACAGGAAGGACATTGTGGCAGATAATTTTATGTACTACGCTTAGGTCAGGCGTAGTTCTAAGTTGTCTAAGCCCAAAATTTGAAGTCGGGTGGCATAAGGTATTTTATTGCGGCTAGAGGAATGGAGGACTCTTCTCGTAAAATATCTCTGGACTCTCTCGATTGCATTTATGTCTGATATGCAGTGTGGGTTCCAGACAGATGAGCTGTATTCAAGAATTGGTCTAGCAAATGTTTTGTACGCTCTAGTTAGTAGTACAACATTAGCAGAGTTCTGCCAGTTAGCTGTCCATCAGGTCGGGGAAGCTGCCTGGGGTGGTAAAAGCAAACCCAACCATGTTTTACACACCTACTGAAGGGGGGAAACTCTACTTTAAAACTGGATCAGGTAAGAAGAGTTTATTCTTACTCATGCACCGGGGACTAGGTGGAAGCAACGTCATGGGAGTACAGGAATTACCGGAAAAAGATGCAAGTGGGGAAAGGCCCAGGATAGGTAAATTTGGGGAAGACGACGGACCAATGAGCTAACCTTATGTAGGATTAGCTTGGTACGTCTAGCACAGAGAAGCATTTGTGCAATGCTAGGAGTTCCATTACAACAGGCTGCCATGAAGTGGAAATGAGGGCAGAAGGACCATGTCACACGGGATTACTTAACACATAGTTTCACGCCCTTGGACTTGCATCCAAGTTTCTCCACCCTGATTGCAGTTGCTAAACTTCACCGTCATGGATGCGTTTCCTTGAGCAACCACAGTTTCCTGCTTTTGTTCCTCAACTAACATAGTTCATGGTGACGAATCATGAAACTCCTTAGGTAGAGTCCGTCCTTCCTTCCTTCCTTCCTTCCTTCCTTCCTTCCTTCCTTCCTTCCTTCCTTCCTTCCCTCCCTCCCTCCCTCCCTCCCTCCTTCTTTCCTTCCTTCCTTCCTTCCTTCCTTCCTTCCTTCCTTCCTTCCTTCCTTCCTTCCTTCCTTCCTTCCCTCCCTCCCTCCCTCCCTCCCTCCCTCCCTCCCTCCTTCCTTCCTTCCTTCCTTCCTTCCACAGCTTGGAACTGCTTGTCTTCAGAAGTTGTGGGAGCTTCATCACTGGAAGCTTTCAAGAAGAGACTGGACTGCCATCTGTCAGAAATGGTGTAGGGTCTCCTGCTTTGGACTAGATGACCTACAAGGTCTCTTCCAACTCTGTTAATCTGTTAACTTCCTTCCTTCCTTCCTTCCTTCCTTCCTTCCTTCCTTCCTTCCTTCCTTCCTTCCTTCCTTCCTTCCTTCCTTCCTTCCTTCCTTCCCTCCCTCCCTCCCTCCCTCCTTCCTTCCTTCTTTCCTTCCTTCCTTCCTTCCTTCCACAGCTTGGAACTGCTTGCCTTCAGAAGTTGGGGGAGCTTCATCGCTGGAAGCTTTCAAGAAGAGACTGGACTGCCATCTGTCAGAAATGGTGGAGGGTCTCCTGCTTGGGTGGGAGGGTTGGACGAGATGACCTCCAAAGTCCCTTCCAACTCTGTTAATCTGTTTCCTTCCTTCCTTCCTTCCTTCCTTCCTTCCTTCCTTCCTTCCATAGCTTGGAATTGCTTGTCTTCAGAAGTTGTGGGAGCTTCATCACTGGAAGCTTTCAAGAAGAGACTGGACTGCCATCTGTCAGAAATGGTGGAGGGTCTCCTGCTTTGGACTAGATGACCTACAAGGTCTCTTCCAACTCTGTTAATCTGTTAACTTCCTTCCTTCCTTCCTTCCTTCCTTCCCTCCCTCCCTCCCTCCCTCCCTTCAGTTTGGCCTGCATTTTATTGGCTCATTCGCTTATTCAAGATCTAGTGATAATTTCTATTCAGAGCAGCTTATAATTTTATTTAAAGCAACGTAAGAAAACTATTAAAATACATCTAAAATAGGCCCAAATGAAAAACAATTTCACTCAGAAGGCAGAGCCAGTAGGAGAGAGCAGCTATCGACGCCTCTGGTTTCCTACTCCCAGGTAGACCCAGCCGTGTCTGTTTTGGCAAATCCTGAAGAACCAATTTCAGGCAGATACTTAACAAGTTTTTGAGCCAGGCTGGTCCTCTCTTGCCCAAGAGATTATAAATGAAACTGTCACATTGAGCGCAGAATGCTCTGTATTTCCTCCGGGTAGGGTGTGATAGGATTGCAGGGGGGAAGGCTTGGAAAACTGGGATTGGGACCATGACCAACTTTTAGAAAAGGCAGAATCTTTGTTGGAGTGGGGGAAGGAAAAACAAACATTTTCCAACCCTTTCTGCTTTTCCTGCTTGAGTGGGGGGGGAGATGGACTAGATGACCTCCAAGGTCTCTTCCAGCTCTGTTAATCTGTTCATCCTGATTTAATAGAAACAATCCCTGTCATCTTGTGCCAGTCGTTGATTTAACTTGAATTTGAAAAACAGTATGAAGTACTTTTGTTAGTTTTCCCAATATAACTGGTTTTAGTATTGTCTGCTTTAGGGGCATTTAATTTAGACTTATCCATGTTTCTCTGAAAGGAAGACTTTGTCTTATATTTTTTTGAGCCCTGAAATAAGCACTTGGCCTTATTGCTATGCACTCAAAAGCTCGATTGGGCTTATTATCAGGGAATGTCTTATTTTGGGGAAAACAGGTTATTTATTTGGGCTGCCACAAAGAAGAGGGAGTCAAGCTCTTCTCCAAAGCACCTGAAGGTAGAACAAGAAGCAATGGGTGGAAACTAATCAAGGAGAGAAGCAACTTAGAACTAAGGAGAAATTTCCTGACAGTGAGAACCATTAATCAGTGGAACAACTTGTCTCCAGAAGTTGTGAATGCTCCAACACTGGATGTTTAATCATTTGTCTGAAATGGAATAGGCCAGGATCTCCAGCTTGAGCACGAAATTGGATCTCCAAGATCTCTTCAGTTGTTTCGTTCTGTTATTCGTTACATTTATTTTCCATCTCATTTCCAAAGAACTGCTGGTGGCTCAGCAGACTAAAGCATTGTGATTAACACCAGCTGTCTGCAATTACTGTAAGTTTGAATCTCACCAGGCTCAAGGTTGACTCAGCCTTCCATCCCTTCTAAGATAGGGAAAATGAGGACCCAGTTTGTGGGGGCAATAAGCTGACTTTGAATAAATATACAAAAGTATGAAGGCTATCGCTTAATGCATTGTAAGCCGCCCTGAGTCTTCGGAGAAGGGCGGCATATAAATCAAATTTTTTTAAAAAAGCATAATGTTTTCCCATCTATCATTTTATTCTTGCAACACATGTATGGGAAAAGGGTAGGAAAAAGGAAATTAATTGTGGCTCTCCTAATTTTAAATCTCTATATCTGACTGGCTCTCTTTTTTTTAAAAAAAAAGTCAGTAACTTCTACCAACATGACACATCTGGGTTCAAGAAAGAGACTAAGGCTTCTTAATGAAGGGGGAGGTCCTTCGTGGCTAATGCATTTGCAAATAACTGTAAAAAATAAAAATAAAAAGCAATCTCAAAAAAGAAGGAGGGGGCCTGAGAAAGTTGATAGGGTTTGAAATACTTATGCAGAATCAATATTTTTAGAACACGTTATATTGCAACTTTATATTGCAACTTAAATATAACATAGACCCAGAACAAATTTTAAAAATGGATTGATAAAATGTATGCAAAATTTCCAAAGAAGCAAAAACAGGAAATCAAGGGAAAAATCAATAAAATTTCCACCAAGCTACAATTTGAGGAAAAATGGGTACAAAACAGGGGTGAAATGCTCCCGGTTTGGATCGGATTACCCGACCCGGTAGCGATGGTGGTGGATGGTTCAGAGAACCGGTAGCAAAAATCCCTACGTGCGCCCCCGCCCATGCCCAGCTGAGCCACGCGATCATCAGAGGCTTTTTTTTTAACTTTTAAAAGGATTTTTTCTACAACCTCTTGATGTTGTAGAAAAAATGCTTTTAAAAGTAAAAAAAAAAAGTTGGCCACGCCCACCCAGACACATTATCCCTCCCCCCACCAAGCCACACCCACAGAACTAGTAGTAACAAATTTTACATTTCACCACGGGTACAAAATGTTCTACAGATGGTATATCACCCCAACAGCAATTACCAAGATGGATAGATACATCATTCAACACTACATGTTGGAAATGTCACAACAAAAAGGGAATCTTTTATCATATGTGGTGGCAGTGTAAAAAAAATATTAATCAAAAAGTACAGTCCTGGAAAGAAATACGCCAAAATATTCTAAAATTTCTGAAAACAAAATCAGAATTAAAACCCCCAATATTTTCACTAAGTATAATTCCAAGGAATATATATGAATGATCATAATTTATTAAAATATATGCTGACAGCAGCAAAGATCAGCCTGGCATAACATTGGAAAAGAGAAATTTTGCCATTAATCCAGGATCAAGAGACTATAATTAAAGAATATGAGGCATTGGAAAAAGTGACTCTATTCATTCACAGCAAAAGCCCAACCAAACTCAAGAATGGGTCTCTTATATACAATATATCAAGCAAGGCAAGCTAAGACACTTAAACTGTGGTTTTTGAAGAAAACAGAAACTGAATATTACTATTAATAATCAAAACAGAAATGAGTAATAATGTCCAAAATGTAAAAATATTCAAGCAGCAATTAGTGGCTGGAGTTGGGGGGAAACAGGATGGGAGGGAGGATGAGAGGAGAGCTATAAGAAAGCCCCTTTTATCATAATTTTAAAAAATATTTATTGTTCGTCCTTTTTAAAAAATCTAAAGTCCTTTCAGTATATGCTTATGTATTTTTAAAAATTTTTTATATGACATGTTTCATTATCCAAAAAAAAGAAGAGATGTTAAACAAAGCAAAAATTTCAACCCATTTTTACATTGCAAGAAATAAAGGTAAAGGTAAAAGTTGCCCTCACACATATGTGCTAGTCGTTCCTGACTCTAGGGGGCAGTGCTCATCTCCGTTTCAAAGCCGAAGAGCCAGCACTGTCCGAAGACGTCTCGGTGGTCATGTGGCCGGCATGACTCAACGCCAAAGGTGCACGGAACGCTGTTCCCTTCCCACCAAAGATGGTCCCTATTTTTTCTACTTGCATTTTTTATGTGCTTTTGAACTGCTAGGTTGGCAGAAGCTGGGACAAGTCACGAGAGCTCATCCCGTTACGCGGCACTAGGGATTCGAACCGCTGAACTGCCGACCTTTCGATCAACAAGCGCAGCGTCTTATCCACTGAGCCACTGCGTCCCTTAAGAAATACTATTTTGTAAATGGCCTCATTGCATTTATGTTGTTGGAGATATCGTGAAATTAATGTTTTATTGGAATGTATTATTTCACTTCGATAAGAAGCAATTACTGTATATACATTAACTGAACTCTGAGAGTTAATATTTTGAATTCTGGACCAAAAACAGAATGGACATAGTTAACATACTACAGCTCCAACTATTTGGTGATTTGCAGAACTAACACAGATCACCTACGGATGAATGATGGCTTCAATTTATTGATGTCTGTGAATACACATCTTGTATATTTTGGGTTTTTCTTCAGTTCCCCCTCCACTTTTATAATTTTGTACATTTTTAAAATTTGCTTTTAATGAAGTTAATAAAATATATGCATTTAAAAAGAAGGTAGTGACCACGTTTTTACAATGTGCTAAACCGTGTTTTATTCAATAGGAGAATAGTTCATAAACCACAGAAGGTAAGTTTCACTTTCAATTACAAACCCTGAATTGCAAACTGCAAGTGAATTTGGATACTGCTTGAAGCCGAAAAGAAAAGAAATAAACTACATTATGTCTTATTGCAATCTGTATTTTGTCCCCCATTGCAGCAAATGACCCAAATGGCTATTGACCAGATTAATTTTTTAAAAAAATTTGATTTATATGCCGCCCTTCTCCGGAGACTCAGGGCGGCTTACAATGCGTTAAGCAATAGCCTTCATACTTTTGTATATTTATCCAAAGTCAGCTTATTGCCCCCACAAACTGGGTCCTCAATTTACCTACCTTAGAAAGGATGGAAGGCTGAGTCAACCTTGAGCCTGGCGAGATTCGAACACAGTAATTGCAGTCACCTGGTGTTTAATTACAATGCTTTTAGTCTGCTGAGCCACCAGAGCTCCTAATGCTTTTCCCATGTGTTTTTTTGAGCAGGATAATAGAGAAAACCTAGCCACGATAAATGCATTAATTGCTTGTGGGAACGAGGTTACTTACTGATTCTTTGTAGATTCAACATAAATTATCTGTTGTTTATTTGTTGATCAAGTACACGATAATCTCCATGCTCACCCACCCACTATGTCATTAAAGTGTGATTCCTCCCCCAATTTTTAGGCAACGTTTTAAATAAAACTGAGAAACCGCACTTAAGGGCTTAAATACAATACTATGTAGTAAAATCGGTCGAGTTTCAGGCAAACATTGGTGATGCTTTCTAGAACAGGGCCCCCCAACCTTTTGGACCTCAGGGACCACTAAATCCATAATTTTAAATCCCGCGGACCACTAATATGATCTGCCTAATGACTGGCTGGGTGGGCGTGGCTGGCTGGTCATGTGACTGCATGGGCATGGCCAACTCAATGTCATTCATGTTGAGGGGTGCCCTGGCAGCCTCTACTTGCCCCTTCCCTGCCAGCCACTACTCACCTCCTCGCCCGGGCTCCTTAGGGCCCCAACAGAAAGCAGCTGTTGGAGCTAAGCACCCACCACGAGAAAGAGTTGGCAAAACAGCTGGCTCAGTTCAAATTGGATCTGACCGAGAAGGAGGCTCAACAGAAGCACCTCACTGAGGACTAGGAGCATAGGCTTTCCAGACAGAGGGAAGACCTGCGGGAGTGCAAGCCCAGGTACTGGCATCTGGAGGCTCAGCGGGCTGAGATGGTCAGCCAGTTCCAGGCCATGATACAGTCCTACTGGGACTCTTCGCCACCAGCGGTGCTTCCCTCCAGCCTTCGCCCAAAGCCCCACACCAGGAGGCTGAAACAGACCCTAAGTCAGAATTTCTGCCCCCCTCCGACCCACACAAAAAGATCTCGAAAGGGGAGACTCTACAGCAACACAAATGCTCATTGCATGTATCCAGCCCAGGGGCCGTAGTTTGATTTAGACCCCTGATTTAGTGCAATATAAAAAATGCAAATAATTTTTCTGTGGACCACCAAAATTTTCTTGCGGACCACCAGTGGTCCACGGAGCATCAGTTGGTGACCGATGTTCTAGAATATTTGGTTGTCTTTGATCAGATCAGATAATCTATCTATCTATCTATCTATCTATCTATCTATCTATCTATCTATCTATCTATCTATCTATCTATCTATCTATCATCTATCTATCTATCTATCTATCTATCTATCTATCTATCTATCTATCTATCTATCTATCTATCTATCTATCTATTGTATTTCTGTACATACACACACCCAATCTCCCTCAAAAAGGTTTTGGCACTCAGACTAAACAGAATAACAGAGTTGGAAGGGACCTCGGGGGTCTTCTAGTCCAACCCTTTGATCAAGGACGAGACCCTATACCAATGGTTGTCCAATCTCTTCTTTAAAACCTCCAGTGATAAACTACCTACAACTTCTAAAACCAGCCTTGTCTGGTACAAGCCTTCTATTTGTACTGATACAGTTTCCAGAATTCCTGTTTAATTGATTCATATTATGAAGTTTGGTGTGTGTGTGAGAGAGAGAGGGGGGAAGAGGGAGGGAGGGAAAGGCAGAGAGAGTGGGAGAGAGAATGAGGGAGAGGAGAAAGAGAGAGAGAGGGTGGGAGAGAGGCAGAGGGGGAGAGAGAGGAAGAGGAAGAGGAGGAAGAGGGAGAGTGTGAGAGAGAAGGAGGGAGGGAGAGGGAGGGAGAGAAGGAAGAGAAGTGGGAGGGAGGGAGAGAGGCAGACAGAAGGAGAGAGAGAGAGTGAGGGAGAGAGAGAGGCAGAGAGAGGGGGAGAGAGGGAGGAAGAGAGGGAGAGGGAGGGAGGGAGAAAGGCAGAGAAAGGGAGAGAGAGGGGGGAAGGGAAGAAGAGGAAGTGGGAGGGAGAGAAAGGGAGGGGGAGGAGAGAGACGGAGAGGGAGGGAGAGAAAGGGAGGGGGAAGGGGGAGAGAGAGAGGCAGAGAGAGGGGGAGAGGGCGGGAAGGAGTGGGTGGGAGATAGAGAGGGAGGAAAGAAGAGAGAAGGAGGGAGAGAAGGAAGAGAGGGAGGGAAGGAGGGAGAGAGAGGGAGTGAGAGAAGGAAGAGGGGAGAGAGAGGGAGAGAGGCAGAGACAGGGGATAGAGAGAGGGGGGAAGAGGGAGAGAGGCAGAGAGAGGGGGAGAGAGGGAGGAAGAGGAGGGAGAGAGGGAGAGGGAGAGAGGCAGAGAAAGGGGGAGAGAGGGGGAGGAAAGGAGGGAGAGGAGGGAGGGAGAGAGGGAGGGAAGGAATGGGAAGGAGATAAAGAGGGAGGAAAGAAGAGAGAGAGGGAGGGAAGGAGAGAAGAAAAAGAAGGAGGGAGAGAGGGAGTTGGGGGATCCAAACATTCACTGCGCCTATAAGGAGTAGATATTCTTTTTTCTCATCCCCAACCCAGAGCTCCCAGCCAGCCTTGCCTCTCTCTCCACCCCTCTGCCCTTCGGCCATCACTCCCCGGATGCTGCTGCTGCTCCTCCTTTCCCAAATTAAAGGCTACAGACATTGCAAAGAAAGCCGAGCCGAGCCGTTCCTCGCGGAGGGCCCAGTTGCACAAGAGGCTGCTCAGGCGGCTCGGCTTCTCCTTCACATCTGCCTGTTTGGATTCCTGCTTGCAGAGTGACTAACTTTAAAAAAAAAAATTGTTTTGATAACACTGCCTTTTTTGCCAAGTGGGAGCATTAGTCACCTTGTTTCTGTGCAGAGAATTTGTTAGCAGCATCGCTCCCGTTTCTCTGCTGCTCTTACTTTCTACCCTCCTCCACACTGATCACATTGGGGAGATCAGAAAGACAATGACAATGAGGCAAGAGGGGGGAAAAACGCACAAGGGGACACAGAGGGCAGCAAGCCATGGCACCCTCTTATCGGTAACTTTGCTTCCAGTTGTCTATCCCAGGTGATCTCCAACCTTGGCAACTTTAATCCTGGAGGACTTCAAGTCCCAGAATTCCCCAGCCAGCTTTGCTCTAGGAGGAGACTCTATGGTGGAGGTTTGCTGGCTGGGGAATTCTGGGACTTGAAGTCCTCCAGGCTTAAAGTTACCAAGGTTGAAGACCCCTAGTCCAAGGCTCAGCAACCTTAAACACTCAAAGAGCCCCAAAGTCCCTAACCAGAAGCCCCCCATTCAATTCTGTAGCCGACCGGAAGTCCGGTTCCCCCACCATAGAGTCTCCTCCTAGAGCTGCATCCTTTTCCCTCTACCTGTCCTAACCGAAAGCCCTATCCATTGTGGAGCCGACTGGTGACAGGGAGCTGCAGCAGAGGGATGAAAGAGCCACATGCGGCTCCAGAGCCACGGGTTGCTGACTTCTGCCCTGGTCTATCCAACCATCTCCAGTCTGGACTACAGCTTCTCTCCCCCAACCTGGATGTTTGAACTATTGACCACAATAAGGGGCATCTTATTAATATAGAATAAATTCATTTAATAAATAAATTAAATAAGGCTCGATAAAGCCTTAGTAAGGCCAGATCTAGAATGTTGCATCCAGTTTTGGTCACCACACTATAAAAAAAAAGATATGGAGACTCTGGAAAGAGTGCAGAGAAGAGCAATGAAGAGGATTAGGGGACTGGAGGCTAAAACATATGAAGAACGGTTGCAGGAACTGGGCATGGCTAGTCTAGTGAAGAGAAGGACCACGGGAGACAGGATAGCAGTCTTCCAATATTTGAGGGGCTGCCACAGAGAGGAGGAAGGGGGTCAAGCTATTTTCCAAAGCACCTGAAGGCCAGACGAGGAATAATGGATGGAAACTGACCAAGGAGAGATTCAATCTAGAAATGAGGAGAAATTTTCTGACATTGACAACAATTAATCAGTGGAACGTGTTGCCTTCAGAAGTCATGGGAGCTCCATCACTGGAGGCTTTCAAGAAGAGACTTATCAGAAATAATATAAGGTCTCTTGCTTGATCAGGGAGTTGGACTAAATGACCAACGAGGTCCCTTCGAATTCTGTTATTCCGAATGTCTATTTCTAACATCCTATCCGGACACCCGAGGTTGGTTCATCCAACAGACCAACAGGGTCATCCCAATTGGAGGAGGGTTTGAGGGGGAGAGACTGCTTGGTTCAATTTAAACTTGAGCCAGCCATGTGCAATAGCTGCATGTAGTTGGCTAAAAGGCCAACACAGTTCTAGGCTGCATAAACAGAGAGATAGAATCAAGATCACATGAAGTGTGTTAATACCACTTTATAAGGCCACACTTGGAATCGTGCATCCAGTTTTGGTCGCCACGATGTAAAAAAGATGTGGAGACTCTAGAAAGAGGGCAGAGAAGAGCAACAAAGATGATGAGGGGACTGGAGGCTAAAACATAGGAAGAACGGTTGCAGGAACTGGGTAGGTCTAGTTTAATGGAAAGAAGGACTAGGGGAGACATGATAGCAGTCTTCCGATATCTCAGGGGCTGCCACAAAGAAGAGGGAGTCAAGCTATTCTCCAAAGCACCTGTGGGTAGAACAAGAAGCAACGGGTGGAAACTACTCAAGGAGAGAAGCAACTTAGAACTAAGGATAAATTTCCTGACACTTAGAACAATTAATAAGTGGAACAACTTGCCTGCAGAAGCTGTGAATGCTCCAACACTGGAAGTTTTTAGGAAGATGTTGGATAACCATTTTTCTGAAGTGGTGTAGGGTTTCCTGCCTAAGCAGGGGGTTGGACTAGAAGACCTCCAAGGTCCCTTCCAACTCTATTATTCTATTCTATTCTAAACTTGCGCCTTTCAACTAACCCCTGATTCTTGGCGGCAGAGAAGGGATCCTCCTTGGGATCATCTTCCTCTCCGGTGTCCCAGGTAGACAGAAATTTACCTTGCTATTGTATAGCTGCTGCTGCCAAGTTTCACCTAACTTATTCCAGGAATAAGTTTCATTTGCATATGAAAAGCCGATCACTCTAAATTAAAAAAAAAACCAACCTGCTTTGATTGCGGTATGTGTCAGAGGAGAAATCAGAAGAGGAGTTTCCCGTTCTTTCTCATAAATTAGGAATATTTCCTCCAGTACTTGAACCCATGTGTCTGAGGACTGGTTGATGTTGGCTGAGTCCTTCAGGAGTAAGGCGGTATATAAATTTGATAAATAAATAAATAAATAAATAAACCAGGTCACTGTGGTCTATTCCGCCTATCAGAGTTAAGGCTTGATAAAATATGTGGACATACAGCTGATTTTTACTCCCTGGTAAAGTGCATGTGCAATAAAGGTAAAGGTAAAGTTTCCCCTTGTACATAGGTGCTAGTCATTCCTGACTCTAGGGGGCGGTGCTCATCTCCGTCTCAAAGCCGAAGAGCCAGCGCTGTCTGAAGACGTCTCCGGGGTCATGTGGCCGGCATGACTCAATGCCAAAGGCGCACAGAACGCTGTTCCCTTCCCACCAAAGGTGGTCCCTATTTTTCTACCTGCATTTTTTACCTGCTTTCGAACTGCTAGGTTGGCAGAAGCTGGGACAAGTCACGGGAGCTCACCCCGTTACGCGGCACTAGGGATTTGAACCGCTGAACTGCCGACCTTTCGATCAACAAGCTCAGCATCTTATCCACTGAAGCACTGCGTCCCTTATTTATTTATTATTTATTTATTTATTGCATGTGCAATGAATATATATAAAAGCCTAATCTAAGAGACATCATGTAAGTAATCCATATATATGTATGAATGCTGCTTAACCGATGTTAGTTGAATTGTATTATTATGTAACTCAATAAAAAATGTTTTTAAAGAAAGGAAAAAATGGAATTTGGTTAAAATTAGAGATGGAAATGAAGGGTAATATTGGTAAAAAATAGATGAATATAAATATTATGGCAAAAAAGAAAAGATTATATATAAAAGCATAAGTCCTCAATCAGCCATTCACCTTTTAGCCTTTTAGCCTCGCACAATATGGAAGTCAGCCAATGTACTTAGCTTCTGGTGTTTTATGAGACCAGAAAATTGGATTCACAATGGCTAAATTAGTCATAGTAAGTCAATAAGGTTATGCTTGAATCTGGCAAGGTTTTTTTTTTCTTAACACATATCTGAACAGAAAAAGATGTATTATTCTAATCTGCTGGCTGGCTGACTGAAGCTGCTTTTTTTGAAGCAATAAAACCGATGCCATAAGATTAATCTAATGAATCAATTAGCTAAATATTACATCCTTAATGATTATTGTTAGCCACTGTTTTCGATTGGATGTGGCATTTCTATATACCTATCTTGTTAATTATTATAAACTCGGGTGAGTTCACGATGCGCGATTCTTCGTTGTGGCCAGCCTTTTCTTCCCAATCTATCTCTTCCATTTATCTTGCTGACTTTACTCCTAAATCCAGTCCTGATTTTCTAGACCTTTATTTTTAATTTCTTCTTTCCATGCTCTTCCTCTCTGTTCTTCCCTCGTTTAGGATCGTAGCCATTCAGCCAGTGGTAGCAATAAATCAGTGTTGGGATTCAAATTTTTTTTACTAGCGGTTCTGTGGGTGTAGCTTGGTGGGCGTGGCATGGCTTGGTGGGCGTGGCAGGGGAAGGATACTGTAAAAGCTCCATTCCCACCCCACTCCTGGGGGAAGGATCTTGCAAAATCCCCATTTCCTCCCGATCAGCTGGGACTCGGGAGGCAGAGAATAGATGGGGGCGGGGCCTGTCAGAGGTGGTATTTACCGGTTCTCTGAACTACTCAAAATTTCCGCTACCGGTTCGCCAGAACTGGTCAGAACCTGCTGAAACCCACCTCTGCAAATAATTCTTCTGATTAGCTTCCTCCTTCGTAAGAGATAAGCGTGACGTCCAAAGTTCACACACAGTCTTAAGCCATGCTTGACTTAAACCAGGTTTTATTGAATAAACCAAGCCATAAACCATGGTTCCAAATTAATATGGCCAAGTTTGTACCAATCGTTCAGCCAAACTCAGTAAAAGAAATTATATTCCAGGAAATCCTTGATTTACAAGCAGTTACAATGGCACTGACAAATGTGACTTACGACCGGTCTTCACACTTACGTTGAATTTGCTTTACAACCACACGATTCGCTTAATAACCACGGCGAGAAAAGATTATAAATTTGGGCACGACTGACTTAATAGTCACCTGGCTTAGCAAATGAAATTGCGGTCCCAATTGTGGTCATAGGCTGAGGACTATGTCTCACTAGGTGGTTCAGTGGCTAAGACACTGAGCTTGTCGATGACAAAGGTCGACAGTTCGGCGGTTCGAATCCCTAGTACAGGTCTCTGCGCGAGCAGGGGGTTGGACTAAATGATCTCCAAGGTCCCTCTGTTACTGTTACTACCTGTACAGTTTTGACCACGTCACATTCCTCACTATATAATTACATAATTCTGTTTGATATTCATCAAACCTGTTCTTCTGGAATAATCCAGAGCCTTGGTGGCTCAGCAGACTAAAGTGCTATTAAGTAGCATCAGCTGCCTGCAATTACTGCGAGTTCAAATCTCACCAGGCTCAAGGTTGACTCAGCCTTCCGTCCTTCCGAGGTAGGTAAAATGAGGATCCGGATTGTGGGGGCAATAAGCTGATTTTGTATAAAAAAAAGAACACCGCCGGCCGAAAGCCCTACTAAGCAGGTGTATACAAAAGTATGAAGGCTATTGCTTAATGCATTGTAAGTCTCCGGAGAAGGGCAGCATATAAATCAAATCAAATCAAATCAATCAATCAATAAATCCAATGACCAAAATAGGAATCACGAGAGGTGAAGTTCAATCAATCTGGGTATCATAAGATTGGGGAAGGGAGCTCTGTATTATTACTGAAGCCAGAATCTCTTCATGTATTATCACCTATCTTTATAACTTATCTGGCATCTTTGAATAGGTTTAAAAAAATAAAACAGTTAAAAACAGTTTTCCTTAAAAAAAAAAATTGGAACAGCCTTTGCTGAAGGAAGTGAACAGAACTCATATAATGCCAAACTCATTCTAGTTTCTTCCTAGAAACTGCCAGTAACTAACAAGGGATCTGGGGAAATCTTCCAATAAGAATGTGCCAATAAAGAGAATGAGCTAACCTTAAAAAGATTAGAAGATTGCATCCAGTTTTGGTCACCACGATATACAAAAAAAATGTGGAGACTCTGGAAAGAGTGCAGAGAAGAGCAACCAAGATGATTAGGGGACGGGAGGCTGAAACATATGAAGAACGGTTGCAGGAACTGGGTAGGTCTAGTTTAATGAAGAGAAGGACCAGGGGAGACATGATAGCAGTCTTCCAATATCTCAGGGGCTGCCCCAAAGAAGATGGAGTCAAGCTATTCTATAAAGCACTGAGGGTAGAACAATTATGGTTTAGTGAAGGTAGAAGAATGATATTGTTCTTCTGGCAAATTTGCCTTCTGATTGGAACGAAGAATTATCTGATCGGTGATTCATGAGGATGGGCAGCTCTGTACCCTCACTGGATCAGGGTGGGAGTGATTTGAAGGCCCCATCATTAGCACTTCAGAACAGAAGCTGACTGGGAGAAGCCGAGGCCAGAACGAAACAGCTGTGGAAGAAAAGGGAGTTTACAAATGTGGATTATATTCAGCGTAATCTCCTTAACCATACCATACTGGAATGTGTTTTACTGTGCAGTATTATGAATGTCTGGAATACAATATTTTTCCTAACGTGGCATCTGGAAATAGGTCCCACGGAAGTCAGGATCTTTTCAGAAAGTGAGAGGTGGTTCCTAGCCGTTCTCTGTGCAGATTCATAGATTAGTTGTGGCAGCTGTCCCACCAACTGATGGGAGAGTGGGACTATGGAGTCACATACACGAAGAACAGTTGCAGGAACTAGTCTAGTCTAGTGAAGAGAAGGACCAGGGGAGACAGGATAGCAGTCTTCCAATATTTGAGGGGCTGCCACAGAGAGGAGGAAAGGGGTCAAGCTATTTTCCAAAGCACCTGAAGGCCAGACAAGGAACAATGGATGGAAACTGATCAAGGAGAGATTCAACCTGGAAATAAGGAGACATTTTCTGACAGTGAGAACAATCCACCAGTGGAACAGCTCAGTTGTAATCATAAGTTGAGGACTGCCTGTATGCAGAGAGTGAGGAAGCATTGGACTTGCCATTCTAGAGAAAAGAAGATGGTTGATTTGATGCCCTCTCTCTCTCTCTCTCCAGCCCAGATTAGTTCAGAAAGCTCAACTGCCAGAGATTCAGATCTTTGACTGCCAAAGATAAATGCCAACTCCGGTTTTTACAAAAGCATGTTTGTCTACAACTTTGTGGTGGACAAATGAGTGGACCTGGCTTGAAGTACAATTCAATAACAGTCTTCCAATATTTGAGGGGCTGCCACAGAGAGGAGGAAGAGGGGCAAGCTACTTTCCAAAGCACCTGGAGGCCAGACAAGGAATAATGGATGGAAACTGACCAAGGAGAGATTCAACCTAGAAATGAGGAGGAACTTTCTGACAGTGAGAACAATCAACCGATGGAACATAAGTTGCCTTCAGAAGTTGTGGGAGCTTCATCACTGGAGGCTTTCGAGAAGAGACTCGACTGCCATTTGTCAGAAATGGTGTAGGGTCTCCTGCTTGGGACTTATATAAGGTCCCTCCCAACTCTGTTAACCTGTATCTGCTAAGAACAAGTGGATGGATCTTTATTACTACAGCCCAAGGCTGGAAATAAAAGCTACAGTTGAAAACAATTAAAATCAATAAAATATATAGAATATGACAGGCAATCGTAATAGTTAACGTAAAGAATATATTACAACTGTGAGAAACCTCTGAGTAATCGATGCCTGATTTTTCACAACTGCTGCCAAGGATTCTTATTTGTTTGCGTCTATTTCATTAAATTTAACGTGGTTACTCACTCCAGTAGACTCTGGGTGGCCGTAATAAATGTAATAAAAGTAAATAAATAAGTTACGGTCTGAGTTATAAAGAATGTTCACTCTGGAAAAAAAAACCCTACTGAATGGACCTGGAAGTATTTGTCATTATCGCCCAGGGTCCTGTTGCAAACGAGGTGGAGTATAGGCCTTAGGAATAACCCTACAATGATGCAGTAAAATAATATGGTTCGGGCTGTTTCAACATCTCCCGTTCCACATTGGCAAACATGTCTCTCAAAAGGGATTTACAATATCTTCCCTGAAGGATTCCTGAAGGCAAAATATTGCACTTTGCTCTGAAGAAAAGCCTTCTTAAATTTGGGAATGTCAGTAAGGAGAGATAATTGGCCGCTTCCCAAAAGCCTTTGTCGCCCAAATCCTATTTCTTTGTGACAAGCTGTTTACTGCTGCCTAAAATCCAGTGTTGTTAAACCTTTGAAGAAGTGGGTGTTTGGCTTGGGCACAGCCCAAGGGATTGTAGAAGTTCTCAGGATAATTCACAAGTCATTCGTTTTTGTTCTGTGACGTTGCTCCAGCTTAAGGGGCAACCATTAGTCATTATTACTGGAATAATAATGGACCTCTAAATCAGGGGTGTCAAACTCGACCTCATAGAGGGCCGCATTAGCATTGTGTTTGATCGTGGGGGGGAGTGGCTAGGGTGGGCGTGGCCAGCTCAATGTCACTCATGTCACAGGCGCCTATGGCGGCCTGAGTGCCCTGCCAGCAAAAATGGGCTCCCGAGCTCCGTTTTTGGCTGCGACGGCCTCCTGCAACCCTCTGCCAGCTAAAACGGAGCTTGTGAGGGCCGCACGCAGCCCTCCTGGGCTCCATTTTCGCTGACAGAGGAACCGCAGGCCGGTCCTTCACTGTTTCCACAGCAGCCCCACGGGCCAGATCTAAGCACCCCGTGGAATGGATCTGCCCTCCCCCGGGCCTTGAGTTTGACACCTGTTGTGGCCCCGTCCTCTGAGCCTATCCCATTGGAGGAAGGAAGCTCTGAGCATGAGGAAGAGGAGCCAACCAGATCTCCCAGCCCCCCCCCCTCTGGCACCGTCTCAGGTGCCAGCTGAAAGAGAGCAAAGTAGTGGGGAAACAGGTGTCTCAGATGAGAGTGAGGGAGAGACGTCATTCCTGGACGCACGTCAACGAAGGCAAGATAAGCACTTGCAGCAGCTGAGGAGACGTGCGAGGGAATAGACCTGAGTCACTGGACTTGAGTCACAGGACCAATGAGTTACTGGACCACACCCCAGAGACTATATAAGACAGGGTGGTGGTCAATGATCCCTGTGACGAACAATAACTCAATCTGGTAGTCATTGGAGCTAAAAGAACGGATTTTGGCAAAGCTACGTGATTTTCTTTCTGTGAACAATTAAAGCACTTGGCAGACAGTGTGCATATCGCTGCCAAGTTGGAGATAAGAACTGTGGTGTGTGCCAAGTGCTTCTTTAACCCTCGACTGGCTGTGTTTTTGTGGGTGTATGTAGAGGGGGACAGATCAACACCCTTGCTATAAATTAACAACAACCTCCATTCCCTAACCTCAATTTTAGACATCTTTGTTTCGAACATAGAGGCAGAGGTGGGAAGCACATGAAGTAACACCAAAAATGTGTGCGCACTTCCGTCCATGCGCTTTGCTCTCTTGTGTGGCTTGTACAGATGTGTGTGGCTTAAAAAACACAGCTATATAGTATGGCACAGCGCTGGGGAGGGTGGGCAAGTGGGGAGGCCCACCCCCAGGTCAAAACTACAGGTTGGCCCGAATTGGTAGCAGCCCACCACTGCATAGAGGGGAACCCAATTGAATAGTTCACATCTTCAAATTCTGGGGAACATTGATAATTCCTTTCTGTGCTGCTTAAAAGGTCTTAAAAGTTTAGTTTGGAGCACATGAAAGCCTTAAGACTTTAGCTGGGAACAATTTAAAAGCAGGCAGTATTGATTAGCCTCCTTTGATAAGGCAGAGCTTGTTGATGGTATTTACTGTACAGATCTTTAACACAATCGGGGACATGATCGTGATGGGCCATCAATGTTCCTTTGGAGTGGAAAAAGCGCTCCTAGGAATCTGAAGATGTGAATAGATTTAATCAGCTACTCTTCAATGTTCCATCTTCGAATCTGGAAAAGACCATAAACTTTAGATTTTTTAAAATTTAGAACCAGGGTATTTCTTTATAGGATGACGCAGTGGCTCATCAGTTAAGACACTGGGGTTGTCAGCTGAAAAGCCGACAGACCAGGTTCGAGACCTGAGCGCAAAGGGACAGGGTGAGTTCCGGCCCTTGCCTCAGCTCCTCCTAACCTAACAGTTCGAAACCATGCAAATGCGAGTAGATAAATAGATACCACTTCAGCGGGAAGGTAACAGCACTCCATGATGTCATGCTGGCCACATGAACACGGAAATACTTTTGGGCAATGCTGGCTCAATGGTTCTGAAATGGAGATGAGCAGTGCCCCTCTATAGTTAGTAATGACTAGGACCACTTTCTTAGGCATTAAGGGGGATTGATTGATTAATTAATTAACCTAGATAATTAGCTTCACTATATATACTATATTGATATGTAGAAAAATTTTAGTGTTAAAAATATTTGATAAGCTTAAATACATGTTTGACTGACAGCATATATTTGATAGGATAATTTTACTTTATATAAAGAATTGTTATGACACTGGAATATTATAATGTATATGTTATATAGGGATTAGTTAATGTTTAGGGAATGTAATAAGGGAGATTAATTAATATTTAATGTTAAAAATATATGATATGTTATTTGGATTTCACCTATACTTTTGTTCAATGTTGATAGACATATAAGAACAATATTTTTTTTTTTGTAAGGGAAGCCAAGGGAGGGAAGGGAGGGGAGGGAAGGGAAGGGAGGGGGGCAGGTGGGAGGGGGGGAAATGGGGGGGGGAAATGATAAACTTGTATTGTAAAACTTTTTCAATAAAAAAAAATGACTAGTGAAGTAGAATCCACAGGAATTCTTTTATTTCCTTATAATGTGTTGAGTGCAGCATTTGTTGCTTTTTCGAGGAAGAGCAAGAAATAAGGACTGCATCGCCTGCATACCCTAATATTGAAATCTTGGAGCCTGCTAATTTGGGGGCATGACCGTCAGAGGTGTTTATGCCTATATGTAAAAATAGGCTGCGCAGACAAGTTAACAACTTTGCTCGTGAGCCTCCTACAATTCTGCATGGTAGGTTTCTGAGCTCTTGTGAACCTTATGACAAGGATGGAAGATAAGCCATTTTAGCACCTGGTTTAATGGGAGTTCAGTCTCCATGCCTTTTGGAGGCAAAACTCAGGAATTCATGGCCCCCATAAAGCATTCTCAGGAGAATTTTTTTTTTAAATTTGATTTATATGCCGCCCTTCTCCGGAGACTCAGGGCGGCTTACAATGCGTTAAGCAATAGCCTTCATACTTTTGTGTATTTATACAAAGTCAACTTATTGCCCCCACAAACTGGGTCCTCAATTTACCCACCTTAGAAAGGATGGAAGGCTGAGTCGACCTTGAGCCTGGGTAGGATTGAACTCACAGAAATTACAGGCAGCTGGTGTTAATTGCTGCCTTTAGTAGGAGGCATTAGCCCCCTACGCTACACAGACTTGACTTGATCCACAAAGGCCCGTGTTAGATCTAGGTTTTATCTAAGAAATAGTTGGTATGTGATCTTCAGTTGGAGGGCTAGTTCTTCACCAAAAACAGTTCACTCTCTTGCCGTTGACCTCTGCAGATAAATTGAGAATTGAAGTGCCAAGATTTGCGCAACTTAATCCCTCTTTCCTTTCAATAAATCTAGTTAAAGAATCTTGCTGAACTTCGCTGAAATTCTGTAAACAAGTTTGAGTTAACTTTTATTTCCATCAGCTTTTGGTCCCAGCCGGTTGCGTGTAGTCAGACATAATAATAAATAGCCAACATGGAAAACAAACTCTTAACTTGGACTTTATTTGGGGATTTAGCTATTCTTGTTTCTTTTCGATCAACTGGATAATCTACAGTTGGTGCAAAATGCCGTTGTCCTTTTGATGTGGAGATCCACCGCAAACAATACTGGGCTTCCGAGCACATTTTAACATGCTGGTTTTGACCTGGTTTGAAAGACCATCTCCTTCAAGTAGAATCAAGTAGAATAGATATCATTACCATATTGTTTTTGTCTTTTTAAATAGCTCGCTGAAGTTCTAATGTTCCTTTCTGAGATCTTTCTCAGCAGTTTCCACCATCTGCCCTGACATTGTTTGTTTTCTTCTGTTCCTTGGTTTTTTGGCAACCTGTCCTTCCATTCGGTTTTAACAATTACTTTGGTTTCTTTAGATAGTTCCTCTGGTCCCGTGTCAATGAGGTTCTTCAGGACTTCAGAGTGATTCCTGATGTACTCCGTGAAAATGATGGGTACTGTATATGCTCAAGATTACATTGGGCAAACCAGTTGGCTTTGTTCTTCCACTTTGGATTGACTTCGGGAACTTGTACATGAGCAGATTGTCATCTGTTGCACCATCAGATCCTGACCATGTTTTGGCTGGTATAACCGGGCACTTCCAACATCTTCAACCCATAATATAGTCAGTTTGATTTGTCAGATGCTCCACTTAATAATGTAGCGGAAATTTTGAGCAGTTCGGAGAACAGGCAAATACCCCCCTCTGACTGGCCTCAGAGTGGGGTGGGAATGGAGATTTTGTAATATCCTTCCCCCAGGATTGGGGGGGGGAATGGGGATTTTGCAGTATCTTTCTCCTGCCATGCTCACCAAGCCATGCCCACAGAGCCGGTAGTAAAAAAATATGGATTGCACCACCGGGAGTGAAATGCTCCTGGTTCGGACAGGATCACTTGATCCGGTAGCGATGGCAGTGGGTGGTTCGGAGAACCGGTAGTAAAAATCCCTGCGCCCCCCCCCCACATGCCCAGCTGAGCCGCACGATCATCAGAGACTTTTTTTTTTACTTTTTTTACTTATCTCCCCTGAGATAAGGAGGTTACAGGACCTACATACTTTTCGCCGCGCCTTAAAAAAGTTTTTATTTGAACAAGCTGGTCTGGCTTAACTTCCTTTTTTATATTGGGTCTTAAATATTTTATACAATTGGATTTTTAAATTATTCGAGCCAAATTATTTAATTTGTTTTAAACGATTTTTTAACTTTTATATTGTTGTATCTTATTTTGGCTGTTCACCGCCCTGAGTCCCGTCTGGGAGTAGGGCGGTATACAAATTTGAACAAACAAACAAATAAATAAATAAATAAAAGCATTTTTTCTACCACCTCTTCTGACGAAAAAATGCTTTTAAAAGTAAAAAAAAAAAAAGCCTCTGATGATAGCCCGGCTCAGCTGGGATTGTCAGAGGCTTTTCAAAGCATTTTTTTTCTGCAACCTCTTCGGCCGAAGAAGTGATAAAAAAAATGCTTTCAAAAGTCTCTGACGATCCCAGCTGAGTTGCCTGATCGCCAAAGGCTTTTCAAAGCATTAGAAAAAAGTAAAAAAAAAAAAAAGCCTCTGACGAAAGCCCGGCTCAGCTGGGATCGTCAGAGGCTTTTCAAAGCATTTTTTTTTCTGCAACCTCTTCCACCGAAGAGGTGGTAAAAAAAAAATGCTTTCAAAAGTCTCTGACGATCCCAGCTGAGTTGCCTGATCGCCAGAGGCTTTTCAAAGCATTAGAAAAAATGCTTTGCAAAGTTAAAAAAAAAAAAAGTTGGCCACGCCCACCCAGTCACATGACACACACCCCCACCAAGCCACGCCCACAGAACCAATAGTAACACATTTTATATTTTAACCCCTGCACTGAACCAATCAGAATAGAACTGGAAAGTGTTTTAATCCAGCCCGGGGGCTCAAGCAGGAGACCCTCTACCATTTCAGACAAGTCCAGTCTTTTCTTAAAAACCTCCAGTGATGGGAGCATCCACAACTTCTGGTGGCAAGCTGTTCCACTGGTGAATTGTCCTCACTGTTAGGCAGTTTCTCCTTAGTTCCAGAACCATGCTAGTTTTCAATGTTAAAAAAAATAAATAAGAAGAAAAGTAGTAAAAAAAACTCTGGAAGACAATATGCATTAAGTCTGCAACTATTTGACTAATGAGTTCATTCCAGGCTATAAACTGACAATCAATCCACTGGTAGCAAGGCTACTCGTGTGACTTTTTACACATGATGGTTAAACAGTTCACATGTAAAGACATAGGTTGTGGTTTTACAATGGTACCATTGTACTAAACAAGCCAAGTATCCTGTTCCTACATCTATTTAATCTGAATGTTTTTAGTATTTGTATTGTTTTTATTGAATGACAGAATAACAGCATAACAGAGTTGGAAGGAGGGACCTTGGAGGTCTTCTAGTCCAACCCCCTGCTTAGGCAGGAAACCCTAAACCACTTCAGACAAATGGTTGTCCAATCTCTTCTTAAAAACTTCCAGTGTTGGAGCATTCACAACTTCTGCAGGCAAGCCGTTCACTGACGAATGGAAAATTGTTTAATTATTGATTTGCCGTATTTTTCAGAGCATAAGACGCACTGGAGTATAAGGCGCACCTGCCTTTTTTGGCGAGGAAAACAAGAAAAAGAAATCTGCCTCTGCCTCTGAGCAATTTTGCCTCGTTGCCGCAAACACCCTGCTTTACTTTCAGTTTCGTTTTCAGCATAGTTTGATTAGCACAAGGGAGGGAAAAAAAACCCTGCTCCAGCAATTTACCTCTTTGCAGCAAGCAGCAAAGCCCTGCGCAAAACAGCTGAGAGCAAATCAGCTGAGAGTCAGGAGGCCGATCCAATCAACTTGTGCTAATTAAGCGGTGCTGAAGCTGAAAGGAGCAGTTTTTTTCTTGCTGTTTTCTTGCAAGGAGGTAACTGCTGCGAGGCAGAGGCCAAAGGGTGGGGGGCCAGTGGGTGGACGGGGCTGCATTTGGTATATAAGATGCACCTTAATTTTCACCTCCTGTTAGGGGGGAAAGGTGCGTCTTATATTCCGAAAAATACGGTATTTTGTCGAATATTGAGATCATCTACATCCTGGTCGGCTTTGGGATGTTTACAATAAAAGGCCAGACATATAACTTCCCTGTAGTTTATCCTAACCATCCCTCTAACCATCACGGGTTGCCCTACAAGCAATCCATTTCACTTCTTCAGCTCTGCAGGGCCTAGATAGTTGTGCAATCAATCATGACAAGGTGGTTTAACTTCTTTTGGAGATCTTCCTGCCCAGATTATCTTCTTAGGTGTACATTAACTTGGGAGATGTCAACAGGTGGTGTGGGAGGTAGGGTAACCCTAACTCCGAGGAGCTTAGCAGAATTACATAATTCAGACCAACAGAGTCAGAAGGGATCTGACTCTAGTTAGCAGAGTCTCAACCAGGAGAGCCACTTATACCATTTCTGACCAATGGCTGTCCACTGTGTTAGTGTATAATGTGAATGCAACTGAAGACTTCGACGCACAAAGGATTACACGATAAAAGATTTAAGTCTATCATGCGTTCCGATATCTTGAGTATCTCATCATATTTCAATATGTAATAAGCAGTTTAACACTGAAAAACAACGACACTAATCGCATGAGGAAATATTAATACAGTAAACGGTACCTTATGATTAAAGATAATAATAGTAATGACGTTTGAAAAGAAATCAAAACAAATTTTTTTAAAAAACCCCATTTAAATTGAAAAATAAAAACTTTTAAAAAAACCTTTAAAAGAGATGGAAGGCCATTGGCAAACATTCACTTTTTTAAAATCCTCGACACCGGTGACAAAGATGGACCTGGAGACTTATAAGAGCCATGGTGGTGCAGTGGACAGAATGCAATATTGCAAACGAATTCTGCTGACTGCCAGCAGTTCGATCCTGACCAGCTCAAGATTGACTCATCCTTCCATCCTTTCAAGGTTGGTAAAATGAGGCCCAGGCTGGGGCAAGCGGCTGACTCTGTAAACCGCTTAGAGAGGGCTGTAAAGCACTGTGAAGCGGTATATAAGTCTAAATGCTATCTTCCCTCCCTCCCTCCCTTTCTCCTCCTCCTTCCTGGTGGCACAGAGGTTAGAATGCAGTGGTGAAGCACTGTGAAGCAGAGTATATAAGTCTAAGTGCTATTGCTATTTTCCTTCCTTCCTCCCTCCCTCCCCTTCCCTTCCCTTCCCTTCCCTTCCCTCCTATCTATTCATCCATCCATCCATTCCAGCTCAAGGTTAACTCAGCCTCCCATCCTTCCAAGATGGGTAAAATGAGGACCCAGGTTGTTGGGCGCAAGAGGCTGACTCTGTAAACTGCTTAGAGAGGGCTGTAAAAGCACTGTGAAGTGGCATATAAGTCTAAGTGCTATAGCTACTTTCCTTCCTTCCTTCCTTCCTTCCTTCCTTCCTTCCTTCCTTCCTTCCTTCCTTCCTTCCTTTCTTCCTCCCTCCCTCCCTCCCTCCCTCTCTTCCCTTTCCTTTCCTTCCGTTCCCTTCCCTCCCATCTATCCATCCATCCATCCATTCCAGCTCAAGATTGACTCAGCCTTCCATCCTTCCAGGGTGGGTAAAATGAGGACCCAGATTGTTGGGGGCAAGAGGCCGACTCTGTAAACCGCTTAGAGAGGGCTGTAAAAGCCCCGTGAAGCAGTATATAAGTCTAAGGGCTATTGCTATCTTGGCCTTATATTAAAAAAATGTATCCGCACCTGATCCTTTGGGGAAAAAAGGGAGAAGTTCTCCCTTCTCCTAATTTGGTCTTTAATGGCACCACCCATTGCCAAATCTTATGCCAGGCAACAGGCTCCTAGAAATACTGCTTCTGGCCTGGGATGGAAGGAATTTGGGGTTCCTCCCAGTGATTTTGTAAGAGGCCCATTGAACCTCCACTGACAGGCACCGCTGGCATTTTCCTTGGCATCATAAGATAATAGAAGATAATTGAAGTTAATTACTAAGCTCATTGAAACCAATTTAGAGGAAGAGCGCTGGGAAAACACTGAGGCCTTTCTTTAAGAGACACAGACTGAGCAAAGGCTGAACCAATCAGAAATCAGACCCTCGGCACAAAGATTAACGATTATTCATACATGACCTCACCCCCCCCCCCCACTGAAGTTGGTAAAAGGAGAGCTGACTCCACCTGGCAGGTGAAATGATTTGCCCCAAAAAGAGAAACTCCTGAACATTTATTAACTTTTCTTATCTAGGATGGAAGGTTTGTGGGTATCTATGCATTTTTTTTTCACAGGGCCACGTTATTCCTTTTTTAAAAAATTTTTTTATTGAAAATTATTAAAAAATACGAAAGAAAAAAATATAGCAATGTAGATAGGATTGCACAGAGTAACATAACACATACTGAGTTTAGAATATCAGCTTTCACCTGATAATAGTACAAACCTCCATTTAGGCAAAATCATCAAAATAGAAGACATGTCCAGAAGAAAGAATTCCCAACTACTGTACAATATTCCTATAAATATTTGCCCATAATCATATTGAGATTATTATTTTTACATTATTCCGAAGCATTTTATTTTCCTCACCTTTTGCTTCAGGGGCACAAATCCTTATTATTATTATTATTATTATTATTATTATTATTATTATTATTATTATTATTATTATTATTTAATCTGTAGTGAGATTCACAGTCTTTGAGGCTGGTTAATAGCTCAGCAGCTCGAGTCCTAACCAAGGACCTAGGAACTGTTAAGATATCGTCGGAGGATATAAGCTGTTCCGCGTAAGGTGGTTTTTTGTAGAGTCAAAATGTCAAAATAATAATAATAATAATAATAATAATTATTATTATTATTATTATTATTATTATTATTATTATTTTACTATAACTCAATATAACTCTATTAGGGAACGTGCAGCTAGAAAAACCTTTGCATGCTAATTTCAGCCATTTACAAGTTGAAGCATAAACTTGTCTAAATTAGCATAAAGTCTAAATTAGAAATTTGGCGATGGGGAAATGAATTACAGCTGCAATATCTACTTACATGGGGGAAAAGCCCCATAGAAAAGTTAGCGCAGTGGTTAGAATGCAATATTGCAGGCGGACTCTGCCCACTGCCAGGAGTTCGATCCTGACCGGCCCAAGGGTTGATTCAACCTTCCATCCTTCTGAGATTGGTAAAATGAGGACCCAGATTGTTGGGGGTAAGATGCTGACTCTGTAAACCGCTTAGAGAGGGCTGTAAAAGCACTGTGAAGCGGTATGTAAGTCTAAATGCTATTGCTATTGTCCTTCCTTCCTTCCTTCCTTCCTTCCTTCCTTCCGGCTCAAGGTTGACTCAGGTCCTTCTAAGGTCAGTAAAATGAGGACCCAGATTGCTGACTCTGTAAACCGCTTAGAGAGGGGCTGTAAAGCAGGGTGAAGCGGTATATAAGTCTAAGTGCTATTGTTATTAAATATGTCGTCAACATGACAGATACGGAAAGTCCCTAGGATTGTAAGGAGATCAAATCAGTCAATCTGAAAGAAAATCAACGCTGACTGTTCGTTGGAAGAGCTGATTTTGCAGCTGAAGCTCAAATATTTCAGCCACCTAACGTGGACTCCTTGAAAAAGACCCTGATGTTGGGAAAGTTGGAAGGCCAAAGGAGAAGGGGACGGCAGAGAAGGAGATAGTATCATCCATGCAATGAACTTGGCAAACTCTGGGAGAGAGGGAAACTATGGTGCACTATGGTCCATGGCAGCGATGAAATCCAAATTTTTTTACTACCGGTTCTGTGGCTTGGTAGATGTGGCTTGGTGGGCGTGGCAGGGGAAGGATACTGCAAAATCCCCATTCGCACCCCACTCCAGGGGTAGGACACTGCAAAATCCCCATTCCCTCACCACTCTGGGGCCAGCCAGAGGTGGTATTTACCGGTTCCCCGAACTGCTCAAAATTTCCACTACCGGTTTTCCAGAACCTGTCAGAACCTGCTGGATTTCACCCCTGGTCCATGAGATCAGAAAGAGTCAGAGATAACTTAGTGATTGAACAACAATACAGATTTGTATGGTTATTTTTTGATCACACCCTAGGCAGCTTTTAAAGTTCATTTCCCAAAGTGTTTTCCATCAGAATAAAGGAACAAACAACAGTAAAATGTGAAACCAGTATTAAAATACCATTTTTAAAAAAAAAAAAAGCATTCCAGATTTTTTAAATAAGAGAAATTACTTGCTTCTAGGTCTGACAGTGTATATATACATTTAATTATCATTAAGAAACAAAACCTACTTATTCTGATGAATTGCACAACCTGGAAAATTTCACTTTAAAAATCCTTACTGCAACATCTTATCCTTATACATTTCTTAAAAGCCTTTACCTGCTTTTCTCGTGGGAATAATCTGCTTTTCAAATCTATGGCAATTTTCTTGGCATGTCAGAATTCAGGGGAAATATATATTCTTGACATCTAGGAGAAGGAAAAATGGCAGACATTTTGTATATGGCTTCAGAGTTTGGAAAAGTCAATCCCAGCACTGAAATCTAATACCTTCACTGGACATTTGACTCCCCCAAACAAATTCCAAATGGGTTTAAAATGTTACTGGATTTTTTAATTTAGTGGTGAAATCCAATTTTTTTTACTACCGGTCTGGGCATGGCTTGGTGGGTGTGGCTTGGTGGGTGTGGCAGGGGAAGGATACTGCAAAATAGAGCCTCAGATAGCTCAACAGGCTAGGTAGCCTGTTATTAACATTCAGCTGTGTGCAATTATTGCAAATTCGAGGCTCAAGGTTGACTCAGCCTTCCATCCTTTCTAAGGTAGGTCAATTGAGGACCCAGTTTGTGGGGCAAGAAGCTGACTTTGTATAAAAATATACAAAAGTATGAAGGCTATTGTTTAACGCATTGTAAGCCGCCCTGAGTCTCCGGAGAAGGGCGGCAAATAAATCTAATTTTTTAAAAAAATCTCCATTCTCACCCCATTCCAGGGGAAGGATACTGCAAAATCCCCATTCCCTCCCCACTCCTGGGGAAAGGATATTGCAAAAGCTCCATTCCCACCCCAGCCAGAGGTGGTATTTGCTGGTTTTCCGAACTATTCAAAATTTCCACTACCGGTTCTCCGGAACCTGTCAGAACTCGTTGGATTTCACCCCTGGTTTAATTAAAAGAAAGTCATTCTTTCATGAGTTTTTGGTACATTTTTTGGGGCGGGCTGACAAAGAGAAATTGGGGATTAGTATTAAAAAAATGAAGGGATTTCTTCCTGAAAGGGAAACATTATAGAATCAATTCCAATAAAATAGAATTTCTGCTACATAAGTAGCCTTAGGATCATGGTGCACTGTCAGAGAAGTACCTGTGAAATTTAAAGTACAGCTGTTTCATTAATATCGATAGGAATGTCTCAAGAGTGCAACATCTGGGGGAAATATCCATCATCTCGCTGTCCCCTTACTGATGCTTTGATGACAAACATTTATGCAGCTGTAATATTTTTCTCAATCAGTTGCCATAAGGGCCATATCAACAAAGGAAGCATTCCCGTGGGTAGCCCTCTTCTCCATTGCAACCAGCCAACAAACAAAGAAACAAAGTTGGTTTGTTTTACAGCACCCTGAAAATAATCACTGGTGGTAGAGGCAGTTATGGAAGAGAATGTCCTGCCTCTGACACGGTGGAGACAAAACAACAGGACTCGTCATGCCATGATGGCCTTGCCTTGGCTCTCTTTTCCAGAG
>CM075967.1:35586747-35729247 GCA_038048745.1 Coluber constrictor foxii
TTACTCAGGCTAGGAACTGAAATGGGGACTCTTCACCACTCCATTTATTTACTTATTTATTCATTTTTGGCTCCCCGCTGTCAATCTATAGTGCCCTTCACTTGTCTTTTATTTTTTTAAAAAATGTATCAGTCTGGCATCCGCTGCTTATTTTGCCAGTCTTTATCCCTACAGTTCTGGGAGTAAATGGGCCACAAAGATTTTTACACATTATTGAGGTTGAATCTGGACCGT
Organism: Coluber constrictor foxii; assembly: GCA_038048745.1. Taxonomy (NCBI): domain Eukaryota; kingdom Metazoa; phylum Chordata; class Lepidosauria; order Squamata; family Colubridae; genus Coluber; species Coluber constrictor. Next base: position 35,586,982 of record CM075967.1, read on the forward strand.
GTAAGAAGAAAAAAAGAACTACTTTAATACTAGTGCTGTATAATTTAAGAGAGAGGGGGTGTGTGTGTGGAGTCAAGATAGCTGATTGGGGGGGGGGAGCAATTCTGAGTTGATGCGTTTTCCCCTTTCTACCTTTTATTTTAGTATTTTTACAACTAAGAATATTTTGGAGTCAGTCTCGCTTCTGCATTTAGAGGTGAGAGGGGGAGCGAGGGAGGGGAAAGTCCCAGGAAAAAAATTATCAGGGTATTTGGGGGGGGGGAGGGGAGTCACAGCCTTGATGAATTAAGAGAGCAAGAAGGGAACACAAGGAGTTGTAGCAATAAGGTTTCAAGAGACTTATTCCTGGAGTGGTCTTAGTGCAAAATGTGACACACTCACAGCAACTGGTAGAGTTCTCTGGCAAATAAAATACGATTCTGTGTGTTTGTGGGGGTGGGGGGGAGGCTATGTGTCAGAGAAGGACTGCGGGATTTAGAGTTTACAGATGCAAAACAGTCTGAGTGAAACCCTACCTGTAATAACAGGACGGAGGCCTGGATGGGAACGGAGGTGTCATTGTGAAGCTGAAAACAGGATGCTTATGAAAAAAAAAAAAGTCAAATGAAAGCAGTGCTATATAAGAGAGAGAAAACCTTTAGCTTAAGAGTGGTTGGAGCAGTGAAGAAATCCTTCAACCAGAAGTTCTTGCTCAGCTGAAGTGCAAGTGTTACATAAACAGATGAGCAGAGAGTAAACACCTGAAACTGAAGGCTCACACGGATAGGGAAGAGAGAAGGATAAACGGCAGGGAAGGTGGGGCGGGAGAGGGTGCCATCAGTTATGAAGTCAGGTGACAGATCCCAGATTTGAAATGTTGCACATCGATGATGAAACTGGGCTTGAGGGAGAAGGAGGCGGAGGAGAGCTCAAATATAACCGGTTTAAAATTTGTGGATTGGCAAAGGCAGAACTGATTGGCAAAGACCTCTGATATTCGGGGAAGAAGGGAAAAAAAAAAAAAAAAAACAACTTGTGATCCCATTTGTCCCATCAAGAAGCCAAGGAGAGACTTTTTTTTAAAGAAAGGGATTTTCTAGTGAAACTGAATGTAAGAAATGCTGATTCTGGGAATCAAAACACAATTCAAATCTTAGCTGTACTGGGTAGATCAGACTGTATGTTTTTGAACTCTCCACCCGAAAGCAAGGAGAATTAAAAGTCTCCTGTCCCTCATCCAGTGGCCAGGCTGGACTACCCTTTTTCACTGCCCTTGCTGATGGGGGGTTTAGAAGATTTGATGCCCAAAGGATTTTTATTTTTTTTAAGTGAAACTGAATGGAAGAAATTCTGATTCTGGAATCAAAAACATCATTCAGATCTAGCAATGCTGGGTAGATCAGACTATATGCTTTTGATATTCAGAATATATAGGCAGGTTTAATCTCTACAAGCAACTTGAAGAGAGCAACTTACCCTCATACCTTCTTCTTTTTTTTAAAAAAAAAAGCTCTTATAAGAAAAAGAGACAGTGAAAGTTGCAACCAGATACCATACATGGCTTATATTTCTCCTGAAAACTATGCTTTCTGGATGGCACGGTAGGAGATGATCTTGCACAATTATTTGGAGGGACGATCTCCATCTCCAAAATAATAAAAAATGAACAGAAAGTTTTTTTTTTTGAAATGGATTAATAGTTCCACTTTTTTAAAAAAAACTGTTTTCTGTTCTCAGTAAGTTTCCATTTGGTATCCAAAAACCTCCGTGAATGAGAAAGCTGGTAATATTTATATCCTTGCTTTAGTAGGGAATTGGTTATGAGTCTGCCTCCTGAAGCTGCAACCAGGATGTTAATTTAAGCTGGCTTGGATGCAAAACATGTCAAATGAGCATGAAGATTGCTGGCAGGGCAGAGAAGGAGGGCTGTTATAATGCTATTGCATGAAGCCAGGGAGGGATCCAGAAGGGAACTGCTGGAATAAGGATTAGGATCAGCTTTATTTATTAGCTATCTGGACAAGCAGGTAAGCAGCATAATAATTGCACTGTGAGAGGGAAGCAAAGAAGGCATGCTCGCTGAAGACAAAGGATTAATGTAGAAGGATCTGAAGGGGTTAGAAACTAAAAAAACCCAGCCTATTCAAATTGTAAACAGCACTGAATAATTGCATCTCTTCGATTAGGTCTACGAATAAGCAAGAAGGCCCCCACCACCACCCGTAAGAAATCATTTCAAAAGATAATAAGTAATAAATAAAGTAATAAATAAAGGGGCCAAGAGGCTCTAAGTATGTGAAAAAAATGAGAGTGAAACAAGGTTTGTTGGAAACCTTAGTTAAAAATAGTGCCTCTTCTCGTGATTCTCTGCATTGTATCCTTTTTTTAAAAAGATTGTGCAGCTAATGTTGTATCCCTGGCTATTTTAATTCTTGGTCAGATGACAGCATCATTTTGACCGAAATTATTTTCCCTCTGTCATTTTCGAGAGAAAGAAAGAGCTACAAGCAGAGCAGGTTAAAACCAAACATTATAAAGTAAAATGATGGGTATGGGAGGCAAGAAAATATACTCAACATCTGATTCAGAACTTTTCACAATTTACGCCATGTAATGCTATCGGGAACAAAAAAAAAAACAGCAAAAGAATTAGCCAAAGGCCCAGTGGTGAATTCTTCTAATTCTCCCTTTATTAAAAAATATAATTGTAATTACTAATTGCAAAGTTTCAAATACAATTAATAGCTGTGAGGACTCTAGATGAGATCAAGGAACGGTTATAGCCACTTTCTCAAAAGTTAGGGCCAGGGTTAAGTTGTTTGAGATAAAATATTTTGTTAAGACACTAATTATAAGATTAGTGTTAAGGGAACTTTCTTTCTTTTTTTGGGGGGGGACAAATCATTTATTTTTAGGGTACCCCCATTTTCTTCTTATGCTTTTCTCTAGACAGTAAATACATTCTGCATTTCAGTAAGAATATGTCCTATTCAAGGGTGGAGAATGATGTCCTGTGGACTTCGACTCCCAGAATTCCAGAGTCAACCATGCTGAATTCTGGGAGTTGAAGTCCACAGGTCGCAAAGGAGCCATTGTTCCCCATCCTTGTACTAGCTATATAAGATGGTCCACCAAGCATCCAATAATTTTTGTTAAGGTTTGCAAACAATAAGAGATAGTGAAATGGGTGGCAGGCCATAATAAAGGACTACTGGGCAGCTTTCTCTTTTGGGGTGACACATTCAATTCCAGGCCACCAATTATCTCATGTTAACCATACCTGAGCTGACTTTAAATGGGGGGGGGGGAATGGTGTGAATGTGATAAGGAAAAAAACCAGCGCCATGTGAGTTGTCTTAAGGAAGATCGATACAGACTCAAAGATTGATAGGGTATTTGATTCCGTTTAAGGAGAAAAAGATACCGTATTTTCCTGCGTATAAGACGACCCTCCTTAGAGCCATTTAAGGCTCGTCAGAGCCTTATGGGCTGGTCTGCCTGGTTACAGGAGAATGAGACCCGGCGTATAAGACGACCCCCAACTTTTGAGAAGATTTCTGTGTGTTAGAAAGTAGTCTTATACGCAGGAAAATACAGTAATTGTTTGTTAAGCGAAATGCTAAGTTCCCTCTCTCCTTTTCCTTCGCTAAACAGCCCTTCTTCTATAAGTTAGATCTCTTCCCTTTCCAGAAATGTACTTCTCTGTATAATACAGGGGCCTGCAACCTTAAATACTCAAAAGAGCCATTTGGACCTATTTCCCACGGAAAAGGAAACACTGGGAGCCACAAAACCTTGGGTGGGCGTGGCCAACTCTATGTCACTCATTTCCACCAGTCACATGACCTCCTAGCCACGCCTACCCAGCCGGTCATTAGGGCAGAGAACCAGTTGTTAAAAAACACCGGGAACCACAAAATCCTTTTAACATACCTCTCTCTCCCCTCCCTTCCTCCCTCTCTCTCTCTCTACGTCTCTCTCTCTCCCGCACTCTCTGTATCTCTCTATCTCTGCCCTGGCCGCTTCTCCATCCCCTGCCATGGCCCTTACCTTCTCAGGCCAGGCGAGGAGTGACTGGGAGGAGAGAGCGAGGGGCGGGGCCAGCCAGTGGTGGGATCACCTGACAGGGAGCCACAGCAGAGGGCCCAAAGAGCTGCATGCAGCTCTGGGGCCGCGGGTTGCTGACCCCTGGTGAAATATAATGGAGTCTACTTCAGAGATGGTATTCAGCTGGTTCGGATCGATTCGCCCAAGCCAGTAGCGGAAATCACGGGTGGGCCCATCCACCTGCCCTGGCGCTATGCCATCCTATTTAGGCACATTTTGACACTGTGTGCATGTGGGCAAGCCGTAGTGCGCGAGCACAGAGCATGCATGGAAGGCCGCATGCTCACATTTGCAGTAGGTAAGGTAAATAACTATCACCCCTAGTCTACTTAATCACTTGAAACTACAAGCACAAATCAGTTCACATATAAGAATAAGAAGGGAAGGGAAAAGAAAGGAAGAAAAGGGAAGAGAGTATGAAATAGTTTGGTTTTTTAAAGAAATTTTCACTCGGGTACCTGAATGTCAGCAAAAGTGCTAATATTTTTTTTCTAATACATTCTCACTGGCCGAAACATAATGGATAATAACCCAATATTTTATAACATACTCTGACGTCTTCAGAGAATGCGCATGGAAGGGAGTCCAAAATTTAAGAAGATAAAAACTGTTAAATAAACCTTACATGTCTACAGAGCCCCCTCAACCCCAAAGTGTTTGTTAAAGGAGCAAAGAACAGACTATAAACTCTGGGGAAAGAGGTGAGGAGAGGAGAAATGAATGGATCTTCTAACTTTAGGATCCTATTTTCCGCTGAAGAAAATGTGTATGTGTAGGTTGAACACCCAGAATATAAGCATGCATAGATAGATAGATAGATGATGGATAGATGATAGATTGATAGAGAAGATAGATAGATAGATAGATAGATAGATAGATAGATAGATAGATAGATAGATAGATAGATAGATAGAGATGGATAGATGATAGATGATAGATAGATGGAGTAGATAGATGATAGATAGATATTTTAAAATCTGTGTGTTCAAGCATTGACTGGTTTTTCTTTTGATACAATGTGTGGAGAGATTACTGAAATTAAACATGTCTTACTCAGATTCATATAAAAGGACTCTAGGGCAGGTGTGAAATCCAATTTTTTTTACTATCTGTTCTGTGGACATGGCTTGGTGGGCGTGGCAGGGGAAGGATACTGAAAAATCTCCATTCCCTCCCCACTCTGGGGCCAGCCAGAGGTGGCATTTGCCAGTTCTCCAAACTACTCAAAATTTCCGCTACCGGTTCTCCAGAACCTGTCAGAACCTGCTGGATTTCACCCCTGCTCTAGAGGAAGCTATCAGTGGGATGGGAAGAGGGGAAAAGTCAATATTATATACTGTATACTAGACACATATTCCCAAAAGCTCAGAACTTCATTTTTGTAGTCAAAACTCTCCAAAACTGCCTAAGCCCCTACAGGTAGTTTCCCACCCCCCAACAATTTGGCTACACCTCCCAGAATGCCCAGCCAAAATGAGCATCTGGGAGTTGCTGTCCAACATTTGAAAAATCATAAAAACAGAAATTCTGTTTTAGAAAACTGCCAGAAGACAAAACAATTTGGATGTACGCAACCTGTCCTCAAAAACGTTCTACGTTCGTAGGGTTGAACTAGACAAGAGATTTGATTTCCGCCCCCCCCCCCCCCAAAATACAAAATGGTAGATTTTCCTCATGACTGGACAGAAAAGAAGGCACTGAGTAAGCAGCTAAATCCTCCATTTTAGGGGAAGAGACAAGATTCCCAGAAACTTTGGGTAGGATAATTTATCTATTTCAGCCTGAATATCTGATCCTGGGAATCAACCAGCAAAGCCATTCCATAGAACAGTTTAAATCAGTGTTTCTCAAGCTTTTTTCTCTCTCAGGACCCCTTCCCACTTTCAAAAAAAATCATGGTTAGACCTCTCCCCCAAAACTTTTATATGTATAGGTTATATTTATCAATATTTATTACATTAAAAATTAAAATCGATGCATTTGCCTCCACCACTGCTTTTCTCAATGGGTTTACGTAATGTTAATTTCATATTAGCTTCCAATATAGACGGGCAAATAATCCTTATCTTGTAGACCCTTGAGAAGGCCCTGGGGGACCTTCAGGTCCCTCGAGGCCACACTTGGGAAGAAACAGTGGTTTAAATAATCTTCAAAAGCAAGTCATCCCCATTGCCATTTAAGCTACACCCTTTGGAGAATATGGAAGCGGACATGTTGTATGTTAGAATGAACTTTCATCGGCAAAACGCTTTCCATGGTCATTAAACAGGCCCAACATTTCACGAAGTAGGAAAGAAGCTTTTCCTACTTTAATCTCTTCCAATGGCTCAAAAACTAGGTTTTCCCCACCAATGAGCAGCATTCAGACATGCAGAACAGGAATCTCATTATGAATGGCTACCTAACACCGCGATCACTTTATGAACAGCCCTCCAATACCACCCCAGGCCAAAGTAATAATATTTCACTTAACAGTAACCCTATAAAACAATCTTGAGAATAGACCACTCTAAGCTTAACATGTCCCTATGGATAAGCTGCATTTATAGATCTCAGGATTTCTCCTTCATTGCTCTTCCATTGTGCAATTAAGAAATGCTGCAATGAAATATCATTACTGGCCAATCCTTACCAAGCATGAGGAAGATTAAATCACCCAATAATATTTGACCTCCTCTTTCCCTCTAACTTTCTTTGAGTGCATTAAAAAAACATATCCATGAAATGACCATGGGACCACTGTTTTCAGTATGCTGTGCTGGATAATTAAAACAGCCTATTGTTTTCTTACAGCTTTCTAATGAACATGTCTTTCTCCATCCTTTCAGGGCCTACTGTTGCCATCTCTAAAGAAGATGCATGGATATTTTTAACCCTCCCATTTCTGCCCATGTTCTTCTATCTATCTATCTATCTATCTATCTATCTATCTATCTATCTATCTATCTATCTATCTATCTATCTATCTATCTATCTATTATTTATTTAATTATTATTATTATTTTTCAATCTGAAACCACAGAGCTTTGAGCAAGGCAGAGAATTAATAACTCAACCTTACCAACTATTTCAGATTTTGGGTAGGTAAATGTTTCTCTTCAATTAAGAACACGAACTGTTGTAGTCATTGATTCTCATGTACAGTGTCCGCTAAGCCCTTGGACTAAAAAGGGAAAAGTAGGTAGGGATAAATTAAACCTTAATTCAGAGCGCTTTATCATATGATAAGAATCCCTGTGCCCAAGCACTACGAATTTAATTGAGATAGAACAAAGGGATGTCCAGAAAACAATCTGAGTTTCGGAAAATAGGACAGCAAAAAACTGGTCAATTCACCAGGACATATACAGGGTGGCACCAGAGCCATTAGCAAACCATTTAGGACCAAGACTTACATAACCGAGATCAAGAAACTGAGTTTTAGTGAAATTGTTTTGAGAAATAAGATCCATTTCGTGCAAAGTAGGTTGAATGGCATTGTAGCCCAGTTGGTCTTCCCTATCCTCCAGATACTTCTATTCTGAACAATAAGATGCACCTACTGAAACCAAAAGCCCAATATATGATACACAGGTCTAAAGTAGTTCCAGAAGCAAGGGAATGAAAAGGGAAAAGTCTAACGTTCCATTGGTAACCATGCAATTCCTTTCTTTACATAGCAGATATATATTTTTTTCAAACGCAGTATGTATCTATACCTCCCAATATTTAGAAAGGAGAAAAAAAAACAATGAAGATATTAACTACAAGGATTTGATTGTCAGCAAACACAATATATTTACTGCATTAGCATTTGCTCACAGTGCAAAGGGTACAACAATACATCTGTTCAATAATTCTGGTTTTTTTCCCCCTTTTAAAATGCTGTCTGCATTAACCATCATATTTGCATTACAATATGACAACTGAGCAAATGAAATGTGTGTGTGAAAATTATCACTTTCCCTCCCCTCCCCACAATATCAAGCATTTTAACCTTAGTATAAGGTACTATAAATTCAAGAAATAAAAACATCCACAAAATATATTACATCTGGTTTGTCTTTTTCCCCTTTAAGTACTCAACTTTATACAAAAGTCTTCCAAAAAAATAGCATTCCCTTAAGATTTTTTGTAGTTAAACCTGATTTTTTTTTGTTTCTTTCAGTTTCACATAAATTAGACTGCATTTTTCTCTGAGAAATGTTTTTGATGTAGTTTTTTTTTTTAAAACATGCAGACATCAAACCTGAATAAAACACAACCTTTTGGCAACAAGTTTTTTTTTTAATAATTATTATCATTGTTTTGCTTAAATATCTGAGCATTTTTATTAAAACAAACAAAAGGAAAAGAAAAAAAACAAAACAAAAGAAGAGAGCAAGACATGCAATGACATGCACGTATCGGAAGAAGAGGGGGAAAAGACAAAACTTCTCTCCCCTTCAGTTTAAATGATCCCCAAAAACAGAACAAAACCCTCCCAAAAATAACATTATAAAAAGTACGCATTAAAACACTGGTTGTTCTTGGGGGTTTTTTCCTGCATTTTTGAAAACAATGGGGTTCCCCCCCCTTAAAAAAAGCCACCCCAAATTCTTACAGAGTAGCCCTCTTTTCTTAAAATGAGCATTTCCAGGGGGAGCTAGAAGTATCTGGAAATAGCTAATCTATGCCCTTCCCTTCCCCATCAAATTGTAAGAGTGGTTTGCACACTTTCATATTTCGGCTGCATTGGACACATGCATTACACACTCACGCTCTCACACTCACATGCACGCAACACACTTCTTTGAAAAAGGAACGGGAGGATACTGGAGTGCATAAAGTGACTCTCAAAAGAAGTCACCCCACCCAATGGATCATTGCATTTCCCTCTCTGGATCTCCAAGTCCCAGGAGGAAAATGAAGAAGGAGAAGGGGATCAGGAATACATTCAAGGTAGAGGGAAGTTGAGAGAAGCTCTTCCCCTCCCAATTCCATTTTTTGGGGGGGAGGCTCTCTCCAGCCACTACATTCATGGGTACCATCAGTGAGTGAGTGACCTGAGGGAGGGGATGGGGGAATGGATTGGCCTGATCATCCAAAAGAGCCTTACATCAGTTCTTGTCCCTGGGCTTCTCTTCCCTTGGAGAAATGACAGTTTGGAATAGCTCAACTATTCTCTCCCCCCAACCCCAGTGGTGGGATTCAGCCAGTTCGGGAGAACTGGTAGTTAACTTTCTGAGCATTTTGGCAAACTAGTTGCTGGAAGAAATCATTAGGGCAGAGAACCGGTTGTTAAATTACTTGAATCCCACCACTGCCCCACCCCCAAAGGTTTTAGGTCACACAATGCCCAACTTCTAACTAAAGGACCCCAATGTGAGGAGGAGGAAGAGGAAGAGGAAGGCCGGCCATTTCAGCCATTCCTCCAGGTGGCCAGGGCAGTGGAGGGTCAGACAACAGGACAGCCAGGGGAAGGGGGCTCCTGCTGTTTGGGCCTTTGCTTTGACCTAGGTCAGGGGCTTACATGTGAAGCTGAGGGGTGTGGGAGGGGGGAGAGGAGGGGAGAGGAGAAAAGCAGAGGAGAGCAGCTTGGGAGAACCAGAAAAAAAAGAGGGGTATTCTTTAGAAACCAGGAAGAACCCCCTAACTAGCAGTGGCAAAGGCAAGCAAGGAAGATCGGCAGGCAGCTAACCCGAAGGGTCCAGAGAGACAAGAGGAAAGAAGCCAGCCCAGTACCCTCCCCCCTCAAACACACACACACTTCCCAGTCCTGCACATTTTTTGTAAGGATCCAGGGATTTTTTTTTTTTTGGATGCAAAAGTTACTCTTCCGCAGGGGGAGAAGATAAAGTGGCAGGACGGGGGCTGGGAGGGGCAGGATTAATTTTAAGGGTGCAAACAGTCCAGTTCAGCTCAAGGGGCCGAGGCACGCACAAACTTCCACACACAGGCACACGCATGCAGGCAGGCAGACACGTCTCCACGGACTGCAGGCACTGTGCTTTGGTGCCCCCCTCTAGGGAGGGAGAAGAAAGAGGGGATGCTTAGGGGGAAGGGCGCCTTCTGGCGGGAGGGGGAGGGGAGGGAGGAGGGCAAGGGCATGGGGGGAGGGGGCTGAAAGAATCCAGGTGGGCCCCGTATCCAACCGCTTGCCCCTCATTTACACGTGTCAGCCAGATCCAAACCCAGCCCGCTCTCCCCCCAACCCTCCGGCAGTTCCTCGGAGAGAAGTGGCGCAGCCGCCGCTTCCCACAACTCCTTCTGAGCCCGCATAGGATCAAGACGATCCGGCGGAAAGTTCCAAGCCTCCTTTCCCACCACCAAACTGGCCGGTGGGGAACTGGAAACGGGCGCGCCGAGGCAGGCGGACGGCCGCCCCCTCCACCCACCCACCCCCACCTTTCAAACGGGAGCCCGAGCAGGCCTTGGCCAGGAGCCGCTCCCGCTGCGCGGGTTTTGCGCGAGGTGGCAACCAAAGGCAGCCTGGCTCGGGAGGCACTGGGAGTCGTCGGGGCGGCGGGGGCAGCGTCACGCGCAAGTGGTGACCACGGGGGCCAGGGCCGAGACGGCGGCCGAGCCGGAGGGCCCGCCGATGCCAGGACCCCCGGTGGAAGCGGCGGATCCCTTGTCGGCTTTCTTCTCCTTCTGCTTGAGGTGGATTTTGGCGTGCCTCTTGCGCTCGTCGCTGCGCGCGAACTTGCGGCCGCAGAACTCGCAGGCGAAGGGCTTCTCGCCGGTGTGCGTGCGGATGTGGGTGGTGAGGTGGTCGCTGCGGCTGAAGCTCCGCATGCAGATGCGGCACTGGAAGGGTTTGTGGCCCGTGTGGATGCGCAGGTGCCGCGTCAGCTCGTCGGAGCGCGAGAAGCGGCGGTCGCAGCCTTCGGCCGGGCAGGCGTGGGGCCGTTCGTGGAGAGGGGTCTTGCTGGGCCGGTTGGGGTATTTGCGCGGTCGGATGGGCTTAAGGGTGAGCGGCGGCTGCTGTTGCTGGAGGCTCCCGAAGCCCGGGTGGATTTGCTTGTCCTTGAAGGCTTTGATGGTCTCCAGAGGGGTGATGGGGGGCGGGTTGACCCGGATCGGGTCCAGGTTCTGGAAAGGTTTGTGTTCGGGGAGGCTGCCCAAGTCGTTGGGATGCCCGTGGTAGAGGTTGTAGTCCGGGATCATGGGGAAAAGGTTGCCGTCCAGGCCACTGGCTTGCTTAGCTCCTTGATAGTCCTGGGTGGGGTAAGCCAAACCGGCGGCGTTGCCCTGGGGGTCGTGGAAGGACACCGGGTCTCCCGGGTAAAGGTCCCCGCAGGTGGAGTAAGGGGGGAGCGCCGGGTACATGCCGTCCACCTCGGCCTGGCTTTGCACTTGGACCATGCTGCCCGTCGAGGCCTGGGCGCTGGAGGAGGGCGGCGGCACTCCCAGGATGCCGCTGCTCATCAGGCTGATGATGTTGTCTTGGCACCAGTTGGACGGCGAGTCGAAGGCGAACTTGCCCAGGTAGGTCACCGTCTTGTTGGCCCCAGGAGCGGGCTGGAAGGAGCCCGAATAGGAGGACAAATCCTGGCCGACTTTGTCGTTGGCTAAACCAATATCCATAACATTATCTGCGAGGGGCGAGAGGGAGAGAAACGGGGGAAGGGGAGGGCGAGAGAGAGAGAAAAGGTGAGCGATTGGGGGCCAGGAGGAACCGGGGAGGAGAGGAGAGGTGGTGGTGGTGGGGGGAACCTGCCTGGCGAGGGAGGGGAGGGGAGGGTCCACGCGGGCAACGGTCCCTTTGGCCAAGAAGCCTCGCTCCCCGGACCCCGACCGGACCCCTCGCGATGCCCAAATTGGAAGCTGCGCTCGGCCGCCTGGAGCGCTTGGGAGTTGCGCGCCAGAATAGGAAAGGCGCCGGCGTCAGGAGGCCGCGGAAGGCGGAGCCCTCGCGCTAGATCAGCAGGGAGGAGATCATTTTTTTTAAGGCTTAACTTGCTTACGGACAGACCCAAAGACAAGACACAGAAATACAACGGGGAGGAAGGAGGGGCTGGAGAGGAAGGCGCCCCCCCCTCTTTTCCCAAGCGGGCCAGGCTCTGGGATCGCCAACCAGGCTTGGCTGCCCCTTCTCTTCTCTAGAGACACACAAGAGAGACGAGACACCATGCTAGGAAGAGAGACCACCCCCCCAAAGTAGCGCTCGCACGACCCTACCAGTACACGCGTGTTAAAAGAGAACCCAGCCAGACAGGGAGACGCGCGCGCGCGAGAGAGAAAGCAGCTCAACACCTGTACCTCCAAAACACCGCCGCCTCCTCTGCGCAGGCCGTTCTCTGCGGCCTTAAAAAAAAAGGAGGGGGGCGCGTCTCGATCCAGGCCGAATCCAGAGCCAGAGCCGAGGAAGGTCCTACTACTTCCCAGCCTTACTCTTTGGGTAGAACTACAGCCGCCAAGCGCTGGGCCGAAGAGGCGACCCGAAGCCTTGAAATGGACTGTCGAGAGAAGAAACCCTAAGCCAGAGTTGCGTGTCGGAGGGGCGGGGAAAACAGCGCAGGTCGCAGGTACCTGAAGTTCTCAGGCTGCCGAGAGGGAACTGTCTGTCGGTCTGTCTGTCTGTCTCTCTCCAGGCGCTTTCCCACCCCACCGACGCGGTCGGGGACCTCCAGGACAGCTTTACAAACTTGCCAGGGATTTCTGCGCCGAGACCAGTTATGAAAAATACAAAGGAAGGAGGGGGAAGCTGGGGTGTGTTTTTTTTAAAAAATTTTTGGGTGGGGGGTATGTGCTCATTTTCCCTCTCTCCCTGAGCGCTGGGGGGAGGGAGGGAGGGAGGGGGCAAAGGATTTGGGGGAGAAGGTGGAAAGGGCCGGCTAATCAAAGGATGCGGTGGGACAAGGCTGAACCGAACCGAATCAAACCCGGTCCTTTGAAGCTTGGAAGAAAAGGGGAGAATCTCTGATCCTGACCTCTGGGTCACCCCATACCTCCCAGAACTCTCCCCTTCCCCAAAAGGAGACCCTGTCCATTTCGGATTCAGCCCAAGGGCTTCTGCACGGGAAGAGGAAAGCTGGGGTGGGGGTGGGGGAAGGCGGGGAAGAAGCCCCCTTCCTTCCCCACCTTGTACCTCCCCCCCCCCGCTGCTGTGCCCTGCCCTGCCCGCGCAGCCACCTCTCTCTCTCTCTCTGCCTCTAGGAATCCTCGCCAGCCCAGGCTCCCCCCCACCCCAGCCAGTTTAAGAAAACAGAAGGGTCGCCTTCGCGCACTTCTCCATCCCTCCTGATTCCGACATGATGGATGTAGCAGTAAAGAGAAAGAAGAAGAATGATGGGGGGGGGGAGGGGACCGTGGGGAGGGGACGGGAGGGGGGGCGACATGCCAGCGCAGCGACGGATGGCAGCCTGTGCCACAGAGAAGCCACGGGCGCACGGAAAGGAAGAAACACACACACACGCACAAGACACCCGCACACACAAGAATGGAAGCGCATAGAAAGAAGTGCGCCAGGGGAGAAGGGACCCTCGTTCCCACGGCCAGAGGCGCACCGACAGCACAACCGCAGCCATCCCAGGGAGGCCTCTTGAAAGGCAGAGTCCTGGTCTGGGGGCCAGGGCGGAGACCCGGGGCTGCCAAGGGCCCCTCTCTCGCCCGCCTCCAGCAGCTTCCCACTCCCCCCACCCCCCTACCTTCCAGTTTCTGCCTCCTGCCATTCTCTTTGCGCCGAAGAGAGAGGGAGGTGGTACAGTCTCAGCCTCGGCCTCTCCGCCGGCGTACAGCTCCCTCCCATCTCCGTGGCTCCCCCACGGCAACCACAACGTTTCCCCCCTACCTCGCAGCCCCCTTACCCCCTCCCCCTCCCCCTCCCCAAGCCTCGCCTCTCTTCCCTGCCTCGCTTACCTGTCGCCATCTGGTTATTGTAGTGAGCCACCGTTGCCTCGCCGTTGCCGGAGAAAATGTTGAGAGAGTTGGGGATCTCCTCCGGGTACAGATTCTCAGGCAACTGGTTCATCAAACCGTTCATGGTCCCTGGCAGCTTCTCCACGAGTTTGCCTGTCATAGCACTGGAGGAGGAGGAGGAGGAGGAGGAGGAGGAAGAGGAAGAGGAGGAGAGACCGAGGCAGCTGCCGCCGCCGCCGCTGCTGCGCCACCGGGGCGTTCAAAGTGACTCCGAGCGCCGTTCCAAACAAGGCGACATCCGAATGGCAAATCCGTGCGGAGGAGCTCATGCGAGAGAAAAGTTGCGGCGATGGGGAGGGAAGGGGGGAGAGGGGAGGGGGAAGGGGAAGGGGAAGAGGCGAGCTGCGAACGGGGGAGGGCCGGTTGGCGGAGGAAGGTGGGTGGGTGGGTGGGCCGGGGAGAGGTGGGGGGAAGAGCGCGCAATCCTCGGTAGATCCCTGAAGGTGTTTCCTTGGATGGCGGAGGGATGAGGAAGAGGAGGAAGGACGAGCCCGTTCTGCCTTGCAGAGGTGCGTGGAGAAGGCGAGGGTGGGAGCCTTGGAATCCTTGCCCCCTCCCCTCCCACCCCTCTGCCCTGCCCCACGTCCTCCTCCTCCTCCTCCCTCCCCGGCTTCGTCTCCTCGCTCCCTTGCGCCTGCTTCGTCTCTTCCCTTGCTCCGCTCAGCCGGCTTCTCCGCTGCAGCCCAAATGCCCAGCCAGGGAACTCCACCAGCTATTTATGTGAGCGTGAGAAAAGCTCCATGACGTAGCTGCCCATATATGGACAGACAAAGCCGAGCCGAAGCCGCGACGTCACAATGGAAGCTCCTCACAATGGAACGTTTTTTTTTTCTTCTTTCGAAAGCAGGAAGCTGGGCAGCCCGACTTCGCTCCGAGCGAGCGAGAGAGCGAGCTGGGCGCCCCGGACCAGCAACCTTCGCCCAGAGCGCAGCGCTTGGGGACCGCGGGATCGCCAAGGGGTCTCTTTTCCGCGAGGCCAGAGGGGCTTCGGCTTGGAGAGCATCCCTGGGCCGGCAAACCGGCTGCCCCTGGCCGCATCAGTTGGAGAGAGCCGGGTGCCTCGCCACAGGACTCCTGCCTGGCCACTGGTTTACCTCTGGCTCGGCTTCGGGAGAGAGGAAGAGGAGGAGGAGGAAGAGGAGGCAGTAAGCAAGAGACGCGCGGGCGCTCGGTCGGGGGCATTTGGCGGGGCGCCCCTTGGCTTAAACCCGGGGCGCCTCTTCTGGCTTTTGAACCTTTTAATGCTGGACCCCCGAGGGGCACTTGCACGCTCCCCTCATTTAAAGAACTGGAGGGGGGGAGGGAGGCGTTAAAGAGGGGCGCTGGGGCAGGTTTGCGCCCCCTCCCCAAGTGGGGTCACTTCATAACACAGCAAAAGACCCCCGTGGGTGGGCGTGCTTCCCACCCACCCTATCTATGTAACTGCTTAGGAAGTTCTATTAAAAACACTCCACTTAAAGACAGACCAAGCTTGAAGTATTTATTAAAAGACAAATACGTTTCTTTCCGGAGGGGGGAGCCGTTTACGATAAACGAAAAGATTGGTTCAACCATCATTCAGTATTTATAAGCCATGCTGCATTTGGTTCTTACAAGGAGACGGGAGAGTCTGAAGACAGCCCCCAACCCACCCCACCCGCCCCCCGCCCCATTTGCGGAGCGCTTCATCCAGAAACGACAACCCTGCGAGGTTGACTGACGCGGTGCAGTTTAATTCACCTCTCCTAAATTCTACTCTCGGTTAACGAACAGGCCAGAGCTGACACTGCCAAGCTTCGAGACGCTATGCTAGCGTTGCGCGCAACTTAAATGAGTTCGCCTCTTACCTTTTCCTCCAAGCAGCTCAGGATGGGGCCCCAGAGGGATTTGCCACATTCTCGTCGGAACGGGGCCCTGCGAGGGAGGTTAAGGCTAAGAGAGGACCGCGATTGGGGCTCAAGGGGGCCACAGACCTTGCCACGGCATCGTGAGGATCGGAACGCGAGCCCTTCTCGCGATCCAAAGCTTTTTTTCCAGGGTTAAGCAAAAAAAAAAAAAAGGCTAAGAAGAAACAGATCGGCCAGCAAACACCCGAGAGATCCTTCCAGGCTCCCCCCGCCAGTCCCAGATCCTCGCAGGTTAGACTTAAAGCGCCCAAATGGCAAATATTTTGGGAAGAGGCGAGGCAAGCTCGGCCTTGCTAGGGATTCCCGGAGCAGCGTCTGGCACCTGAGCATCGGTTTTCGTGGGATTTTGTAAGGTAGCGGGAGAAGCAGACGCACAAACGCCTGCAGTTACGGGGGACGGAGAGAGAGGGGGGGGGGGGAAGCGCCTAGAGAGTTAAACTACAGTCGCCTAATTCTGCAACCCTTCCCCCTCCCCCTCTCCTCCCCCAGGTGTGTTTTTCTCCTTTTAAATTCAGGCACGGTAAACATACTAAGACTTTGGAACGGTTTCAGAAAGGGGGGAACCCTGGACTGCGTGTGTGATTTTCATCCTCTCTCTCTCTCTCTCCCCCCCACCCCTTCCCTCCCTCCCTCCCTCCCTTTTTGAAAAGTTTGGCACTTGCGAGGCGTCAGTAATTAGGTGGTTTCGTGCTAAGTGTGCCAACTGATGCTATCTGGAAATAAATAAATAAAATAAAAACCCTGCGAGGTATGTAGCAAATGTTATGGAAAAATTATATGTTGCAACAGCTCCGCTTACTCAACTCCTGCACTGTACGGGCAAACCCTACAAGTGGAGTGAAAGGCAGCCTGGATTTGGGAAAACGGGGGGGGGGGGGGCGGCGGCAGTAGTGAGGTTGGCCAAGAGCCTAGGGCAGTCTTTCCTCCCCCCACCAGGTGCGTGTAAGAGGTCTTCAGGTCTCGGGTGGAAATATTTATTATGGCACCTTCTTTGTTTACGTCTATGCGGAGTCGTTGAGTTTATTGTCTCGCTTTCTCCCTCCAGTAAGGTTCGCTCTCAGAGACGGTGTAAATACTTCATGCCGTGTTTTCGGGACGGGAGGGTTTCTCGCCCCTCTCAGTTTAAGCTACAAGCTTGGGAATTGCTAACAGTCCGTTCCCCCCTCCCCCCCCCCCCCACGCAGCTCACAGCCACGACCAACCTTGCTTACTCTTTTCCGGCTTCTCTCAAGTTTGTCTGAATCCCTTTACTCGGGCGTAAACTTCAACGAGAAACAGCGCGCCTAGCTCCCAACTCAGCCGCTGCGCATCGCGTTGCAATCTCAGGCCGAGGCCCATTCATTCATTTGGGGGGAGTGGGGAGGGGGAGAAGGAGGGGTGTTTCAGATGGACGCTAAGGATGCTATTAGCTCTGGAACTGCACCGCTGTATAACTCGGAGGAGGAGTAGCCGCCATCCGCGCACCACCCTTAGACCTGTTCTTAAGGAAGGCGGTTGCCTCGGAGAAAAGCACTCCTAAGGAAGGTACGTGGGGGAGGCACCGGCGGGAATATTTATATTTAGCTTTTTTTTGGGAAGTGCTAGAAACGGGGTTGCCACCAGCGCGGGTGTTACTTCTCGGAGTTGCAAATAATTCGCCCCCCCCCTCACCCAACAGCAGGGATTTGGAATGCTAAACTTTGCAGGGAAGGCATCGCTGATGGGGTGGGGGGAGGGAGTGGAAAGAGGGGGAAGGGAGTAGAAAAGGGGGAGAAAGTGAGAACAGCTCCCCTCCCCCAATCTTGGTGGATCAATTTTTGATCCGTACCCATCGTTTCCGTTCCGGCAGTGGGCAAAAACTTCGAGATGTCCCTTTTTCCTATGGGGGGGGGAGAAGAGAGATAAAAAGCTGCTCACCCCCCCTCCGCCCCCCCCCAGTCCAAACAGGATGCTGGAGATCCTCGTTGCCTTCCCAAAGGGATTTCTGGAGAAGCTGCGTGCGTTGGGAGGGGGGGGGAGGAGAGAAGGGATGGGGGGGGGACACACACACGACTGCAAAGAAGTTCAGCTTTGATCTGACCGCCAGTTCAACCGGCTGAAAACCAGACAGGCAGGCAGGCAGGAGCAACAGTATTCCCCCCCCCTCCACTCCACCCCCATGAGGAGCAAGCGAGGCTTCCGGACTGGCATTGAGCTCAGCCCTTCCCAACCGCAGGCGCTGATCCTGGTCCTGGAAAGAGAAGTTCGCGAGCGGAGCAAGGAGCCGAGAAGGAGGGAGGGAGGGAAGAAGTGGGAGGCAGAGATGTGCAAAAAAAAAAAGGGGGGAGGGTGAGAAAGGATGCCCCCTCCCATTTTTCCTCCTCCTCCTCTTCCCTAGACTTGGGGATGCTCCAAAGAGTCGAGACTGAGCGAAACCTCCTCGGGGGTGCAGCCAGGTGCATGCAAAGGGGGGGCGCTCTGTGTATATATGTGTGTGTGTGTGTTGGTGCATCGCGGGGGCGGCCCGCCAGGGAGCCCCGAGCTCGCCTTCGCCCGGGCTTGGCTGGGCCTGCAGCCGAGGGGAAGCACCATACAAGGCCAGGATCCGGCCCCGCCCGGGATGCCTTATTTGGAGGCAGGTTCCGGCTCCCGGGTGGCATTTCTCCCCTTCCACCTCCCTCCTTCGATCTGCTACGAGTGGAAAGAGAAAGAGAGACGGAGCGGAACCCCCCCCAGGCTTTTCAAGGCGCCGCCTGCTCCCGGGAGGGGACAACAGCCGGCTCCGGAGACAGCGGGAAAATGCGAGTGGGGAAGAGGGGGGAGAGAAAGAGAGAGCAGCAGGGCCCGGCCAAGGCGTGGGCAACGGACACCCCCGCGTGGAAATGCTCCCCGCAGCCAGATTGCGTTGCAAGCAAGGAAGGAACCCGGCTCTCCATCATCTCCCTCTCCTCCTCCTCCTCCTCTTCTTCCTCCCTGTCCGTTGCAGCAGCCGGGGAAGCTGCGGAAGGAAACGGATGCCCCCTCGCCTCTTCCAACCGCTAGCACCCCCCCCCCTTCCCTCCTCTCCTGGCCCAGTCTTTCCTCGGTGCCAGCTTGCCTGCAATGGCACGCATGCGCCCGCCCGCGAAACTTTTAAAATAATAATAATAATAAAAATACACCGGGAAGCCAAAGAGTGGCAAATTCACCCTCCGCACCCCACTTCTCCGCTGGCTTAAGGCAGGAAATTAATTTTTTTTTAAAAAATTTGATTTATATGCCGCCCTTCTCCGGAGACTCAGGGCGGCTTACAATGCGTTAAGCAATAGCCTTCATACTTTTGTGTATTTATACAAAGTCAGCTTATTGCCCCCACAAACTGGGTCCTCAATTGACCTACCTTAGAAAGGATGGAAGGCTGAGTCAGCATTGAGCCTGATGAGATTCGAACTTAATAATTGCAGACAGCTGGATGTTAAATTACAATGCATTAGTCTGCTGAGCTATCCATATCCATATTCATATCAATGGTCTCTCTCTCCCCACCCACCCCCCTCTGCATTGCAAGAAAGGCCCGTTAATGGTTCAAAAGCACCCAAATATAATTTGTCTGGTGTTCTTTCCTCCTGTTGTAATAAAGATACTGTAACAGTAATAATAGCTGGAAGGGACCTTTTAGCAAGGGGTGAAATCCAGCAGGTTCTAACAGGTTCTGGAGAACCGGTAGCGGAAATTTTGAATCATTCAGAGAACTGGCAAACACCAACTCTGGCTGGCGCCAGAGTGGGGAGGGAATGGAGATTTTGCAATATCCTTGGTGGGAATGGAGATTTTGCAATGTCCTTCATGCCCACAGAACCGGTAGAGAAAAATTTTGGATTTCACCCCTGCCTTAGAGGTCATCTAATCCAGGGGTCCCCAACCTTTCGGACCTCAGGGACCACTACATTCATCATTTTAAATCCCGGGGACCACTGATATGATCTGCCTAATGACCGGCTGGGTGGGTGCTAGGTGGTCATGTGACTGGGGTGGACATGGCCAATTTGATGTCACTCACGTCAAGGGGTGCCTCGCTGGCCTCTACTCACCCCTCCCCTCCTAGACACCCCTCCCCTCCCTGCCTGGGCTCCTTAGGGCCCCAACAGGAAGCAGTTGTTAGAGCTAAGCGCCACCAACGAGAAAGAGTTGGCAAAACAGCTTAGTTCAAATTGGATCTGACTGAGAAGGAGGCTCAGCAGAAGCACCTCACTGAGGACTAGGAGCATAGGCTTTCCAAGCAGAGGGAAGACCTGCAGGAGTGCAAGGCCAGGTACTGGCACCTGGAGGCTCAGCGGGCTGAGATGGTCAGCCAGTTCCAGGCCATGATGCAGTCCCACTGGAACAAGGCCCTCCGGCTCTTTGCCACCAGTGGTGCTTCTCTCCAGCCTTCGCCCAAAGCCCCACACCAGGAGGCCGAAGCAGACCCCAGGAATTTCTGCCCCACACAAAAAGACCCCGAAGGGGGAGACTCTCTGCAGTAACACAAGCGTTCATTGCATGTATCCGGCCCAGAGGCCGTAGTTTGAGGACCCCTGATTTAGTGCAATATAAAAAAAGGCAAATAATTTTTCTGCGGACCACCAAAATTTTCTCGTGGACCACCAGTGGTCCACAGACCACTAGTTGGTGACCACTGGTCTAGTCCAACCCCCTGCTTATGCAGGAGATTTATGCTAGGATTTCAAACCACCGAACTGCCAACTTTTCTAATCAACAAGCTCAGTGTCTTAGCCACTGGGCAAGTAGAGGGTTGTTTTAGAATGGTTTAAGTTCTTTTTTTGGCCTCCCTCTTTGCTAATTTTTCTACTTCTTTAGCCGAGATCTTTGCTTCTTCCCCCCCCCCCATCTTTCCTTCTCTCTTCCATCTTCTAAGATGCCTTTTCCACCCTTCTCTCTTCTAAGTCTTGCCTCCCCCATCGCCAGTGGGAAAAATATTGATCGGGTCTGCCCAAATAAGAAATAAATGTTCAAGACCATTGAATGTGCTGAAATGGACAGAATGACTGTGGAGTTAAAAGAAAGAGAAAAGTCGAACTATTATAAAATTTGGAATAGACTATACAAGTGGCTAGAGAAGAGAATCCCAAATAAGAAATAAATGTTCGAAACCATTGACTACATTAGAAAGATAACTGTATACACATATCATCAGAATATATATAGCCTGAGTAGCGTAGGGGAGTAATGCCTCCTACGAAGGCAGCATTTAAGATCCAGCTGTTGCAATTATTTGCTTGTTCAATCCCAGGCAGGCTCAAGGTCGACTCAGCCTTCCATCCTTTATAAGGTGGGTAAATTGAGGACCCAGTTTGTTTGGGGCAATAAGCTGACTTTGTATAAATATAAAAATATACAAAAGTATGAAGGCTATTGCTTAACGCACTGTAAGCCGCCCTGAGTCTCCGGAGAAGGGCGGCATATAAATAAAATAAAATAAAATAAAATAAAATAAATAAATAAATAAATAAATAAAATATTATTATTATTACAATGTAATTATGCTATTACTAGAATTGTAAAAAATACATGAGAAAGCAAATATGGAACAGTGAATTACAAAAGCAGAATATCATATATGCTGATATGGAAAGCTTATTTCCAAAGTCGGGAAATATTGGCTTAAAATTAAAGAATGGCTGGAGGGAATCATGGAACATAGGATAGAACTGAAACCAGAACAATGTTTATTAGGCATACTAGACACAAAAATAGAAAAGAATGATCAATATATAATATTACATATGCTGCCAGGATCGCTTTGGCACAAAACTGGAAACGAAAAACTACCCACCCACCCCCAGATGAAATGGCAATCAGGAAGATTCTTGAATGTGCTAAAATGGACAGGATGACCATGGAGTTAAAAGAAAGAGAAGAGAAATTTGGAGTAGACTGTAGAAGTGGCTAGAGAATAGAACCCCAAATAAGAAATAAATGCTCAAAACCATTGACTATATTAGAAAGATAACTCTTATACACATATCATCAGAATATATTATATTATTATTACAATATAATTATTATACTGTTCCTAGAATTGTAAAAACATATGAGAAGGCAAATATGGAATAGTGAATTACCAAAGCAGAACATATATGCCGATACTGAAAGCTGTAACATTATGCCATATTGTGTTGTTTGTGTATTTTATTTGTTTGCGTTTGTATTTGTATTTTTTCTTTGTATTTTTTCTCTCCCCCCTCAACTTTTTTTGTTTGTTTGTTTTTTTTTACTTGGGATTTTTAAACTTGGAAAATGTTCAATCAAAACTATTTTTTAAAAAATAAATTGAAATCTCTAGAAAAGTTTTAAGAATATTGGTTAAGTCTTTTATATATTATCTTTTATAATTATCCTTATTGAATATTTGAAATTATATTGTTATCCAGAAAACTTATAATGTTATATATACTTACTATATTATTATTTAGAAAAATTATGTTAAAAAATAAGTTTACATATATTTGTTATACTGCTGTCTAGAAAAAATTTAAGAATATTTTTTAAGTTTGTTATAAGTGATTTATGGTTAGTATATATTTGACTGAGGGGGGTAAAATATAATGTTAGAACTATTCGACAAGTGATTATATAAGATTTATGTTTAGTATATATTTTAGATTAATCTTATTTTATTTAATGCTAAAACATGTAATATCTTATCTGGATCTCACCTATATGCTTTTGTTTAATATTGATTGATATATAAGATTGATGTTTTGTTAGTAAAGGAAGCCAGGGGGGGTGGGGGTGGGGAGGGGAGGGAGGGAGGGGGTGGTAGGTGGGTTGGGAGATTGGTGGGGGGAAAAGGGGATAAAAATTGTATTGTAAAACTTTTTCAATAAAAAAAACCTATTTTTTAAAAAATAAATTGATTGGGTCTGATCAATAAAACACTTTTTAAGAGCATCATCCACCACAAAGTTCTAAACGCAACCCAAACTATTTGTTATATAATGAGTAGGCCCAAAACGCTTGTTTCATTGTTATAATGAAACACTTGTTTCATTGTTATAATGTTATATAAATTTAATAAATAAATAAATAAAATAAATAATAATTTATAAGGTGGTGTTATGTAGCAGTTATCAAAAGCAGCATGAAAGCATAAACGTACTTCTGAATCAAGTGAGTTTGCTTTAAAACATTGTTTTGTAGTTCTGGTTGTGCAGTAAAAGCCATTCTGAAAAATAATTGGCATGATTCTGTAAACCTAAGAGTTAATTTAAAAAAAAAATGTCCGAAAGATATTTTTTTCAAAAGGGCACCTGGACTTTTGTTTTTCCTTGAAGACGTTTTGCTTCTCATCCAAGAAGCTTCTTCGGTTCTGAAAGGGTCAGAACCAAAGTGGTCAGAACCGAAGAAGCTTCTTGGATGAGAAGCAAAATGTCTTCAAGGAAAAATGAAGTCCAGTTACCCTTTTGAAAAAAATCCTTTGGCCAACGGTGACCTGGATGATTGAGAATATCCACAGACTTTAAAAATTAAAGTAGCTGATGATAAGCATCTTTCTTTGGAAACTCCTGTGGTCAAAATTGATTTCTGCTTTTTTAAAATCTGGGCATTTTTTTTTTAAAAAAAATCTGTTTTGAAAAAGATCTTTATCACAAATGCTCTGGGCCCGATTTTGGGGTGAAATCCAGCAGGTTCTGGAGAACCCATAGTGGAAATTTTGAGCAGTTTGGAGAACCGGCAAATACTACCTCTGGCTGGCCCCAGAGTGGGATGGGAATGGAGATTTTGCAGTATCCTTTCCCCCAGGAGTGGGGTGGGAATGGGGATTTTGCAGTATCTTTCCTCTGGAGTGGGGTAGGAAGGGAGATATTGCAGTATCCTTCCCCTGCCACATCCACCAAGCCACGCCCACAGAACTGGTTAATAAAAAAATTTGGATTTCACCACCAATGTTTAATAATCATTTCTTCACCTCTAGGGATCCCGTTCTCTCCATTTTTTCATTCCTTAGCTTATCTTGCCTGCCCTGATGACTCTATGAGAGGAATTCCAAGCAATGTATTTTTTAGGCTACCTTGTGGTACTGATGCCCTGGGAGAGAAGAGGAAAATGTATCGTGGAAAAGCGATCCGCTTGACAAGCTTTGACAGCTGAATTTTGATATATTTCTTGGCTGTGCCAACCCACTCTGCTCGATGAAGCTTTCTTCTCGGAGAGCTGCTGATCAGAGCCCAAATAAGGTAAAGGTTCCCCTCGCACATATGTGCTAATCGTTCCCGACTCTAGGGGGCGGTGCTTATTTCCATTTCAAAGCCGAAGAGCCAGCGCTGTCCGAAGACGTCTCCATGGTCAGGTGGCCGGCATGACTCAATGCCAAAGGCGCATGGAACGCTGTTCCCTTCCCAACAAAGGTGGTTACTATTTTTTCTACTTGCATTTTTTTAATGTGCTTTCGAACTGCTAGGTTGGCAGAAGCTGGAACAAGTCATGGGAGCTCACCCCGTTATGCGGCGCTAGGGATTCGAACCGCTGAACTGCTGACCTTTTGATCGACAAGCTCAGCATCTTAGCCGCTGAGCCACCACGTCCCAGAACCCGAATAGACCCACCTTATTTAATACATTAGCAACAGTGTTTTTCAACCTCGGCCTCGTGAAGATGGATGGACTTCAATGCCAGGCATTTGGGAAATGTCCGATAGCCTTCCCTCTATCTCTGTGTCCAACGCAGAGCATCCATCAGAGCCTTCCTGAGACTCCGGAGCTGGCCCAAGTTCTTCCTCAACCTCCTCATTGTCCGAGTCTGCCACCAGCTCCCTGGCAACTAGTGGCCCACAACATATATCTACACCCCTGCCACAAAGATATTGGGACATCCAGCCTGGGCATTTGGTATGTCTAACTAAGAGGGAACCAGAGAGTACCGTATTTTTTGGAGTATAAGATGCACCGGACTATAAGACGCACCTACCTTTTTTGGTGAGGAAAACAAGAAAAAGAAATCTGCCTCTGCCTCCCAGGACTTTTGCCTCATTGCAGCAAACAGCAAACAGTCTGCTTTACTTTCATTTTCGTTTTCAGCATAGCTTGATTAGCACAAAGAAAAAAAAATCCGCTCCCAGCAATTTACCTCCTTGCAGCAAGCAGCAGAGACCCATGCAGCAATAGGTAATGGCAATCCCTGCAGCCTGAAACAGTTGAGAGTTGGGGACAATCAACTTGCTAATTAGGCTGCGCTGAAGTAGAAATGGGCTATTTCTTCTTGCTGCTTGCTGCAAGGAGGTAAATTGCTGGGAGGCAGAGGCCAAAGTGCGGGGGCCAGTGGGTGGGCAGGGCTACATTCGGTGTATAAGATGCACCTAAATTTTCACCTCATTTTAGGGGGGAAAATGGTACGTCTTATACTCCAAAAAATATGGTATTTGATAGTTGTGTAACAGGCAATTATGCATTTTGGTGGTATTTGTGCAGTTCAGATCCCTAGGCAATAACTGCAGCCTATTGGTCAGGTCTCCCTCCCTCCCTCCCAACCTTTCCAGCTATGAATATTCATTTTCTAAGGTAGCCACGTCAGCTTCTGCCAGGATCATATCTTGACAAGGAAGCCAACTGTCTAACAGAAGTGGCGAAGCTTAACTAGAACGGTGACAGCTTGAGAACAATTTAGACTGACTTGGAAGGAGGACGCTGACATTTTTAACAGAACGTATGGCAATCTGTATAAACCAAGATGTCCCAGCATCCTTTTATCATATAGGAACAGACCAAGGATCGTCTGTCTTCAGATGTTGCCAGAATGCTGATAGGAGGACTGTAATTTCTTCCCCACCAGCTATGTTAGAAAAGAACAAGGCCATTTAACTAAAACTCACTCACCTGCTTGTCCAGGTACATCATGCCAAATCTCTCTGTAAAACACCACCACTCCCTTTAAAGCAGAGGTGGGGTACCATGGTCCTTGTATGATCTGTGGACTTCAATTCCCAGAATTCCTCAGCCAGCAAGTCATAAAGGGACTGTGTCTGCTTTAAAAAGCCATCGCCAGAGTTTTTTTCTCGACTGTTAGGATTATGAAGCACAACCTCTTAAGAATCCCACCCAAATCCCAGGGCATCTTGCTTTCTGAAAAGGGGTTCTTGGAACTGCCAGATGTATGCAAAGAGAAATGTCCAGCGGATATGGGGTTCAATTTCTATCCGCAAATGAAAAGCTGGGATAGGAGAGCAGCTTGTTTAAGTCAGATAACTTTTTTCATCCTAATGTCAAATCATAAAGATACGAGGTGTGTAAACTTAACTGTCTGGGAACAGAGTCCAGTTATTACCAGGGATGTAATTACAAGAACGGAGGTGGGAAGACAATACTCTGTAGAACGTAAAGATGGGTGGGCGGAGAGGAACTGGTAGCAGAGGATTCGCAAAACAGTCTCCTGGAAGTTATATACCGTATTTTTCGGAGTATAAGACGCTCTGGACTATAAGACACACCTACCATTTTTGGCGAGGAAAACAAGAAAAAGAAATCTCCCTCTGCCTCCCAGCAATTTTGCCTCGTTGCAGCAAACAGCCTGCTTTACTTTCATTTTCATTTTCAGCATAGCTTGATGAGCACAAGGAAAAAAAAAATCCACTCCCAGCAATTTACCTCCTTGCAGCAAGCAGCAGAGGCCCATGCAGCAATAGGTAATGGCAATCCCTGCAGCCTGAAACAGCTGAGAGTCGGGAGGCCGATCCAAGGGACAATCAACTTGTGCTAATTAGGCTGTGCTGAAGCCTAATGGCACTCGGGAGTTACTTCTAACTCGTACAAGACCTCGCTAGGCAAAAGTATTCCTCGCGAAACCATTTCCTGAGTTTGTTTTCTAGAGCTTGTTCCATCGCCCAACAGCTGAGAGAGATGTGTGGGCCATAACAGGGGTCTCCAATCTTGGCAATTTTAAGCCTGGAGAACTTCAACTCCCAGAATTCCCCAGCCAGCTCTGCTTAAAATTGCCAAGGTTGGAGATCCCTGGGCCATAAGACAATTGGGCCATAAGACAGTTACATTATTTGATGGCATCTTAGGAGGAAAACTCAGTAGGAGGCAGCTTCATGCAAATCAAAGAGGGTTTCTTTCAAGGGTGAAATCCAGCAGGTTCTGACGAACCGGTAGCAGAAATGTTGAGCAGTTCGGAGAACCGGTAGCGGAAATTTTGAGTAGTTCGGAGAACCGGCAAATACCACCTCTGGCTAGCCCCAGGAGTGGGGAGGGAATGGGGATTTTGCAGTATCTTTCCCTTGCCATGCCCACCAATAATTGAAAGAAGCTTCCAGAATACTGAATACCTGAAGGGTGATGATGAGGTCTCTTTTGAAAAAGACCCTGATTGCCATTACCATATCTCATCGCAGGGGCCATGAGAAGAATGGATTTCATCCAGGAAGACCAGATTCGCCTCTCCATGTTAGGTACCCACGATTTTATTCATCAGCTTGTTGCTAAGGGAAAAAGGGATGGGGGAGACTGATGGATGCTGCTTAAGTGGCTGGGAAAAGAATGGGCGGCAGATCTAAATTTAATACTTTATTTTTTTTTCTGGTTAAATATTTTTTTATTGTTCTATATCACATATTCCATTTCTAGGTTGAATAGTATGTTTTCTAGGTGTCCAAAGTGTTAACGTATAAACATCACCATAATCATATATCCATAAATATATATGCGATAATATCAATCACTATTGAAAAATATACTACCTTCCATTATAGTATCGATTATATAACCATCAAAATATTTACTCAGGTTTAAATATGTAAATGAAAAAGTTATCTACATAATCAATTGATTTATATTAAAATGCTGGACTATATTAGTTAAGGAAATGTATGTTATAAAATACGTGGGTTTATTATTTCTACAAGAATTAAATAACTAACACCACATAATTAATTAATTTGATGAGGGATATAAAAATAGATGATAATGGGAAGAGGTTTAATATAGAATAGAAGGGAAAATGGAATTTGGTTAAAATTAGAGATGATAATGAAGGGTAATATTGGTAAAAAATAGATGAAAATAAATATTATGACAAAAAAGGAGGTATAGAAATTGTAATTTTACTTGAAAGGATTAAAAATTGTTTAAATTTGTTAACTGGCTAAATATTCTGTTCAGCAAAAATACATTGTATGTTTGTGTGTGTGTGTTTGTGTAAAAAATAAAAAAAAAACCTTTACAACACAAAAGAAAAACATTTACTCATCAGTTTTTCTTAGTTTAGTTTATTGATTAGCCCTTGGGCCATTTCAAAGGGCAGAGTTCCAAATTATTACTAAAATCTGATAAAAACGATTTAAAATGGAATTGGAATAAAATGCGATTTAAAATGGAATTGGAATAAAATGCGATTTAAAATGGAATTGGAATAAAAATACAATAATGAAAGATATAGATAAATAAAATATGATGAAATTATATTTCGGTGTCACCTCCTACAATCTACGCCAATCCGTCCCATATATGCCGATCTCAACCGAACCATTTTGCTTTAAGCATTGTGCTGGGTTAAATGTTATTTTCTGATTCTGGCCGCGCATCAGGTAAGTTCTTTTGATATGGCCCAAGGGCTAATCAAAAAAAGTGAAGTACGTAAGGTAGAGTAAGTAAAAGATAAATACATAAATAAGAGCTGGGTGAAGGAGAAGATGGAGAGAGAGGAGGGAAAAATAAGGCGGGAAACTTAACGGAATTATTGGCCAGATGGCTAGACATAGGCCCTATGCTAGTGATGGCGAAGCTATGGCAACGTGTGCCACAGGTGGCACGCGGAGCCATCTCTGCGGGCACGCAAGGTCAGCTCCACGGTGATGCATGTGCCTCCTGCCGGCCAGCTGATTTTCAGGTCTCTGTGGAGACATGTGCCATGCATGGGGGCGGGGGTTTGCGCACAGATGCACCGGGGTGGGAGTGTCACATGCACATGGGCGGGGACCGGGGAAGGAGTCGTACCCCCCCCACTCAATTTGGGCCTAGCAGGCCTCCCTGAAGCCTCCTGGAACCAAAAACGGGCCGGTCCCAGAAGTCTTCAGGGAAGCCCGCTAGATCCAAAATGGGGCACAGAGGAGTTCCGTACGCATATGTAGGGGGCGGAGGGAGCATGGGGGGGGTCGCATGCGTAGGGGGGCAGGGAGAGCAGTGGGGGCCGCGCATGCATGCGCAGGGGGGCGTTGCATTATGGTTGTGGGCACACATGTACGCATTGTCGCATGCATGCACATGCTTTCAACACCTGAGAGAAAAAAGATTAGCTATCACCGTCCTATGCCTTTAGTGATGTCAGGCAGTGACAAATCAGGACCGCAGGTTCACCTCCAGTTCAATTGATTTATCGCTCATAAATAAATGAGAATCTACTAACGGTCAGCACTAAATTGGCCCTAGATAAGAGTTAACGGAATTCAAAACCTGATTTAGACTGTTTGTGGGAACGTAAGGACTCCAGGCTCAATCCTCTCTTGACTCTGCCCCCACTCCCGTGCTCTGCCTGTCTTTCTCTTACAAGTGATATTAGAATAAAGCTGGGATGTTGTTAACACACTGCCTATGGCAGTAAAACAACCCCAAACATTTAATCTTGTGGTTGCTGCCTTCTAAATGCTATCCGTTTGATAATATGACTCCTCGCAGAATGTTTGACGGATGATCATGGAACCAAACTGCCATCTCGATAAGACGTTTGGAAATATTGTCTTCCGCTCAAACTTGAGCTGCCCTTACACCCTGAGTAAGACTCCAGGAGCTCACAAGCTTTTACCTGGTTTAGTAAATATTACACACTTGAAATGTAGCTAGGCAACTCTTGGGCGTACAAAGCTGGAAAGGAATCTTACCAACCCAAGTTGTGAAAGGAAGGTTGACTTCCATCAGTAAGTAGGAACCGGCTCTACCATTGTTTCAACATCCTGGGATTTGCTCCACATCTGGTTGCTTGTCTGGGATGTAGATTATGATCCTTCCTTTCCTCCAAGCATTAGCTGGCTCCTTTTTTTTTCTTTTTCTTTTCTTTTTCTTTCTTGTTCTTGAAGCTTCAGAAATACTGCGAAGAGTCCTTAGACAATTTGTCTGGCTTTTGTCTTGGGTTAAATATTTTTCCCTCTTGACTGAGCCTATTTTATTTTGCCCACAGCTGTAATTCCATTTTTAATATCCATTTCAAACATTTGGACATTATTTCCAATAATCAGTTCGCCTGATACGCCAGTTGCAACCCTTTCTAGATCGGGACTCCTTACGCACAGTCACTCAAGCGCTCGTCATCTCTCGCCTGGATTATTGTAATGCTCTCTACATGGGGCTCCCCTTGGGGTGCACCCAGAGGCTCCAACTGGTGCAGAATGCGGCCGCGCGGGGGATTATGGGAGCGACAAGGCGCTCCCATGTGACACCTCTCCTTCGGGAGCTGCATTGGCTGCCGGTGGACTTCCGGGTGCGCTTCAAGGTGTTGGTAATCATCTTCAAAGCGCTCCATGGCTTAGGACCAGGGTACTTACGGGACTGCCTACTGCCACCAATTGCCTCCCACCGGCCAGTTCGTTCCCACAGGGAGGGCCTCCTCAGGGTGCCGTCAGCCAGACAATGTCAGCTGGCGACCCCCAGGGGGAGAGCCTTTCTGTGGCAGCCCCTACCCTCTGGAACGACCTTCCTCCAGAGTTGCGAACGATTTCTGACCTCCGGACTTTTCGTCGGGCCTTAAAAATGTATTGTTTCCAGCTAGCCAGCCTGGCCTGATCCCATGGGAAAATCTTTTTTAGAGTTTTTGATATTAACTGAACTGTTTTTAACTATGGGCCAAATTTATATTAGTTACTTTTAATAATTTTTTAACTTTTGTAAGATTTGCTTTTTATTTCTGGCTGTTCACCGCCCTGAGTCCGCAAGGAGAAGGGCGGTATATAAATTTAATAAATAATAATAATAATAATTTTGATTTTATTATATGCTGCTCTGGGGCCAAAATATGGCATCTCTGTATTTTATTGTTTAAACTAAGAAATAAGGAGCATGTATTAGTTAGCCCCACTGGTACATGGTAACAATTTGTACTTTAATCAGAATAGAGCTGGAAGGGACCTTGGAGGTCTTCTAGTCCAACCCCCTGCTCAAGCAGGAAACCATTATAACATTTCACACAAGTGACTGTCCAGTCTCTTCTTAAAGACCTCCAGTGATGAAGCGCCCACAACTTCTGGTGGCAAGCTGTTCCACGGATTAATTGTTCTCATTATTAGAAAGTTTCCCCTTAATTGCTGGTTGCTTTTCTCTTTGATTAGTTTCCATCCATTGTTTACAAAACAAACACTGAAGGACTCTTGATGTGGCAGGGAATAAGTTGTATAAAATATGGAGCTTTTATGTTTTGGGAGAAGTGACTGAAATTAATAACTCTGATCTTTCCTAGGTTTAGGCACCCGAAGACAAGGAATAATGGATGGACCTGGTTATTTACGGGACCGCCTATTACCACCAATAGCCTCCCACCGGCCAGTACGCTCCCATAGAGAGGGGCTCCTCCGGGTGCCGTCGGCCAAACAATGTCGACTGGCGGCCCCCAGGGGGAGAGCCTTCTCCGTGGGAGCACCCACCATCTGGAACGAGCTCCCCCCGGAGTTACGGAAGATCCCGGGCCTGCGCACTTTCCGTCCCGCGCTCAAGACTCACTTATTCCATCAAGCTGGCCTGACCTAAGTTTTCTCCCCCTTTTAAATGGGAATTTTAAATTTGTTTTAAATTATTTGGGGTTTTAAATTTTCAGCCAAACTATTTAATTCGTTTTATCATATCTTAAATTTTGTAGTTATATGCTTTATTTTATGGCTGTAAACCGCCCTGAGTCCTTCGGGAGTAGGGCGGTATACAAATTCAATAAAATCGAAATTGAAAATTGAAACTGAACCAGGAGAGAGTCAACTTGGAAAGAAGGAGGAATTTTCTGACAGTGAGAACAATCAACCAGTGGGACAAAAGATGTCTTCCGAACTTGTGGGAACTTCATCACTGGAAGCTTTCAAGAAGAGACTGGACTGCCATCTGTCAGATATGGTGTAGGGTCTCCTGCTTGGGTGGGAGGTTGGAATAGATGATCTACAGGGTCCCTTCCAACTCTTGTTAATCAAATGGTCCCATGTTCCTTCCAATTGCTTTGAGGAATGGAAGACGAATAATAAAGACAGGATATAAATAGCATTAATTCATTCAATGAGCCTTTACTTCCTCCATCTTTGGATTTCAAGATCGATAGACTGGCTTACAAAGCAGCTTTCAATAGGTGCATTTTGTGGGAGGGCTTGAAACAGATCCAACTGCAATATGCCACTCTATGTTATTATTTGTCTTATGCATGGATTCCATTGCAACAACTATTATTGTACGTTGTTAAAAAAAATACTTTCTCATTGATATCCACAAACGAAGAGCTAGGCATGTCAGCTTTGAGTTCTCAGACGGAGAACGGAGGCTGAGGGAAATCTGGATTCCTCACCCCCACAAAGAAGTCAATGAAGAGCTGGCAATACAAGCACCTCGGTTTGCTGTTTGGAAATGAAGATGCTGTGTGAATATGGCCCTAAACTTTTGCTTAGGTTGGTGGGCTCTTAAGCCAATATATTGCCCTTCCCAAACTCTAGAAAAAGTGCAGAGAAGAGCAACCAGGATGATTATGATCAACCTTATGATTCTTGATGAAGTATCTTTTATGTACACTGAGAGCTTATGCACCAGGACAAATTCTTTGTGTGTCCAATCACACTTGGCCAATAATTGAATAATAAAAAATTCTATTCTATTCCTATTCCTATTCCTATTCCTATTCCTATTCCTATTCCTATTCCTATTCCTATTCCTATTCCTATTCCTATTCCTACTCCTACTCCTACTCCTACTCCTACTCCTACTTCTATTCTATTCTATTCTATTCTATTCTATTCTATTCTATTCTATTCTATTCTATTCTATTCTATTATTCTACTCTACTCTACTCTACTCTACTCTACTCTACTCTACTCTACGCTACTCTACTCTACTCTACTCTACTCTACTCTACTCTACTCTACTCTACTCTACTCTACTCTACTCTACTCTACTCTACTCTACTCTACTCTACTCTACTCTATTCTATTAGGGGACTGGAGACTAAAACATATGAAGAACAATTGTAGACTGGCTAGTCTAGTGAAGAGAAGGACCAGGGGAGACAGGATAGCAGTCTTCCAATATTTGAGGGGCTGCCACAAAGAGGAAGGGGGGTCAAGCTATTTTCCAAAGCACCTTAAGGCCAGACAAGGAATAATGGATGGAAACTGACCAAAAAGATTCAACCTGGAAATAAGGAGAAATTTTCTGACAGTGAGAACAATCAACTGATGGAACAGAAGTTGCCTTCAGAAGTTGTGGGAGCTTCATCCCTGGAGGCTTTCAAGAAGAAACTGGACTGCCATCTGTCAGAAATGGTGTAGGGTCTCCTACTTGGGTGGGGGGAGGAGGGTTGGACTAGATGACCTACAAGGTCCCTTCCAACTCTCTTAATCTGTAATCTGGTGCCCCCCAGATATATCAGGTCTGTAGTTCCCCAAATTCCCAGCCAGTCTCATTCCACGGAGGCAAATTGGGGAAGGGTGCAACATGCCGCTTTAGGTGAAATATGGGGGGGGGGGATATGCT
This sequence comes from Coluber constrictor foxii, assembly GCA_038048745.1. Lineage (NCBI taxonomy): Eukaryota > Metazoa > Chordata > Lepidosauria > Squamata > Colubridae > Coluber > Coluber constrictor. The sequence continues at coordinate 35,620,466 of CM075967.1, forward strand.
CTCGGGAGAAAGCGATCGGTTTTGGGGCACCAAGAAGACAAATTTGAGACAAGATAAGACAGTTCAGGCCTGTTTCCCTTGACATTAAAAAAAAGAGGCCACCTCTTCCTCTGGGCCTCGTCCCAAATCCAGAACAGTAATAATAAAAAATGTTGTTCCTGGTTTTTGTACTGGGAAGAGACGGAGTTGTTTGCTTTCTCCTGCTTGGCAAAGGCAAGTGAGAATTTCATGCGCAATTACTATGCGAGAGCAAGCAGGCACTGGCCCAATGTCTCCTCCTCCTACAAGATGGTGTAAGACAGGTTCCAGCATTACATCCATCTAAATGCCAGGGAGCCCAGCCCCAGCCTTGGTCTCCTTCCATGTGGGGCTAGCCGATAGGAGCCTCAGCGGAATCTGCCTGGGGAAAAGAGATGAGTGTACAGTGGGTGGAAGAGCAGGCAGTGTGTGTGTGAACAAACTGCGAGTGAGGCCTCCTTACACCTCAGACATAGCTTCCCATCAAGTTCAGGGAAAAAAGGAGCTAGGGACATTTTGTTGTTGTTAATAAACACATGATTGGAAAAAAAAACAAAGCACACCCATTTTACACAAAGCCTGAAGGGCAGGGGTGAAATGCTCCCGGTTCGGACCGGATCGCCTGGTAGCGATGGTGGCAGAACCGTTAGCAAAATCCCTGCCCCCCCCATGCCCAGCTGAGCCGCGCGATCATCAGAGGCTGTTTGTTTTTTGTTTTTTTTGTTTACTTTTAAAAGCATTTTTTCTACAACCTCTTCGGCCGAAAAAATGTTTTAAAAAGTAAAAAAAAAAAAAAAAGCCTCTGACGATCACGCGGCTCAGCTGGGATCGTCAGAGGCTTTTAAAAGCGTTTTTTTCTACAATCTCTTCGGCCGAACAGGTTGTAGAAAAAAAAAAGCCTTTAAAAGAAAAAAAAAGCCTCTGAGGATTCCAGCTGAGTTGCCTGATCGTCAGAGGCTTTTAAAAGCATTTTTTCCCGCAACCTCTTCAGCCGAAGAGATTGTAGAAAAAATGCTTTTAAAAGTAAAAAAAAAAAAAAGAGTTGGCCACGCCCACCCAGTCATATTACCTCCCCTACCAAACCACGCCCACAGAACCGGTAGTAACAAATTTTAGATTTCACTCCTGCTGAAAGGAATGATGGATCACACACCTGACTTTTAGGATGGCAGCTATGCTCCAAGGGCAAAAGGAATTGAGCGAACCAGGCGTACCCCAGAGAAGTGTGAAATGGGGAGGGGGAGGAGAAGGGGTCCCCCCAGTCTCCCCAATTGCTCCCAAGCTGATCTTCACCTCTTGTACCCCAGTCTGTATGTCATGGGGATGCGGGGGCTCAGTGAGCTTGTCGATCGAAAAGTCGGCAGTTCAGCGGTTCGAGCCCCTAGCGCCGCGTAAGGGGATGAGCTCCCGTGACTTGTCCCAGCGCCTACCAACCTAGCAGTTCGAAAGCAGGTAAAAAATGCAAGTAGAAAAATAGGGACCATCTTTGGTGGGAAGGTAACAGCATTCCGTGCGCCTTTGGCGTTTAAGTCATGTCGGCCACATGACCACGGAGACGTCTTCGGACAGCGCTGGCTCTTCGGCTTTGAAACAGAGATGAGCCCTGCCCCCTAGAGTCGGGAACGACTAGCACATATGTGCAAGAGGAACCTTTACCTTTACCTTTTACCCCAGTCTGAGATACTCTTTCACCTGTTGTAGCCCAGTGTGAGATACTATGTCAGGATATCCCCGGGGGTTGAGGTAGAGGAAGAAGCATGCACACTGTCTCTCTCTCTCTCTCTCTTTCTCTCTCTGTGTATGTTCACGTGCAGGGGGGGGGAGGGGGGAAGTGATGATTAAAATGTGGTTGGTTCACTTTTTTTCAAATGTACCGTTCGGTTTTTCCTATGATTGTTGCAAAATATGTACAGACAGTTTGATGTTGACAATTACAAAGCTTTACGTGGAAAAATTGAACTGCATTTTACCCGTGAATGCTAAACCTTGTAATTAGGCCAGGCTAATTAGGACTCCCTCCCTCCCTTGGTGTCTGTGGAGGGGCAACCCTGGAAGGTTGTTTGAGGCTAGAAATGAAGAGAAGACGGAGCATCCGTCTGTTTTAGCTACATCAAGCCTTCTGTGTTCCTCCAGATGTGCTGGTCAGGATGGCTGCGTCTGGGAGATTTATAGCATTCAGGGCTGGGCTTCTGGGGGTTCGGAGCGGTTTGGGAGAACCTCTAGCTAAGATTCTGTGCAGTTCGGAAACACCCCAAATCCCATTCCTGGTTGGCCCTGGCCAACCCTCCCCTCTCCTCCCAGGAGTCCCCATATGGCCTGTTTTGGATGCAGGTAAGTGGACAGAGGCTCCGGGAGGGTGAAAAACGGGCCTACTGGAAATTCAGGAAGGCCGGAAATGGGCCCGTTTCCAGCCTCCAGAGGACCTCTGGCGCCTGGGGAGGCCGTTTTTGCTCTCCCGGAGGCTCGACAAAAACCTCCGGAACTCAGGGAGGACAAAAACGCCTCTTCCTCGCCATGGTACAGGAGGCAGACTAGGCCACGCCCACCATGGCCACGCCCACCCAGCAACCGGGGAGAATTTTTGCTAAAATTTTTGAAGATCACGCCTGGCCCCATTTCAGTTATAAGACACCAGGTCAGGAAAAGCTGTTTGGATGTGAAAAACCCTTAAGTGACATCAATCCGATGTACTACCAGGTCCATATATGCCAATGTGATTTGTGAGCAATGTGAGCAGTGTGAAATCCAATTTTTTTACTACTTGTTCTATGGGCGTGGGCGTGGTGGGCGTGGCGTGGCAGGGGAAGGATACTGCAAAATCTCCATTCCCTCCTCACTCCTGGGGGAAGGATACTACAAAATCTCCATTCCCACCCCACTCCAGGGGAAGGATACTACACAGTCCCCATTCCCACCTCACTCCTGGGGGAAGGATACTGCAAAATCTCCATTCCCACCCTACTCCAGGGGAACGACACTACAAAATCTCCATATCCACCCCACTCCAGCAGAAGGATCCTGCAAAATCTCCATTTCCGTCCCACTCCAGGGGAAGGATACTGCAAAATCCCCCTTCCCTCTCCACTCCTGGGAGAAGGATGCTGCAAAATCTCCATTGCCACCCCACTTTGGGGCCAGCTAGAGGTGGTATTTGCCGTTCTCCACCCCACTTTGGGGCCAGTCAGAGGTGGTATTTGCCGGTTCTCCAAACTACTCAAAATGTCCGCTACCGGTTCTCCAGAACCTGTCAGAATCTGCTGAATTTCACCCCTGTATCAGAGGGTCAATATTCTTTTGCTTATACTACATGAACCCTGTGCCTTTGCAAGAAAGGTGTGTACTGAGATATTCTCTGTTGCCGTTTTATTGTTACATAACTCTGGAGGTTTGCCAGAGTATGAATGCATCTTCCAGAGAAGGTTTTTTTAAAAAAAATAAATAAATAAAATAAATCTTTTTAGAGTGTCTCTGGCATTGGTGCAATATGTTTGTGGTTAACTGGGAGAGTATTTTGTATCTTGGATGACTGCAGTTTAAATATGTGTATCCATGTAACGTAATTTGGCTTGAGCTCTGCAAAGTGCAGGATATTTCTTGGAAGCCGACAATTTAGCGCTTCGAAGGCGCGATCCCACTCCCCACCCTGGAGAAAAATGAAAGTGTTAAGTTGAGTTAAGGAATGGATGAATCTGCAAAATCTGCTTCGTGCTGTTCTTTCCGAGTTCCTTCCACTGTTGCACTTCTGAAAATTTGGGAAATTCTTATATAAAAAAAAAAGTCACAAATGGAACGGGATTTTTCACACCTCTGTACAAAACTGTTCCCAACTCAGAGACAACAATTCTTTGACATGGAGTAATTCATAAAGAAGTGTTGTTATTGATTGGACTATGCAGGGGTGGGCTCCTGGGAGTTTGGCAGGGTTTGCGTGATCCTCTAGCCAAGGATCGCCGGGGTTCAACGAACCCGCAAAGGCCACCCCTGACTGCATGCCCAACCCACCTCACCCCTCCCAGGAGTCTCCATGCAGCCTGTTCATCATTCCACGTTAGTGCAGGAGGATCTGGGAGGGCAAAAAACATGGCTACCAGAGGTTCTAGAAGTCCGGAAATGGGCCTGTTTCCAGCCTCCGGAGGGCCTCCGGACTCCAGGGGAAGCAGTTTTCACCCTCCCGGAGGCTCAAGAAAAGCCTCCAGAGCCTGGGGAGGGCGAAAAAGAACCCCCTCCCCCCACCATGGTGTAGGTGGCCAACTAGGCCACACCAGTGGTGGGTTTCAAATATTTTTACTACCGGGTCTGTGGGCATAGCTTGGTGGGCATGGCAGGGGAAGGATACTGCAAAATCTCCATTCCCACCCCACTCCAGGGGAAGATCACTGCAAAATCCCCATTTCTTCCTGATCACTGCGCCACTGAGCCTGGTGGCGCAGTGGACTAAACTATTGCTGTTAAAGTAGTACTTAGCTGCCAGCTGCCTGCAATTACTGCGAGTTCAAATCTCACCGGGCTCAAGGTTGACTCAGCTTTCCATCCTTTCGAGGTAGGTAAAATGAGGACCCGGTTTGTGGCAGCAGTAAGTTGACTTTGTATAAAATAGAACACTGCTTTTGGGGGGGGGGCAAAGCCCTACTAAGCAGGTATATACAAAAGTATGAAGGCTATTGCTTAAGGCATTGTAAGCCGCCCTGAGTCTCCGGAGAAGGGCGGCATATATAAATCAAAGTAATAAATAAAGAAATAAATAAATAAAATCAGCTGGGACTTGGGAGGCAGAGAATAGATGGGGGTGGGGCCCATCAGAATTTTTACTACCGGTTCTCCGAACTACTCAAAATTTCCGCTACCGGTTCTCCAGAACTGGTCAGAATCTGCTGAAACCCACCTCTGGGCCACGCCCACCGTAGCCACGCCCACCCAGCATTTGTAATCAAGGAAGTTATAAGCTTTTGCAGTTTTTTTTTTCTTTGTGGATAAAATGAAGATTACTAAGCACTTCCAATACGTTAGAGCAGGGGAAGTTGGATTTGCTTAACAACTGAAGTGAACTGTGGCATAGAAGGTCATAAAACTGGACATGACTCACTTAACAACCATTTCACTTCATAACAGAAATTCTGCCCTTAATTGTGGTCAGAAGCCAAGTAGTGATAGGCAAAACAGAATAGAGAAGCAGAAGAACTAATCATTTGATCATTGTACAATGTTTCTACAACAGTGAGCAATTTACGATGCCAGATATGTTGCTCCTCAGTTCCCATAATCTGCCAACTGGACAGCCAAAAGCCATATTGGTGGTGGATTATGGAAAGATAGAATTCAATACAACTGGAAGATCAAGGGAGGTACTAATACCACCCTATAAAGCCTTAGTAAGACCACACTTAGAGTACTGCATCCAGTTTTGGTCACCACACTATTAAAAAGATGTTGAGACTCTAGAAAAAGTGCAGAGAAGAGCAACCAGGATGATGAGGGGACTGGAGGCTAAAACATACGATGAACGGTTGCAGGAACTGGGCATGGCTAGTCTAGTGAAGAGAAGGACCAGGGGAGACAGGATAGCATCTTCCAATATTTGAGGGGCTGCCCCAGAGAGGAGGAAGGGGGTCAAGCTATTCTCCAAAGCACTTGAAGGCCAGAGAAGGAATAATGGATGGAAACTGGTCAAGGAGAGATTCAACCTGGAAATAAGGAGGAATTATTTCTGACAGTGAGAACCATCAACCGATGGAACAGAAGTTGCCTTCAGAAGTTGTGAGAGCTTCATCACTGGAGGCTTTCAAGATGAGACTGGACTGCCATCTGTCAGAAATGGTGTAGGGGGGTTGGACTAGATGACCTACAAGATCCCTTCCAACTCTGTTAATCTGTGTGAATCTGAATATGCAAGATAGGGAAGGTCATGGTTACACACTTAATAAATATCCATTTATATATTTCCAGCAAAAGACCCCAAAACTTTCTACTTTTAGGAAGTTCGTCCTTCGAGTTAGCTGAAAACTGCTACCCTTCTATTTCCATCCATTTAGAACTTTCCCACACAAGAAATATATTTGCGCTGGCTTCTTCCTAAGATTATTTTAGAAAGTTCAATGTTTTTAGTCCCTTTAATCTTATCTAGCTCTACTTCCGCATAGAACTTAGTTTCCAACACCATCATAAGCAGAGTTAAAAATTAAGTATTGTACTTTTTAAATAGAAGCGATTGAAACATAAGCAAGCCATTGGAATTTGACAAATGTGGTAGCGGTAATAATTACAAAAACCAAGAGCTATTATTTTTCTCCTATCAATGGAGATATCTTGACGTGGGTGCTTGTGCAGTTTGAGATTCTTGATTGAGAAGATCAATTTATGGGGAGGTGGGAGGGTGGAGGGGAAAATCAAAGCTGCCAACTTCTGGTGAAATCACAGATTCTGAATAACTCCCAAAGCTTGTGGCCTTACAGTGGGGTGATCTTTTAATATCAGCAGTCATTCAAGTCCTCTTTTTAAGGCGCTAGATCTTATGACTACGTGGAGGATAGCCTCTACTTCTGCAACCCAACAAGACAGAGACAGACTTCAGGGGATAATCAGAACGGCAGAAAAATCAGTGGCTACCAACCTGCCTTCCATGGAGGACCTGAATACTGCACGAGTCACAAAGAGGGCTGTGAAAATATTTACAGACCCCTCGCATCCTGGACATAAATTGTTTCAACTCCTACCCTCAAAATGATGCTACAGGACACTGCACACCAGAACAACTAGACACAAGGACAGTTTTTTCCTGAATGTCATCGCTCTGCTAAACAAATAATTCCCTCAACACTGTCAAACTAGCTACTAAGTCTGCACTGTTATTAGTCTTCTCATTATTCCTATCACCCATCTCCTCCCACTTTTCACTGTATGACTGTAACTTTGATGCTTGTATCCTTACGATTTATTTATATTGATATTGTTTCCTGATTGCTTATTTGTACCCTAAGACTATCATTAAGTGTTGTACCTTATGATTCTTGACGAGTGTATCTTTTCTTTTATGTACACTGAGAGCCTATGCACCAAGACAAATTCCTTGTGTGTCCAATCACACTTGGCCAATAAAGAATTCTATTCTATTCTATTCTATTCTATTCTATTCTATTCTATTCTATTCTATTCTATTCTATTCTATTCTATTCTATTCTATTCTATTCTATTCTATTCTATTCTACTCTACTCTACTCTACTCTACTCTACTCTACTCTACTCTACTCTACTCTACTCTACTCTACTCTACTCTACTCTACTCTACTCTACTCTACTCTATTCTATTCTATTCTACCTTATAGTCCTTATAAATGTGTTCAGTTGGGTAATTAACTCTGTTGCTAAATTCACACAGCCCTGATGCAAGAGAATCTAACCTATAAGAGCTGTCAATGTATGAATGTTCATAGACTGGAATAGGCATGGCAACAGATCAGTCAATGGGGACTGTTTGGAAACTGAAACATAGTATTTGTTTGTATGGGGCCATATGAGACAATTTGGAGCCTGGGCGTGGCTTAGACTTGCTGAACTGTATATAAGAGTTGATTTGGCCTCTGTAATGGGAGCCTCGGTACAATATATTAGCCTCTCTGTATCTCTCTACTCTGTAATGACTTGCTTCTATGAATATTGCTTCTGTGTTCCTGATTTTGTATGCTGATTTCTGCTGTTTGGTATTGCATATAAAGAAATTTCTTATGTGTAAATTGAATCCTGCTGAACTGTCTGATTGTGTGTGCTGCAACAAACTCTGACAAGAGCAAACTAAGGAGCGAGACAGTTTCAAAGGGGAAGAGGAAGGATAAAGAAAACAAGAATTCGTTTTTAAGGTCATAGGAGAACTACACGTGTCATTAATACAGAAATCAAATCATCCATTATCCATTCTGCAATGTCATACTTATTTCTTTGTGTGGGAGGGAGATTAAGAGTGAGAAAAGGAGAAGATAAGACTCTGAAAACAACGAGCCCATTAACAACTTTATGAATCTGCCCTTAACAAGGAGACTTCACTACTTCTTTTGCCCTGGGTCCATTTGGGAACTGTGTGTCGTCTGCTGCTGTTCAGGTTCTTACGCATTTGTACATCCGTGTAACACCTATTAATGCCGTTCTCTCTTGCGGGAAACGGATTCTCCATCCTCCATTATGCAGGATGGAAAAAACGAATAAGAAAGAGGAAACCAAGAAATTAATGTTAGTATCACTTTATATATGGTGTACTAGTGAGATCGCACTTGGAATATTGCATCCAGTTTTGGTCACCACGATATAAAAAAAGATGTTGAGACTCTAGAAAGTGCAGAGAAGAGCAACAAAGAGGATTAGGGGACTGGAGGCTAAAACATATGAAGAACGTTTGCAGGAACTGGGCATGTGTAGTTTGATGGAAAGAAGGACTAGGGGAGACATGATAGCAGTCTTCCAATATCTCAGGGGCTGCCCCAAAGAAGAGGGAGTCAAGCTATTCTCCAAAGCACCTGGGGGCAGGACAAGTGGAAACTAATCAAGGAGAGAAGCAACTTAGAACTAAGGAGAAATTTCCTGACAGTGAGAACAATGAATCAGTGGAACAACTTGCCTCCAGAAGTTGTGAATTCTCTAACACTGGAGGTTTTTAAGAAGAGATTGAATAACCATTTGTCTTAAATGGCATAGGGTTTTTCTGGATGAGTAGGGGGCTGGACTAGAAGACTATTATTTTGCTATGTTACAATTGCTGAAATCACTTTCAGGGCAAAAATCAAACGCCCAGACAAACATGTACACATATGACGGAGGAAACTGTTAAAATGCAATAAAGCTTTCTTGGTAAGTCAGACTCAATACAGTAGAAATAGTTACTTCCTCTTTTGATTTCCGGCACCGTTGCCGTTATATTTTTTTGCCCCAAATGATAAAGCAGGATGTCTCTCCAACTGGAACTAATAAGAAACAAACCGAGCTGGGGATTTAATAACCTGGGGATTATTAAAGAAAATTATCCTAAAAGGATAAAATATTTAATTATTCATATAATTACAGCAGCTAGAATTGTTACTTACGCAAGCTTGGAAAATGTCCACTATTCTGGGAACTGTGAAATAATCCAGAAAATTTTCGAATGTGCAGAAATGGACAAACTTACTTTTGAATTAAATAGTAAGGAAGTCTCGGAATATTACTTAACTTGGCATCATTGGTATAAATGGATAGAAATTAAAAATAAGGAATGTGTAGAACAAAATAAGATATAAAATGTGATTAAATATGTCAATTAAGTAGGAATATGAAGTATATACAGTATGAGGGCTATTGCTTAACGCATTGTAAGCCGCCCTGAGTCTCCGGAGAAGGGCAGCATATAAATCGAGCCAATAAATAAATAAATAAATAAATATGTGGGAATAGATGAAAAAAGTTAAGAATTAAGTTCTGTCAGAAAGACGTTGAGTTGTATAATTATTACGGATGTATTTTTGTTATAGAGGTATTTTAACTTATATTTTTGGATTTTAAGTGTTAATAAAGGTTTTTCAAAAAAAAAAAGAATGAATGAAACAAATCAAGCTTAAAATTAGTATGGTAAATAGAACCATTGACTCATCCTGACAAGAGCTGCTCATGTTTCTTATGGGTTTTTCACCGTAATGCAATTCTTTTGCGAAGCCTGATGCAATCCAATAGTGACTAAAAATCTGCACTGCTTGTGGTGCTGCAGTTTGCATTTGTTTCTCTGACATTTCTATTGGCAGTGCAATAAATGGAATGAAAGCACATCGCTGCATCTACAGGTAAATATTCAGCTGCTGGTCCTTAGCTGTGAGAGGCACAAGAACTCTGCGAAGAAGGAGAAGGAGAAGGAGAAGGAGAAGGAGAAGGAGGAGGAGGAGGAGGAGAAAGATTGCACGCGGCTCTCCTGAGCTCCATTTTCACTGGCAGTGGGTTGCAGGAGGTCGTCACAGCCAGAAACGGAGCCCACTCTGGCCACACCCCCTCCCCTCCCCGAAGTCAAACACAACCCTGATGCGGCCCTCAATGAAATTGAGTTTGACACCTCTGGTCTTGATGACTTTCTTTGCAGCTTCTTGTGATGGATGGCGACTTGTATTTTGATCTGACCTGTTGTGACCTAGGCTTCCTGAATCATTAAAACACACGAGTATTCCCAAAAACCTCTTTTATTGCAACAGCTGTGAATTACGTTCATTCACAGCTGAGTCCCAATTCTTTGCAAAAAGTCCTTTGGGAGAAGTCCTTCGAGATGATCACCAACCTTTATCTCCCTTGACACGCTGCCCAAGACCTACTTGGCAAAGCCACACGGATTCCAGAATCAAACAGAGATGCCGACTGGGAACAGAATTAACAATGTTGCTTTTCTGCAAAGTGCCCATGTGCCTTTGCTCGTCTTTTAACCCTAATGGGAGGGGCCAATCTTCTCCAGGCCTTACTCTCGAGTCGTCCTTTTTGTTTTAACTGTTTGTGCCTTCTGACAGCTCTGCGCATGTATGCACTAGGAACAGGCTCCTCCTGTTCCCCTGCCTCACTGACATCAGACTCTGGAGGCTCCGGAGTCAGTACATAACTCCCAAATGGCCCTGGCCCCATCTCTGTCTCCGACGCAGAGCCCTCGTCCGGGCCTTCCCCAGATCCTAGGACTGGCCCATGTTCCTCCCCAGCCTCCTCACTGTCTGACTCGGCTGCCAGCTAGATAGGCCTGGAAGGTTCTGACCAATGGTGGAATTCAAATTTTTTTTACTACTGTTTCTGTGGGCGTGGCTTGGTGGGCATGGCTTGGTGGGTGTGGCAGGGGAAGGAAACTGCAAAATCTCCATTCCCTCCCCACTCTGGGGCCCGCCAGAGGTGGCATTTTCCGGTTCTCCAAAATACTCAAAATTTCTGCTACCGGTTCTGTAGAACCTGTCAAGATCTGCTGGATTTCACTCGTGGCTGAGACTAATAAGTTTGAGAATGACCCAAAATGAAACTTAGGCTCAGCCACAAAATAGGTTCACCAGACCTTATAGAGGGCTACCAACCAAGCTCTTTTTCAAGTAGAATGAAAATAGGCTAGCTACATGATGGAGGAACTGAGGGATATTTATTGCTTGCGGTTAGCAACCATGCTAATTTATAACGCTCCCTTATGCACTGTATTGTACCTGTGGTAGAACGACACCTATTGTGGAAATTCCAAGCTACTCAAACATTTTTTAAAAAAAGGCAAGGGCTGGGGTGGGTTTCATAGAAACCGAGCTTCAAGTTGCTTGGTACAAAAAGGAAAAAAGAGTCAGATGGGTGCTGAGCTGGAAAATACACAGAATGAAAAGTTCCATCTGCAGCTAAAGCAATTCGGGCCTGCAGCACCAGCAGACACAACATTAACACCCAGAGAGAAAGCAGGAAAGAGTCATTCCAAGAATTTTCTGGGTAAGACTTTTGAAAGCTGCCTTGGACTTCCAGAGTCTGGGAAATGTTGTTCTGTTCCATTTCTCAGCTTCTTGGACAGTCGAATGGATCTGATCTTGGTTTTGTGCTCTCCATTTGCAAGCAGAGCTGATTAGCTTCTAGTTTACCGTATTTTTCGGAGTATATAAGACATACCTTTTCCCCCCGAAAAAGAGGATTAAAATCTGGGTGCATCTTATACTCCCAATGTAGCCCTGCCCAGCTACTCAAAGGGAGGTTTCAGAGGCTGAAAAAAAAGCATCAGAAACAAAGCTTCAGAAAAAAAGCCTCCAAACAGAGCTTCAGAAAAAAAGCCTCCAAACAGAGCTTCAGAAAAAAAAGCCTCCAAACAGAGCTTCAGAGGCTTTTTTCCGGAAGATCTGTTTCGGAGGCTTCCAGAGACAGGAAAAAAAAGTTTCAGAAGTTTCAGAGGCAGAAAAAAAAAAAGCAAAAAAAAAAAGCAAGGCACAGAGCTCACAACCAAGGAACCTGTTGCTAAAATTAACCTCTGGGAACAGCTGATTGGGGGTGTTCCGGGAGGCCGATCCACCTGCCAATCAGCTTTTTTCTTATTTTCCTCCCCAAAAACTAAGGTGCGTCTTATACTCCAAAAAATACGGTAACTGCTGCTCCAGAAGAAGCACCGATTCCCATTATTTTATTTTATTGATTACATTTACACACTGCCCATCACACTATTCGATTGACTGTTATTAACCTTATTAAATGCTTTGCTGCCAAACAGCAATGTATTTCTTATTAGAAACAAATGATGTTATGATAATAGGAGGTGTTTTTTTTTTCATTCTTAACCAAACAAGAATACCAATATTATGACAAGAATATTTAGCAAGCGATCTGGGGATATTTTCTGGAGTTGGCGTGTCAGTATTCCAAAAAAAAAAAAAAAGAAGAAGAAGAATATAAGCATGTAGGTGTGTAAAGTGCCTGCAGATGCTCTTAAAACGGCTGAATACGGATCCAAATGGCTCTTTGAGTGTTTAAGGTTGCAGACCCCTGACCAAGCCAATCAGCTAGAAGTCGATCAGCTAGGAGGCAGCGAATAGATGGGGGTGGAGCCAGCCAGAGATGGTATTTGCCGGTTCTCTGAACTACTCAAAATTTCCACTACCGGTACTCCAGAACCGGTAAGAACCGGCTGAATGCCACCTCTGATACCAAGGCGTGAAGCATTCCTTAAAATTTGGGGTTGGCTGGGCTAAAAAGCAACCTTTCTTTGAAATTCACAGAGCTCTAAAAGACTTCAGTGTAGAAAGTAGGAGAAAATGGCTGAATATTCTACGTACGATGAGATAGTCCCACGTAACTGAGGCATGACAGCACCATTTTGTCAGCACTTGCTGTAATACTTATGTACGTGTGTATTTACCGTATTTTCCGGCGTATAAGACGACTGGGCGTATAAGACGACCCTCCTCAGAGACATTTAAGGCTCGTCAGAGCCTTTCGGGCTGGTCTGCCTGGTTACAGGAGAATGAGACCCGGCGTATAAGATGACCCCCGACTTTTGAGAAGATTTTTGTGTGTTAGAAAGTAGTCCTTTACGCAGGAAAATACAGTATTTAGAACATTTATAATAGAGTTGAAAGAAACCTTGGAGGTCTTTGTACTCCAAACCCCTGCTCAAGCAGGAAACTCCATACCATACCAGAACTGTGGTGGCGCAGTGGTTAGAATGCAGTACTGCAGGCTACTTCAGCTGACTGCTGGCTGCCTGCAATTTGGCAGTTCGAATCTCACCAGGCTCAAGCCTTCCATCCTTCTGAGGTCGGTAAAACGAGGACCCAGATTGTTGGGGGCAAGAGGCTGATTCTGTAAACCGCGTAGAGAGGGCTGTAAAGCACTGTGAAGCGGTATATAACTCTAAGTCCTATTCAGTGGTGATATTCAGCGGGTTCAATCTGGCTCGCGCGAACCATAGCGGCTGCTGAGGGAGGCTCCGCCCACCCATCCAGACGTCATCACGTCCCGTTTTTGATGATGTGCACATGTGCAGAAGTCCCTGCACATGCGCGGAGGTGGTGCATGCAAGCAAGGCAAGCGTGCAGACGTGCACACGCTCACATTTACAAACCGGTAGCGAAGGAAAGTGAGTATCACTCCTGGTGCTATTGCTATAGTGTTATTCAGCAAATGGAAAGAAACAAAGAGAGATGATAACTTCAGACTCTGACAGCTGAAGTGGAGTGAGTAGCCTTCTTCTGGTCTTCCCCATCTCCGTCCTCTGTCAGCTTTGATGAATGTGAGGAAAGACACATTAACACCCAAGGCCAAAGGACAGATGGTCCAATTAAAAGTGCTGCGTGAAAAGAGGAAGCTAAGAGATAGCCAGAGGAGATGCGGTCTGGTTCCCCTTAAACCCTGGAGAAGACGTGGGCTGCCCCATGAAAGATACTTCGGTTAGGAGGTAGATTTTGATGGGTGTTGCTGAGAGGCTTGTATGATGGCCATACCAGTCTGATGTTTCTCCAGCCAAGGCAATTTCCTCTCCCTCTTTTCCCAGACATGATGAACTGCAATAATCTCAGATGAAGAGCCGTCTCCATAATTATAATAGCAATAGCACTTGGACTTACCGTGTTTTCCCGAAAATAAGACCCTGTCTTATATTTTTTTGAACCCTGAAATAAGCGCTTGGCCTTATTGCCATGTGCTCAAAAGCCTGATTGGCCTTATTATCGGGGATAATGTCTTATTTTGGGGGAAATGGGGTATATACCGCTTCAAAGTGCTTTCCAGCCCTCTCTAAGTGGTTTACAGAGTCAGCCTATTACCCCTCAACAATCTGGATTCTCATTTTACCGACCTAGGAAGGGATGGAAAGCTGAGTCAACCTTGAGCCGATCAGGATTGAACTTCCTGGCAGTGGGCAGAGTTAGCCTGCAGTACTGCATTTTAACCACTGCGCCACCAGAAAGAAGAATGAGAAAGGGAATAAGGGAGGGAAGGTGGGAGGAAGGATAGCAATAGCACTTAGATTTATATACCACTTCACTGTGCTTTTACAGCCCTTTCTAAGTGGTTTATAGAGTCAGCCTCTTGCCCCCCAACATTCTGGGCACTCATTTTACCCACCTCGGAAGGACGGAAGGGTGAGCCAGTCAGGATCAAACTGCTGGCAGTGGACAGAGGGAGGGAAGGAGGGAGGGAGGGAGGAAGGAAGGAAGGAAGGAAGGAAGGAAGGAAGGAAGGAAAATAGCAATAGCACTTAGACTTATATACCACTTCACAGTGCTTTACAGCCCTCTCTAAGCGGTTTACAGAGTCAGCCTCTTGCCCCCAACAATCTGGATCCTCATTTTACCCATCTCGGAAGGATGGAAGGCTGAGTCAACCTTGACCCTGGTGAGATTTGAACTGCCAAATTTCAGCAGCTGGCAATCAGCAGAAGTAGCCTGCAGTACTGTACTCTAACCACTGCGCCATATAAAAACACGAATCTAGGGATTTTTCACTCATAGGTTTTCAAAAAAGTAATAATTCAAAGTTACTGCAGTGCTGAAAAAAAACAAAACTTATGACTTATGACTGGTCCTCGTACTTACAACCGTCACAGCATCTCCGCAGTCAAGTGATCAAAATCGGGCATAATTCACATAAGGACCGCATTGCTTAGCGATGAAAATAGTCCCGATTGTGGTCATAAATCAAGGACTACCTGTATTGTGGGTTTTCTTGCAACATTTTTAAAATGTATTTTTTATTATCTAATTTCAACTTGGATGGCTTACCGTTAAAAAAAGAAAAGAAAAACACATGTAGAAAGAAGTCACCGCTTACTGGAACAACAATATAGCCAGCTATAAAACCAAGAGGAGTTATATCTTGCTTACATCAACTGCTCTGATTTCCGATGTGTTTCCAGGCCCAGCAGTTCTTATCAAAATATAATTTCAGTGGCTTGGGACCAGATCTCTGAAGCAGGATCCGATAGAATGTTTAGGTGGGAAAGTGAAGAGGAACTAAAGAGCCTCTTGATGCGGGTGAAGTACGAGACTGCAAAAGTTGACTTGAAGCTCAACATTAAGAAAACTAAGATTATGGCATCTCACCCTCTCAATTCCTGGCAAATAGATGGGGAAGAAATGGAGGTAGTGACAGATTTTATTTTCCTGGGCTCCAAGATCACCGCAGATGGGGACTGCAGCCAAGAAATGAAAAGACGCTTGCTCCTGGGGAGGAAAACTATGGCAAATCGAGACAGCATACTAAAAAGCAGAGACATCACCCTGCCAACAAAAGTGCATATAGTCAAGGCAATGGTTTTCCCAGTTGCAATGGATGGCTGTGAAAGTTGGACCATAAGGAAGGCCGAGCGCCAAAGAATGGAGGCCTTTGAACTCTGGTGCTGGAGAAGATTCCTGTGAGTCCCTTGGACTGCAAGGCGAACAAACTGGTCAGTCCTAGAGGAGATCAACCCTGACTGCTCTTTAGGAGGCCAGATCCTGAAGAGGAAACTCAAACACTTTGGCCACCAAATGAGAAGGAAGGACTCCCTGGAGAAGAGCCTGATGCTGGGAACGATGGAGGGCAAAAGAAGAAGGGGACGGCAGAGTACGAGGTGGCTGGATGGAGTCACTGAAGCAGTCGGCGTGAGCTTAAATGGACTCCAGAGGATGGTAGAGGACAGGAAGGCCTGGAGGAACGTTGTCCATGGGGTCACAATGGGTTGGACACGACTTCGCAACTAACAACAACAACAACAACAATAAAACATTTTCTGCTTCTCCCCCAGCTCCTCCAAAAGGGTCAACCGGTGTCTACATTTTGAGGTCTTATCGTCTATTTGGTTTTAATTACTTTTCTCCTTTTGCTACGGTGTCTGAACTTGTCTTGTTTTGAATTTATTGTAAACCACTTTGGGGGTCCTGACTTGTTATGATCAAAATGTAATTTAGAAGGGCTTTTATAGGGGGAACAAAAAAATAAAAAAAATAGGGAGGGAGTAAATAATTGAAAATGAAGTGCCTGCCCTAGACAGTGGCTTTGGGAAAAAAACATGGATCTACACTTCTGCTCTGAAAGCTAATTATAGTGATTATGGGATTCCCAGAGGCATTGAACCTCAATGTGCAAAAGTCTGCCTGCCCAGCTAGTTCTTCCTCTTGGCGGCGGCTGCCCCATGGGCCACAGTTGGAGGTAAGTGATGTATCATCCCAGATTTTATCTATCAGCTGGATTATGTCCAGGGAACACGCAAACGTCTCCCTGTGTTTGTTTGCTGCGCTGCTCTAAGTAGAAGATGATCTGAGCCCCGTTGGGCAAATTTCTACACACTGAAGCTCTGAAAAAGAGGCATTTAACGCCACGCTGTATATATATATACATATATACAGCAAACACTCTGTTGCCCATTGGGAGAGATATATAAAAAGATGAAGTGGATTACAATGGCAGGGCTGGAATAGCGCATCTAAGGAGGAATAGCAAACAGAATACCAAAAGACCGACTTCAGCGCACTTTGGAGTCCAGGATAAAGTTTCTCTTAATACTTATCTTTGTCTCCAGGGGTGAGCTTCAAAAATTTTAGCAAGGGGTTCTCTGCTCAGTTGCTAAGTGGGCTTGGTTAGGGTGGGTGTGGCCTAGTCGGTCTCCTGCACCACGATGTAGGGATTGCGGTTTTTCCCTCCCCGGGGTTCTGGAGGCTTTCCTTGAGCCTCTGGGAGGGCGAAAATGGCCTCCCCAAGCTCCAGAGGTTCTCTGGAGGCCCTCTTCCCGAATTTCCGGTAGGCCTGTTTTTCACCCTCCACGAGCCTCCGTGCATGCCTTGCACTTACTAGTATCTAAAACTGGCCGTGTGGAGACTTCTGGGAGGGGCGGGGCGGATGGGGCCAGCCAGGAATGGAATTTGGGGGTTCTCTGAACTACACAGAATCGTAGGTTCTCCCGAACCCTTGCAGCCCCCCCCGATTGTCTCCCCCTTTTGGAAAAGCCAGATATAGCGGTCACTAATAACCATTCACCAGGTATTTCACAGATATGAAGAAGATATTTGTACTGAGTTCATGATCCAAGTCTTCTCTGCTTTATTTCTATACCAGTGGCATCAAACTTGATTTCATAGAGGGCCACATCAGGGTTGTGTATAACCTCAGGGACTGGGAGTGTGGGCATGGCCAGCTGGACGTCACTCGTGTTGGGGGCGCCTGTGACGGCCCCAGCGCTCTGCTAGCAAAAATGGACTCCTGGGCTCTGTTTTGGCCATGCCACCATCCTGCAGCCCTCTGCTAGTGAAAATGGAGCTCAGGTAGGCTGCGCACAGAAATATTTAGGATTTGTGTAGGCTCAAAAGATTTCCTAGTCTCCAAAGGATTAACAGAAAAAAAAATATTTTACTAGAAAGCAAAGAATAAAGTTATTCCCTGCTACTCTGTTTAATCTCCTGCAAGGGTCTCTTCTAATCTACTTGACTTTCTTTCATCTCTTCCCCTGGGAAGGGAACTTGGGGGGGTGGGTACATTTCACAAAGGAGCACTGGGCTCCAGCCACATAAGGGTGTTAAAATTGGTTTCTGAAGAGTGCTTCTGGAGTTCAGGAGCACGCTTGAAAATAAAGACGATGCTAGAGGCAAGCACTTTAATTTGCATCATGCTGGCTTACCATTTATTAACATTTTTAATTAAAACAATTTAAATTTAAGTTAGGTGGAACGGGGAGCAGGACGGGCAGCTAGGGAGGTGTCTCAGGGACTTTATTTGCCTTGTATCTGGATTCATTCTAGCACAGAATATGTTAGCATACGATATGACACGACATGCCGTCTCTTAAAAACAGGTGAGCTGTGTTTGATCCTAGATACTTGCGCTCCTCCCTGGAGCAGCAAGGGTAATAGCAAGAGCATTTAGACTTATATACCGCTTCACGGTGCTTTACGGCCCTCTCTAAGTGATTTACAGAGTTTTGCCCCCAAGAAACTAGGTGCTCATTTTACCCATCTCGGAAGGATGGAAGGCCGAGTTGACCTTGAGCCAGTCAGAATTGAACTGCTGACAATCGGCAGAGTCAGCCTACAATTCTGCATTCTAATTACATGGAGGGAGGGAGGAAGGAAAGGAGGAAGGAAGGAATACCACTTAGACTTATATACCACTTCACTCTAAGCGGTTTACAGAGTCAGCCTCTTGCCCCCAACAATCTGGCTCCTCATGTTACCCACCTCGGAAGGATGGAAGGCTGAGTCAACCTTGAGCCTGGTGAGATTCGAACTGCCAAACTGCAGCAGCCGGCAGTCAGCATAAGTAGCCTGCAGTACTGCACTCTAACCACTGCGCCACTGAGGGTCTTAAAAAGCAGCGTTCCTTGAACAGGAGCCGTGCGCTCAAGGTAAAAAACCAAACTGATCACTTCTTCTGTCTGTGGATGTGCGTCTCCAACAAGATTGAGTTGGTAAAGCTTTGGAATCATAGAGTTTATAAACTCGCAGTCACTTCGTCTCCCACACCCACAGAACCAGTAGTAAAAACATTTGGATTTCACCCCTGCTCTGTGCTACTCTGAGATTTCCAGTGATTCTCTCTTCACCAGGTTTCATGAGGACAGGCGCATGAACCTTCTTAGGCAAGTCATCTTACTAAGGAGTCACGCACAGATGGGTTTAACAGAGGAAGAAGCTGAACCCGACTTGCCTAAATAACCTCAAGCACTTTCTTCAGATTTTCACGATAGAAATTATTTCAATAATTGTTAAAACGGATAATTATTACCCTCCTGATTTAGACATCCCATTTACCCAGGCTCCTTTGAGCTAGAACCAGTTCTGGAATGAAATGCCTACAAGGAAACATACCTAATATTTTTTTTCGCCTTTGGTGTATTTTGAAAAAAAAAATGCAACAAATTATACTATACTAAATTATACTATAACGTCTTTATTCTCTAGTGTTGTTTTTATTTAAACAACATCATCTGAAGATGGAAACATTAATGGCCAGGAACAAGTAGGAGAGCAGGGGTAAAATCCAGCAGGTTTTGAGTAGCTCGGAGAACCGGCAGAGGAAATTTTGAGTAGTTCAGAGAACCGACAAATACCACCTCTGGCTGGCCCCAGAGTGGGGTGAGAATGGAGATTTCGTAATATCCTTCCCCCTGGAGTGGGGAGAATTCCCTCCCCACTCCAGGGGACAGATACTGTAAAATCTCCATTCCCTCCTCACTCCAGGGAAGGTTACTGCAAAATCCCCATTCCCTCCCAATCAGCTGGGACTCGGGAGGCAGAGAATAGATGAGGGCAAGGCCAGGCAGAATTTTTACTACCGGTTCTCTGAACTACTCAAAATTTCCACTACCGGTTCTCCAGAACTGGTCAGAATCTGCTTAAACCTATCTCTGGTCGTCTCTCTCCTATAAGGAGATATTAAAGATTCATGTAAATCTCCCATTTGTCATGTAAAGTTATGCAGCATTATCACAGTATTCTCTACAGTATACTATATTATTACTGAATATAAAAATGAGCCTTACTGAGTCTCGATACCATTCCTTTTAAAAGGAAGATCAGCAACATCTGTTCCATTCAGACTAGAGAGAGATATCTGAGAAATTCTTTCTAAATTCTTATGCACCTCACAGATTAATTTATCTATCAGATTTCACACTTGTCAGAATGTTTTGATATAGTTCTCTGCAGATAAAATATATATTAGAGGATGTCCTAATTTATTCTTACAAGTATATTTAACTGCATATCTTGACAGGATATTGGAAAAAAACAACAACCGATAATACAAAAAGCAAAATGAAAACAGGTAACAGGATACAGATAGGAGAAAAAAAATCACCTTATTTTTATCCAGGCCAATCAAGTAAATTCTGCATCAAATCCCAACCCCAACTCCCTAAAAACAAAAATCTACAAAACATAAGAAAATGCCTCTTGTATCTTGAATTCTGCAATTTGTTTCAGCTGGGCTAGGATTTCTCTTTTATTTTTTGACAACTCTGCTAGGTTGCATAATTTATTCATGTTGTTGTTGTTACAACATGTAATTGCAAATTCATGTCTGACCCATCGCGACCCCATGGACAACATTCCTCCAGGCCTTCCTGTCCTCTACCATCCTCTGGAGTCCATTTAAGCTCACGCCGACTGCTTCGGTGACTCCATCCAGCCACCTCGTTCTCTGCCGTCCCCTTCTTCTTTTGCCCTCCATCGTTCCCAGCATTAGGCTCTTCTCCGGTGAGTCCTTCCTTCTCATTAGGTGGCCAAAGTATTTGAGTTCCATCTTCAGGATCTGGCCTTCGAAAGAGCAGCCAGGGTTGATCTCCTCTAGGGCTGACCGGTTGGATCACCTTACAGTCCAAGGGACTTGCAGGAGTCTTCTCTAGCACCAGAGTTCAAAGGCCTCCATTCTTTGACACTCAGCCTTCCTTATGGTCCAACTTTCACAGCCATCCATTGCAACTGGGAACACCATAGCCTTGACTGTACGCACTTTTGTTGGCAGGGTGATGTCTCTGCTTTTTAGTACGCTGTCTAACTTTTATTTATTTAATTTATTCATAATTTATTGCTATTGATGTGGGAAAGCAAGCAGCCACAAGAACCGGGGATCCTCCATCCATCCCCAAGCATTTCCTGGCATCCGTCAAACCTTCTTGCACACTTTCAAGCACTGGGCCATATGGGTGAGGCTTGCACTTGAAAACAAACAACAAAGAAAGCCTGAGATTGTCCAGATAACCCAATGGTCTGCCCAACATTATGCCCTGTGCTTTTTCTGATGGGCTTGGTGACATATGGAGATGCCAGCCGCTTTTTCGCTCTCATCAGCTATCCATACCCTTACTCGGATTCGAACTTGGACTGCCTGCATATTAGGCAGTTGTATTAACCTCTGAAACACAAGTTCTCCTCCCTTTATCAGCTTGAGCCAGGGGAGAGATTAAGTGTTTTTCTATCGAAGCACCTGGTCTACCCCAATTTGGGAGGGACCATACTGCTCACGATGGTTTGTCGTGAATGCGACTGCTTGAGGGCTCCTGGATTGGAGCTGAAAGGGGAAAGGGAAGCAGTATGCTCCCTCCCATATTGGGACAGACCAAGTGCTTCGATAGAAAAACATTTTACACACACACACACACATACACACACTAAATGTAATATTTTGTCCGACACGTGCATTAGGCAGAGTGTGCTGTTCCCACTTTTGTCTTCTTGCTTATGGCAATCTGGACTCGATTGGAATTTGCCCATGGAGAATGTTACTTTGGGATGCGGATTAGTCCAGATGGCAATTCAGCACCCCAGGAGCCTTGCAATCTTTTCAGTCATTTTCACAGATCCTGCGAAATCTGCCGCCTGGAATTAGAAACATGGGCAGTTCTTCTTGAAAGCGTATAGGCTTTCTTTACTGGTATAGGAAAAGAAAGCAGGAAGTCTACCTCTTTAACTATACATAGCTATACGAGTGTCTGTGGGATGCTGTCCTTAAGTGTCTTTTCAGCCACCAGACAGCCTGGGTGTACAGTGCTGAGATGGGGCATCAATAAATGCAGTTTGCTTGCATGCTGCAGTAAAATTGAGTTTTGTAGGTAGTGGCCGATTTCCCCTCTTTGCAGGATTTCCTGCTTGACTATGCCTCCTGTTGCTGCAATGATTTTGCACACAGCCAGACGCATGCATACAAAGTGAGCCCAGGGGAAGAAGAGATGGCAAATAATAATAATTATTCCCTCCACCACCTCTCTTTTGCATGGAGTGAGAAGGACAGATTTGCAGTGGCATGGGAGGGGGACCAGAATTTCTATTTGCGGTGCTCCAAAGTTTCAAGGCTGGCAGCTTTGAAAAGGGCCGTGGATTGTTTTCAAACGGTTCTGGAGAGATTGGGGAAGTAGAAATGGTGACTGTGTGGAAGGGCAAAGTTGGAGAAGCAGAAGCAGAGTGGGTCAGGGACATATCTCTTTTCTTGTCCCAAAGGTAAAAGCACCTTTGGGACAACCATGACTCAATGACTGAGACTCTCCACAGCAGGGGTCACCAACCTTTCGGACCTCAGGGATCACTAAATTCATAATTTTAAATCCCGCGGACCACTAATATGATCTGCCTATTGACGGGCTGGGTGGGTGTGGCTAGGTGGGCATGTGAGTGGTTGGGCATGGCCAACTCGATGTCACTCATGTCAAGGGATGCCTTGCCAACCTCTGATTGTCCCTCCCCTCCCAGCCACTCCTCTCCTGCCCGCCTGGGATCCTTAGGGCCCCAACAGGAAGCAGTTGTTGGAGCTAAGCAGCTACCATGAGAAAGAGTTGGCAAAACAGCTCAGTTGAAATTGGATCTGACCGAGAAGGAGGCTCAGCAGAAGCACCTTACTGAGGACTAGGAGCATAGGCTTTCCAAGCAGAGGGAAGACCTGCGGGAGTGCAAGGCCAGATACCGGCGTCTGGAGGCTCAGCAGGCTGAGATGGTCAGCCAGTTCCAGGCCATGAGGCAGTCCCACTGGAACGAGGCCCTCCGGCTCTTCGCCACCAGTAGCACTTCCCTCCAGCCTTCGCCCAAAGCCCCACACCAGGAGGCTGAAGCAGATCCCGAGTTGGAATTTCTGCCCCCTCTGCCCCACACAAAAAGACCCCGAAGGGGGAGACTCTCTGCAGCAACACAAATGTTCATTGCATGTATCCAATCCAGGGGCCGTAGTTTGATTTAGACCCCTGATTTAGTGCCATATAAAAAATGCAAATAATTTTTCTGCGGACCACCAAAATTTTCTTGCGGACCACCAGTGGTCCACGGACCACCAGTTGGTGACCGCTGCTCTACAGACTCTTTTCTTCTCCTGCAGCAAGCACCGTTCCTGAGAAGTGCCCCGAAGAAAATGCTTACCAGCCACTTCCTGCAGTCACTTCCTTGTTCTTACTCAGGCAGGATAAAGTTGGTTTGATTTTTGTTTCCTTGCAAACGAGGGTGATTTTTATTTGTTCTCAATTTCATCGCAAAGGAGCTCAGAAGTCAAATAAGGGCAGAACTGCGGTGGATGAAAAGCAAAGGGCTAAAAAGCCCGGTGTGAAGGCATCCAAGGTACAGGTAGTTCTCGATCCACACTAAACGGTTCGTTTAGAAACCATTCAAAATTACAATGGCATTGAAAAATTTCCCAGACTTATGCAATTGCAGCAACCCCAATGGTTATGTGATCAGAATCCAGATGCTTGGCAACTGGCTCATATTTATGACAGCTGTAATGTCATGGGATTAACTTTTGCAACTGCCAGATTCACTTAGTTTACTTCACTTTATTGATTAGCCCGTGCGCCATATCAAAGTGCAGAGTTCCAAACACAAATTATGACTAAAATCCGATAAAAAACAATTTAAAATGGAATGGGATAAAATACAGTTTCAAATGAAATTGGAATAAAATTTAATTTCTAATCAAATTGGAATAAAATAAAATGATTTAATATATTTATTTATTATTTATTTATTTATTTATTTATTTATTTATTTATTTATTTATTTATTTATTTATTTTTATTTTTTTATTTATTTTTTTATTTGGCTTATATGCCGCCCTATCTCCCAATGGACTCAGGGCGGCTCCACAATAATATTTGTTGTTGTTAGTTGTGAAGTTGCGTCCAACCCATCGCGCCCCCATGGACAACGTTCCTCTAGGCCTTCCTGTCCTCTACCATCCACTGGAGTCCATTTAAACTCACGCCGACTGCTTCAGTGACTCCATCCAAATATCTCCTTCTCTGTTGTCTCCTTCTTCTTTTGCCCTCCATTGTTCCCAGCATTAGGCTCTTCTTCAGTGAGTCCTTCCTTCTCATTAGGTGACCATAGTATTTGAGTTTCCTCTTCAGGATCTGGCCTTCTAAAGAGCAGTCAGGGTTGATCTCCTCTAGGACTGGCCAGTTGGATCGCCTTGCAGTCCAAGGGACTCGCAGGAGTCTTCTCCAGCACCAGAGTTCAAAGGCCGCCATTCTTTGGCGCTCAGCCTTTCTCATGGTCCAACTTTCACAGCCATCCATTGCAACTGGGAAGACCATAGCCTTGACTATATGCACTTTTGTTGGCAGGGTGATGTCTCTGCTTTTTAGTATGCTGTCTAGATTTGCCATAGTTTTCCTCCCCAGGAGCAAGCGTCTTTTAATTTCTTGGCTGCAGTCCCCATCTGCGGTGATCTTGGAAAATAAAATCAATCACTACCTCCATTTCTTCCCCATCTATTTGCCAGGAAGTGATATTTAAAAAAATTAATATATAAATAAATAAAATATGATAAGATGATATGATAAAAGTACATTTCAACCAGATTCATCTAAAAACCATGTTACTAATCCAGCTGCAGTGATTCATTTAACATCTGTGGCACGAATGATCATAAAATAGGGCAGAACCCCCTTAACAATTGTCTTGCTTAGCAATAGGAATTTTGGGCTCAGTTTGTGGTCCTAAATTTAGGACTACCTGTCGCCACTAACCAAATCAAGGACTGAAGAGGAAACCACCTGAAACCCTGCTTGCTACCTTGTGTTCTGCAAGGGGGGAGGGGGGGAGGAAGGAAGGAGCCTTGGTGGTGCAATGGACTAAAGTGCTGTTAAGTAGCACTTAGCTGCCAACTGCCTGCAATTACTGTGAGTTCAAATCTCACCAGGCTCAAGGTTGACTCAGCCTTCCATCCTTCCGAGGTAGGTCAAATGAGGACCCGGATTATGGGGGCAATAAGCTGACTTTGTATAAAAAAGAACACCACTTGGGGGGGGGGCAAAAGCCCTACTAAGCAGGTATATACAAAAGTATGAAGGTTATTGCTTAATGCATTGTAAGCCGCCCTGAGTCTCCGGAGAAGGGCGGCATATAAATCGAACCAATAAATAAATAAATAAATATACATGAGAAATAAAAACATGCAGACATAACCCTCGTTCTTTTGGAAATTCTCATTATTCTGGAGTGTTTTTAAATGGTCAGCTAATCCAGGTGAGGGAAAAAAAAATACTTTGGTGCCCTGGATGGAATTCAGATCACTTAGAAATGAGTAGCTCCAGGTTACAGCATTAACTATCGAATGAATGAATAAGGTGTGTAGAGACTGTCAGGGGGTGGGGGGGAGGATGATGCTGGTGAAGTCTGGATTTGCTAGTGAGTAACCTGACAGCTTCTGCATTATGAAAGCATGACTCAGAAGGGTTGGCCAGTTCATGGAGATCCGCTATCACCGTGTGTAAGCTGCCTCTGAAGGAAATTAGATGTCATAATGCATACGGTTCGTGCTCATTGATGATAATCAGGCTGGCAAAGGGAAGGGAGCAGAGTGATGTTTATTTGTTAGATTTATATCCTGCCTTTTCCCAAGGAACTCAAAGCAGCTTATGGAAGAGTTTCCTTCCTCAACGTTCTCCCTCAGAACTGTGGCTATGGGAGAAAGATTAGGTTTAAGAGATAGTAATTAGCCAAAGGGCTCATCCTCTCACACCCTAATCCTGGCACAAAATGCCTCCCGTTTAATAGGGTAGAACCTCAGGAGGTGGCCTGTGTCTCATCTCCAACCCAACCGAAGCAGCTTAGAATTATACTTAGCTGCTCCTCTTTTAAAGTAGCATTTTCCTTCTTCAACTACCTTTTCGGTATGGACATAGCTCAGAATGTTCATTAGCCAGATGGTTTCTGATGTGGTCAGAAGTTGGGATCTGCCCAACTTTTATTGGCCATTGTTGGTTGTTGTGGACACATCCCTTCCCTTCAGCCACTGAGCGATGCTCTCTAGGACCAGTTGAGCTTGGGGTACAGGATTAACCAGATACTTGGTTTCTACCGAAGCATTGGGTTTAGTGGTTTTATTTTTTATTTATTTTTGAAAAAGCAGAGGTGTTTCATGGAAACTTGTTGTTGCACAGAAGGTCAATATAAACAAAGAGGATCAGATTCTACCAGCTGGATCTTAGTTCTGAGGCCAATCTGCGCATGAATGTACCATCAGGCAAATGTCAGGGTTCCCACGGATGCCCAAATTAAATCATGAGTCTTGAGCCAAACCTCAAAAGAAATCCAGGTATTTATTAGGAGCTTCATGTTGGCATGTGCCCAAGTGAAGCCAGCTCTAACCCTATATAATTTACGCTCCAATTTTGACCCTGTTTCCCCCCCCCCCAGGGTGTGTCATCACTCACAT
Organism: Coluber constrictor foxii; assembly: GCA_038048745.1. Taxonomy (NCBI): domain Eukaryota; kingdom Metazoa; phylum Chordata; class Lepidosauria; order Squamata; family Colubridae; genus Coluber; species Coluber constrictor. The sequence continues at coordinate 35,647,073 of CM075967.1, forward strand.
TCGCCAACAGAGCAATTTTGCGGGCTGTAGAACTCACTCCCCTTCGACTGCTACAGGTATCCCTGAGAGCAAGAAGTTTTGGGTGATCGTAATTGTTATTATTTTAATTGAGGCACTTACTCCATAGGTTACTTCCATGTACTGGTTTACTTCCTCTATGGTTTCTTCTGAACATTATTGGCCGCAGCCACTCCAGTACTCTCCTGGAACACTAGTCGGTGATGGTACTACCCGGTGACTGGTTGTACGTTCCAGTTAATACTGCACTTCTCTTTCATGCCTATTAACCTGTCTGACAGGTCACAGGGGCAAAGGAAGCACATGGGGTGAAGAAGGCATAGTGTCACACTGGGAAAGCTCCTTTCTGCGTTTCCTTTTCCCTACAGTCTGTCAGCTGGGCTAATTTTGGAGATGTGTTTAGTTCTCTTTCCAAGAACCCTAGACCTTATGTTCATAAATATCTTGGCTAGTAGGTTGTAGGCATGAAGCACTTCTACAGCAGTGACCCATTGGCTGAGTAACTGGATAGGTAGTTACCGTATTTTTTGGAATATAAAACGCACTTCCCTCCCACTAAAATAGGGTGAAAATTTGGGTGCATCTTATACACCGAATCTAGCCCTGTCCACCGCTGGCCTCTACCCTTTGGTCTCTGCTTCCCAGCAATTTACCTCCTTGCAGCAAACAGCCCGTTTCAGCTTCAGCACAGCCTGATTAGCAAAAGCACCTCCCAACCCTCAGCTGTTTCAGGCTGCAGGGATTGCCATTGCCTACTGCCGCGCGGGCCTCCCCTGTTTGCTGTAAGGAGGCAAATTGCTGGGAGGCAGATTTTTTTTTCTTGTGCTAATCAGGCTGTGCTGAAAATAAAACTGAAACTGCAACAGGCTGTTTGCTGCAAGGAGGCAAATTGCTGGGAGGCAGAGGCAGATTTTTTTTCTTGTTTTCCTCCTCCCAAAAAGTAGGTGCGTCTTATAGTTTTCACAGGCAGAGGCACCGTGGGCCAGTCCTTTGCTGTTTCCAGGACGGCCCCTTGGGCTAGATCCAGCCCACGGGCCTCGAGTTTGACACCCCTGTGATAGATCATTATCATAGTCATTGTAAAAATACACTCTTCATAAAAGTTGTAAAGCATTTCATAATGATCAAGCTATTTTGCTGGCCCGATGAAAAAGCTTGACGTAAAGAAGATTGCCAAGGCGAAGTGTGTGTAAGGAAGGAAGATGCAGCTCATGTATTTAGATGGTAGAGTACTGGCTTCTGTACTCCTTCATTCAATGTGAATAGGGCAGCAAACGAGAACGTACCTCTCAGTTAGCGCATCCCACAGTAACTTGTGTCTTTCTGTGAATACATAAATCTGCAAGCCAGTGCATGCATGCAGTTTCCCAATATGTAATTTATTCCTTTTATCATTTAAAGTAATTTTTGTGTGTGTGTTTTTCAGGATTAGGTTGCCATAAAGCACTGTACAATGAAGAACCTGGTTATGTTCAACTGTGGCAGTGGCCCAGAAAGTATTGAAAAATTGGTTTGAATACACAAATCAACCTGAAATTCAGAAGAATAGTAAATTGAAAACTATTCATTTTTTTTTTTGGCCTAGTCATTTATAGAAGAAGGTCTAAGTATGTGCCTATCTATAGGAAAGTTTACACTCTCATGAATGAACTGTAAGAAGGCCCTATCATTTCCATTCATCAAACTTCCGTGAATTAATAAGAATCTATGACACAATAGGTAGACTCTTAAAGGAAGAGACAATTTTAATTATCTTGTTTTAAGCTACTTAGGATTTAAATCAGGGGTAAAATGCTACCAGTTCGCTCCCGAACTGGTAGTAAAAAAGGTTATCGGTTCGCCGAACTTGTAGTAAAAAAGGCTATCGGTTCACCGAACCGGTAGTAAAAAAGGCTATCAATTCACTGAACCGGTAGTAAAAAAGGTTATCGGTTTGCCGAACTGGTAGTAAAAAAGGCTATCGGTTCACCGAACCGGTAGTAAAAAAGGTTATCGGTTTGCCGAACTGGTAGTAAAAAAGGCTATCGGTTCATCGAACCGGTAGTAAAAAGGCTATCGATTCACCGAACCGGTAGTAAAAAGGTTATCGGTTCACCGAACTGGTAGTAAAAAAGGCTATCGGTTCACTGAACTGGTAGTAAAAAAGGCTATTGATTCACCGAACTGGTAGTAAAAAAGGCTATCGATTCACCGAACCGATAGTAAAAAAGGTTATCGGTTCGCCAAACTGGTAGTAAAAAAGGTTATCTATTCACTGAACCAGTAGTAAAAAAGGCTATCGGTTCACTGAACCGGTAGTAAAAAAATATTAAAAAAAAGTTCCGATGATCAGCTGAGTGATGCGCGATTATCAGAACGTTTTTTAAAAAACTTTTTTAGCATTTTTTTACTACCGGTTCTGCGGAACTGGTAATTAAAAATGCTTTAAAAAGTGAAAAAAAGAAAAGTTCCGAAGATCACGTGTTGCTCAGCTAATCGTTGGAACTTTTTTTTGAAAAAAAATTTTTAGGCATTTTTTACTACTGGTTCTCCGGAGTAGTAAAAAATGCTTTTTAAAAAGTAAAAAAAAAAAAGTCTCTGATGACCACAGCTGTGCCGCGCAATCATCAGAGCCTATTTTTTACTTTTAAAAGCCTTTTTTTTACAACCTATAGGTTGTAAAAACATGCTTTAAAAAGTAAAAAAAAGGCTCTGAAGCCTGCGTGCGTGCATTGCACATTTGGTGCACAGCGTGCATCCACAGCTCGCAAACCAGTAGTAAACCGATTCAGATTTCACCACTGATTTAAAGGTTTGGGTGAACTTAAACGTCAACTCTGAATTGAGACTAGAAGATGCATTCCTTCTGGTTTCCTAGCTCCGGTTCAACCTAGAAGCCACGGTATTATATATTAATTGGACAATGCAAACCCATCTTTAGAGGCAGCTCCCGGCACTACATACTGAAGTAGTCTAAAGAAAATCTGTGCATAAGTTAGGCAACTGGCCTAGATGGACACAGTGGCATTTTACAAAGGTGCTAGACTAGAAGCAGGGGGGACACTGCTACTAGTCCATAAACAGCTATGGGAGCTCCTAAATCACTGAAGGACAACTTGATTTACTGCCAGAGCTGGTTGAAGCAGGTTCTGACCAGTTCCGTAGAACCAGTAGTGGAAATTTTGAGTAGTTCGGAGAACCGGTAGTAAAAATTCTGACTGGCCACGCCCTATTCTCTGCCTGCCGAATCCCAGCTGATAGGGAGGAAATGGGGATTTTGCAGTAACCTTCCCCTGCAGTGGGGAGGGAGTGGAGATTTTACAGTATCCTTCCCCTGCCATGCCATGTCCACCAAGCCATGCCCACAGAACCGGTAGTAAAAAAAATTGAAACCCACCACTGTTTACTGCCTTGTTGCACAACATTAAACTTGGCTGCATAAACAGAGGGATAGAATCAAGATCATGTGAGGTGTTAATACCACTTTATAAGGCCTTGGTAAGGCCACACTTGGAATAAGGCATCCAGTTTTGGTCGCCACGATGTAAAAAAGATGTGGAGACTTTAGAAAGAGTGCAGAGAAGAGCAACCAGGATGATGAGGGGACTGGAGGCTAAAACATATGAAGAACGGTTGTAGGAACTGGACACGTCCAGTTTGATGAAAAGAAGGACCAGGGGAGACATGATAGCAGTCTTCCAATATCTCAGGGGCTGCCCCAAAGAAGAGGGAGTCCAGCTATTCTCCAAAGCACCTGAGGGTAGGACAAGAAGCAATGGATGGAAACTCATCAAGGAGAGAAGCAACCTAGAACTAAGCAGAAATTTCCTGACAGTTAGAACAATGAATTAGTGAAACAACTTTTCTCCAGAAGTTGTGAATGCTCAAACACTGGAAGTTTTTAAGAAGAGGTTGGATAACCATTTGTCTGAAATGTAGGAGGATGGACTAGAAGACCTCCAAGGCCCCTTCCACCTATCCCATCCCATCCCATCCCATCCCATCCCATCCCATCCTAATAATCAAAGGATTGTTTTTACAAAGCCCAGGGGTTTTTTTAAACCAGGAAAAAAAAATTAGGTCTATTTGTATGATGGCAATGCAAGTAATCAAGCAGTTAGAAGTAGTGATGGAAGGTTTCGCCATTCCAATTACTAAATACAAATACAAATACAAATATGCGTGGAGAAAATCTTTTAGGAAGCAACCCCCATATACAGATCTTGCACATTTCAGGGCTAAATCAACCAAAAGTCTGAAGCAAAATTTGGAAGGCCAGACTCATCCATTACAAGGAAAGGGGTGCAATATTGTGATTCTTTCTGCTAGAAACAAATGACTTTTGCCCCACTATGACCAAAAGGAGAGAGGGGCGTATATAATTTGAATTTTGCATCTGCCATATATATGATGTCTTACAATTGGCAGTGGCTAAACTCCTTTGTAGTGCAGGTAGTCCTCGGCCTACGACCACAATTGAGCCCAGAATTTATGTTCCTAAGTTAGTGATGGCTAACCTTTTTGCCATCAAGTGCCATAAGTGGGGGGAGCGCAGGGGGGTTGTACGCACGTGTGCCCACACCCATAATTCTATGTGCCCCGCCCCCTGCGCATGTGCGTGCGACCCCCCCGCCTCCACACTCCCCACGCTTTTGGCACATGATGGTACGGTGAGCCACCAGACTTCTGATGGAACCGGAAGTCGGGAAACAAGTTGTTTCCGCCCTCCAGAGGCTTGGAGAAGGCCATTTTCATCCTCCCCAGGCACCTAGAAAGGTTTCTGGAGCTTGGGGAGAGTGAAAAACAGGCCTTCCGGTCCCACTGGAAGTCAGGAAACAGATCATTTCTGGCCTCTGGAGGGCCTCCAGGAGGGTGGGGAAGGCCATTTTCACCCACCCCAGGCTCCTAGAAAGCCTCTGGAGCCTGGGGAGAGTGAGAAACGGGCCTTCCTCACATACACACACCCCCTAGAGACCCTCCAGAGGCCAGAAACAGCATGTTTCCCGACTTCTGGTGGCCCAGAAGGCCTGAAAATCAGCTGGCTGGTGCATGCATGCGCACGGGAGCTCAGCTTATGTGCCCATCAATATGGCTCCCCGTGCCACAAGTGGCATGCGTGCCATAAGTTCGCCATCACGGTCCTAAGTGAAGCATTTGTTAAGCGAGTTTTGCCCCATTTTACGGCTTTTTCTTGCCACAGTTGTTAAGTGAATCATGGCATCGGTTAAGTTGGTAACATGGTTGTTAAGTGAACCTGGATTTCCCCCATTGACTTTGCTTGTCGGAAGGTCGCAAGAGTGGATCACACGACCCAGGGATACGTCGTAAGTATGAGTCTGTTGCCAAGCGTCTGAATTTTGATCCTGTGACCCTGGGGATGCTGCAACGGTCATAAGTATGAAAAGTGGTCATAAGTCGCTTTTTCAGTGCCGTTGTAACTTCAAGTGGTCACTGAATGAACTGTTGTAAATCAAGGACTACCTGTCATGGCCATTCTAATTTCTGTCATAAAACCATCTTAGATATGAGTCCTTGAATCTTTGCCTAGAAGACTTTTAGTTCCAGTATCCATCCATCCATCCATCCATCCATCCATCCATCCATCCATCCGGGTGTCAGCAACCCGTGGCTCCGGAGCCACATGTGGCTCTTTCATCCCCCTGCTGTGGCTCCCTATCAGCTGAACCCCCCCCCCCACTGGCTGGCCCCACCCCTCGCTCCTTGCCTGGCCTGAGAGAGAGGAGAGAGAGAAAGAGACTCACAGAGAGAGATACCTGTTTCCCACAGAAAACACTGGGATCCACAAAACCTGGGTAGGTGTGGCTGGGGTAAGTGTCATGTGACTCGGTGGGAGTGAGTGATGTCAAGTTGGCCACACCCACCCAGGTTTTGTGGCTCCCGGTGTTTTTTTTTCCTGTGGGAAATAGGTCCAAATGGCTCTTTAAGTATTTAAGGTTGCAGATCCCTCCATCCCTCCATCTATGCATCAATCTATCCATCCATCCAATTTGTGTGCCACTTAAATCCCAAGGTTTAGATGAAGTCTAATGTAATAGGGACGCAGTGGCTGAGTGGCTAAGACACTGAGCTTGTCGATCGAAAGGTCGGCAGTTCAGCGGTTCGAATCCCTAGTGCTGCGTAATGGGGTGAGTTCCCGTTACTTGTCCCAGCTTCTGCCAATCTAGCAGTTCGAAAGCACATAAAAAATGCAAGTAGAAAAACAGGGACCACCTTTGGTGAGAAGGGAACAGTGTTCCATGCGCCTTTGGCATTGAGTCATGCTGGCCACATGACCATGGAGATGTCTTCGGACAGTGCTGGCTCTTCGGCTTTGAAACGGAGCTGAGCACCGCCCCCAAGAGTCGGGAACGACTAACACATATGTGTGAGGGGAGCAGTGGTATGTTGCAAACCGATAGTGGCAGTGGCCCCACCTGGATGTCTCTGCACACGCGGACCGGTAGCAAACGAAATTCAAACCCACTAATGGAGGGGAACTTTTACCTTAATGGCATGAATCCAATGATGGCAGACGAGGAAGTCTACTTGGCAGTTTAGAAAACTTTCTGACACTGGGCACAGGAACTAGCCAGATCCAAGTACCTTAAGTGACAATATTTTAGGAGTGCTCACAATTACAAATTCAACACTGACATTCAAAAAAACAGGGAAAGAGAAACTTTCCGAAGTGTACTAAATTTGGAAATAATGTGAGAAATAAACAGTAATTTTTTTGTATGTGGATTGTATCGTTGACATATTTTTCCTGTCTAAAAAACACTAAATATTTTATCTCCGGAGACTTTTCAAGCTTGGGAGTAGGGCAAAAACTTTGGAAAGAACATACAGGTGAAGGATAAAAGCTTCTCTGGCAAGCTCCTCTCACTTATAAAACTATCCCTAATGGCAAGATATTGAATGACAAGTATAAATGCAGTCCAGCGTATAATGAAATACAGTAGTTAGTAAACCTAGAGAAAATGATAAGACTTAAACTGCGTGTTATAGTTTGCCTTTTAGACCCAAATAGAACAGATGAGGAAAATAATCCCCTGTTTTGCAAATGCTGTCGAATTGCAAGTATCTTCATTTTTCATAATTAACCGGGCTGATTAAGGATGATACAAATCAGGGGCTTCACTAGCAACTGAGGAACCAGTGAAGTTGTCCATTTTGGCCTGGAGAAACGTGGAGAACTGGACTTCAGACAGATTTTTTTTTTAATTAGATTTATATGCCGCCCTTCTCCGGAGATTCAGGGCGGTTTACAATGCGTTAAGCAATAGCCTTCATACTTTTGTATATTTTTATACAAAGTCAGCTTATTGCCCCCACAAACTGGGTCCTCAATTTACCTACCTTAGAAAGGATGGAAGGCTGAGTCAACCTTGAGCCTCGAACTTGCAATAATTGCAGACAGCTGAATGTTAATAACAGGCTATCTAGCCTGTTGAGCTATCTGAGGCTCGAATTTGTTAGGATTTCAGAGTTAATAAGAGCTGCTATGGATCTTGATGATGTTCCATGCCTATGGAGCTTGTCGATCGAAAGGTCGGCAGTTCAGCGGTTCGAATCCCTAGTGCCGTGTAATGGGGTGAGCTCCCGTGACTTGTCCCAGCTTCTAGCAGATCGCAAGCACGTAAAAAATGCAAGTAGAAAAATAGGGACCACCTTTGATGGGAAGGTCATAGCGTTCTGTGCACCTTTGTCGTTGAGTCATGCCAGTCACATGACCATGGAGATGTCTTCAGACAGTGCTGGCTCTTTGGCTTTGAAACGGAGCACCGCCCCCTAGAGTCAGGAACAACTAGCACATATGTGCAAGGGGAACCTTTACCTTTACCTATATTCAGTAAATGTATATAAGTATGAATGTATCAGTAACTGGTCATAGATTAATATTCTATTGTCAAAACACCTCTGAGTAAATCCGTTGTTTGTTTTTTGCTTAGTACAAAATCAGAAAATAAATGATAATGGATTTACTTAGCTTGTACAATTCAAAGTGAACTGGTTCAAAAACCTAACACCAGCTGGGAAACCGCTCTCTTAAAAATAGGGGTTTCTAAGTAATTTGTTCCAATTTCACTGATATTCCTAATTTGGTTTATGGTATATATGATTTCTTCATTCTTTTCTTGTTCTGCAGAAAAAAACAAACAACGAACCCACCACAAAAGCCTGTAATGGAAACTCAAGACTAATTAGTACCTCTTCTGGATGCTAAAAATGATAACTATATAAAGAGAGAAGTAAATATTCTGGAAGGAATAAATTTAAAACTATTTCAGTGCTGGCCTGTTCCATTACAACACGGCTGAAAATTGATGTCGAAGTCTAGTCTCTTCCTCCAGGATGTGACGTATTTCCTTTCCATCACCGACTGATTTAGAAACAAAACTTTCTACATTTAGCCGCAGAGAATTTTAGCTTCTCTTTTTCCCCCCCTTTTGCAGCAAATGAAAGAGTGGAAGAGAGTTGGGCTGGCCAATGACTACATCCTTCACTCCCTTCTCTCTGATTTTAGTGTAAATTAAGTAACAAAAACCCACAATTAATATTTTCCACACAATGCAATTCTTGCAAACACTGAAGTGAGAGTTTGTGGTTAGGACCAAGTCAATGTTTCTACTGTGTAACATACATTAATAAAATCCATATGCAGTAGGTAAAGAGAAGCATTAATGATAATTGGAAAATTAATGAAGAGCAGGTTTATCAAGGGCTATAATTCCTGAAGATGTTACCTTCAAGTCAGCATGTTTTGGTTACAAGAAGACAGCAGCAACATAAATTAAAAAAAAGGGAATGTCTCCATCTCCTGATTTCTGAACACCTCAGAGACATCTTGTCGGCCGTTGTGAGAAACAAAAACGACTGTTTTTGAAAACGGAAGACATTCTACAACAGGGGTCTCCAGCAGTGGTGGGATTCAAGTGATTTAACAACCGGTTCTCTGCCCTAATGATTTCTTCCAACAACCAGTTTGCCAAACTGCTCAAAAAGTTAACAACCGGTTCTCCTGAAGCGTTGCGAACCGGCTGAATCCCACCACTGGTCTCTAGCCTTGGCAACTTTAAACCTGGTGGACTTCAACTCCCAGAGTTGAAGCTGGCTGGGGAATTCTGGCAGTTGAAGTCCTCCAGGCTTAAAGTTGCCAAGGTTGAAGACCTCCTGTTCTACAACATTTTGTGGTGGGTCCAAATTTTTGAGCACAGTACAGGTGGTCGTTGACTTGAAACCGTTTGTTTAGTGGACATTCAAAGTTACAGCATTGAGAAAAAGTGACTTACAACTGGTCCCTCACACTTGTAACTGCTACAACAGCAGCCCCACAGCCACATAATCAAAATCCGGGGACTCGGCCACCAGGGTGTGTGTTTACAACGGTTGCCGCATTCCATGGCTGCATTTGCGGTCGCCATTTGCAACCAAGCAGCTTCCAACAAGAAAAAAGTCAAAGGGGAAGCCAGATTTGCTTAACAACAGCACGATTCACTTAACAACGGCCTTGCTTAGCAGAGGTAATCCCAGTTCCAATTCTGGTTGTAATTTGAGGGCTACCTGCGCTATCAATCTGGGTTAAATTGGTCGCGGTGTGTGGGGATGAGGGTAAATGGAGAATGTTCACTGTTCTTCGAAATCACAATTCAGCCGAGGTTCTTCTTTTAAGATAGAGCTTAAAAAACAGTTTTGACCAAGGATACATTCAATGATGCTTCAAAATGAAGTGGTCTACTGTGACTTGGCTGGTGAAGAGAAGGACCAGGGGAGACATGATAGCAGCGTTCCAATATTTGAGAGAATGTCACAGAGAGGAGGGGGTCAAGCTATTTTCCAAAACACCTGAAGGCCAGACAAGGAACATTGGATGGAAACTGATCAAGGAGAAATTCAACCTAGAAATAAAGAAGGGATTTTGTGACAATGAGAACAATCAACCCATGGAACAGAAGTGGCCTTCAGAAGTTGTGGGAGCTTCATCACTGGAGGCTTTCAAGAAGAGACTGGACTGCCATTTTTCAGAAATGGTGTGGGGTCTCCTGCTAGGGTGGGGTGGGGAGGGGTTGGACAAGATGACCTACAAGGTCTCTTCCAACCCTGTTAATCTGTTAGACTTTCATTTGGTCTATGCTTTGTCGTTAACATGTGGTCTTACCATAACCCCTCTAAGTTTCAATGATTCTCTAAGTTGCAATGATTCCTCTTCTGATTGGGAGATGTGAGCAAAGAGGAAGGCGGGAGATACTCCTGAAGATCCAAGTCATTTGATTTCTTCCCCTTGAACTTCAAGAGATGATTATTTAGTAACTAGTATCAGACTGTCTTCCTTCTCAGCCTACCAGTCTTGTCTTTCTAATTGTCAAGGAAGCTTGGGAATTCTTTGGATTTTGCCTTATTGGCCTTCTATTTGACCTCCAATGGAAGAGTCTTTCCTTGTTAACAGCATTAAGTGGAATACAACCCATGGATCTGGGGCTACGAAGAACTCTTGGTAAATAATCCTATACTTTTATTGTCATAACTCTCTTAATGTTTTGAGACTAGTATTTGTGGTCTGGAAAATCCAGCAAAGGTTGCATAGACTATTTTCTTGAATGAGACAAGGCAGTGTTCAAGGATATAGGTAAAATGGGGGGGGGGAGGTATTTAAATCAATCTGGAGCTGCTGCAAACATGAATGGAAAATATCTCAAAGCTTTTATCAACTTGTGGCGCGCCTTTAAGGTCAACTGTTTGTGCTGCTTACTTGTTCAATTCTATGTAGCGAATACAAAACAACAATAATGTGACAATAATGTGCCGGCCAGCTGATTTTTGGGCCTTCCAGGTTCACTGCAAATCGGGAAATGGGCCGTTTCCAGCCTCTGGAGGGCCTCCAGAAGGCAGGGGGAGGCTGTTTTTTTTTTTAATTTTTTTAAAAATTTGATTTATATGCCGCCCTTCTCCGGAGACTCAGGGCGGCTTACAATGCATTAAGCAATAGCCTTCATACTTTTGTATATTTATATTTATACAAAGTCAGCTTATTGCCCCCAACAAACTGGGTCCTCAATTTACTCACCTTAGAAAGGATGGAAGGCTGAGTCGACCTTGAGCCTGCCTGGAATTGAACTCACAAGTAATTGCAGCAGCTGGATCTTAAATGCTGCCTTTGTAGGAGGCATTACTCCCCTACGCTACTCAGGCTCTGGAGCCTGCGGAGGGCAAAAACTGGGCCTATTGGGCTCACTATTCCATCATGTACCAAAAGCGGGGGGAGCTTGGGTGGGTCATGTGTGCATGCGTGGGGGAGTTGCGTGCACATGTGCAAGGGATGGGCTACATTAAATTATGGGCAGGGGCATGCGTGCATGACCACCACCACCCCGCTTTTGGCACGTGACGGCAAAAAGGTTAGCCGTCACTGCACTATAGGTTTCCACTATCTTGTAATATCATCTAGCCATTGCTGAGATGAAGCTTATTCTTACTATGACTGGATCATTCTACAAGTTCCTATATGTAGGTCAGGAGTGAGAATTCTTCTAACATGTCCACCCATACAAAACATTGCGGGGATAAAAAGTTGCCAAACCTTATCCTATTTTGGTTGTGTCTGTTTTGAGTCACCCTCAAATGACATCTTGTCTTGTGAGAGCAACGCTCCTCGTAAGATCTTTGTTTTGTTGTTTTTTTACTTCTTCTGAGTTTGCTGCCACACCCTCTCAACTTATAAAACCCCATGGAGAAAACCATCACCCAGCAGGAATGAAGTGAGCCTGGATTTGGGATTCTATCTAGATTTCTCTGATCTGTCTGCTTCTCCATTCAGCCCCGCGTGGACATCTTCTCCACCCTCAGTAAAAGTGCACTGTCCTCCTCTAATGCAGCGGGTCACTGACTGGTGACCCATGGACCACTGGTGGTCCACAGAAAAATTATTTGCATTTTTTATATTGCACTAAATCAGGGCTCCTCAAACTACGGCCCCTGGGACAGATACATGCAATGAACATTTGTGTTGCTGCAGAGAGTCTCCCATTTCGGGGTCTTTTTGTGTAGGTTGGAGGGGGATAGAAATTCCGACTTGGGGTCTGCTTCAGCCTCCTGGTGAAGGGCTTTCGGCAAAGGCTGGAGGGAAGCACCGCTGGTGGCAAAGAGCCGGAGGGCCTTGTTCCAGTGGGACTGCCTCATAGCCTGGAACTGGCTGACCATCTCAGCCCACTGAGCCTCCAGGCGCCAGTACCTGTCCTTGCACTCCTGCAGGTCTTCCCTCTGCTTGGAAAGCCTATGCTCCTAGTCCTCAGTGAGGTGCTTCTGCTGAGCCTCCTTCTCAGTCAGATCCAATCTGAACTGAGCTGTTTTGCCAACTTTTTCTCGTGGTGGCTGCTTAGCTCCAACAACTGCTTCTTGTTGGGGGCCTAAGGAGCCCGGGTGGGGAGGCGAGGAGTGGCTGGGAGGGGGAGGGGCGAGTAGAGGCCAGCGAAGTACCCCTCGATGTGAGTGACATCAAGTTGGCCACACCCACTCAGTCACATGCCCACTTAGCCACACCCACCCAACCGGTCATTAGACAAATCATATTAGTGGACCGCAGGATTTAAAACTATGAATTTAGTGGTCCCTGAGGTCCGAAAGGTTGGGGACCCCTGAACTAATGTGTTGAAAGCCTTGACGGAAGTGTTGAAATTAGACGGTGTCAAAGTTAAGGGGGTAGGAGAGATCAGGTATGAAAGGAACTCAGGAAACGGGAAACATTAGTAGCAATTGAGAGAGCAAGGGCTGAAGGAATGGCTGTCATAGAAGTGGGTTGCATGGTCATAGGAAGGGAACAGTTTGCACCTTCCAAAATGTACACAAAACCTCCAAGATAAGGACCGACACAACATGACAGATGTGCTTCTTAAAGCTTGTAGTGAGATCACACTGTCTTTCAGGGGAAATATTATTTCCTCATTATTAAAACGGGTGCATCTAAAGATGCCTTATAATGGGCTGAAATGTGATGAACGCAGTGCTGAGTGACCAAAGGAAAGGAGTGACCAGTCAATAGCTGGTTGCAATTGTGAGCAATGTTAACCCTCCCTTCCTCGATTTTATTAGACAGGATTGGTTTTACTTTCAACCACCATTTCTCAATCCTGTCATTCATTGTCAAATCACCTTGCTACAATGGCATAGTTAGTCTATATTCAAAATCAAAATAGGATGTGACTACAGATCTCTTGGTTGCAGCTCAATAAGTCATATGACACAAAACCTCCCACTTCTATGCAAGCTTTGCTAGTAAACTCACTCAGGCTTGAAAACTACACGATGAATCAAAGGGCTAATTTTCTACATTTTAATTCAGAACATTTTAGTTGTCGGAGGATGAATAAAATAGAAGATATAGTGCGTAATATAAATGGCAAGGATAAACAAGAGGAAAATTCGATGTGCTGCGTGGCTGAAACATCTATTACTTAGGGGGCAGCCTTTGGACATGAACCTGGAGGTCCAGAAGGTCCAGAAGATGCTAGCTAGACTTCATTGGAAGCCAACACCATTATTAAATTCACTGCACCAGTAGGCTTTCAGATCAAATGTTGGTGTTGGTAATGGAAAATACAAAGCTCCATTGTAGGAGAAGAAGTGGCAGAACCTGGGGGCGGAGTCAAAAGAGGAATCAACCTAGAATCCCTACGTAACTACAAAGGGACTATGTCTAACCTCTTGAATACCATTGACCTGTATCTAATTCCAAAATAGTGCTGCTAGTATTCCTGTGCATAGGGATGGGTAGTAATTAATCACTCTAATTGAAACTTCAGGAGCGATCCTGGTCTTTCGCACTTGACATCTATACAATATAGTAGTGTGGGCAACATCAGGCAGCAGCAGTGTATATATGTCTACCTAGTAACATCATGAGAAGGCCTTCTAAGAATCCCTTCATATGAGATTAGGGATAGCTGGATAAGGTAGCAGGTTTTTCTGATGAGAGACCCCCTACTCTTTATGTTCATTGCCCCCAGACGTACATACAGACCCTCCCCCTCAGTGTCAACCCGCAAAGCATCCTTGGCCTGCTCTCAAGTTGCTATAGGCCAAGGGGGATGGGAAACCAACGAAACAGCACGGCAGCCAAAAACAGATGCACATTACATGCTTATCTCTCTCAAGGCTGTATCCCAGGGTTACCCACAGCAGCCGGAGGGGAGTGACCTCTACAGCCCGCGAAATTGCTCCATTGGCAAATGTGATTGATAACACATCCTGGGGGGAGGAGGGGAAACAGGATTATAATTGGGATGTAAATTATGTAGGGTCAGAGCTGGCTTCACTTGGGAACATGCCGACATGAAGCTCCTAATAAACACCTGGTAGTTTGTAAAGGCTTCAGAACAATCCTGCTCATCTGAGCTTTTAACCCATGTTGATTGTTTAGTAGCAACCGGGTTGGAGTAGTTATTCATTCAATGCCTGCTTATGTTTACTCTGCTGCACATCACTACTTAACACCTGCAGATTGGGGTGGCTGGCAAGCAGTGTAAAATAAATGCATAAAACCTAATTTATTTATGGATAATATTGAAGGAATTCTTATGCTTGCCCCATGCACAAGTGGCAACTCCAGGCAGCTAACATAGGATTTACAAACACAGCCGATGAAGATAACAATCTGAGGAAAAGAGAAAATGACTTGCCGATGACAACACATCAGAGGTTTACCTAAGAGCAAGCCTAATTGAATTAAATGAGATTTCTCCCAAGCCAGGAACCATAAAGTTGCAACCCCAAAATTGCAAAAAAGCCACAAGCGGAATTATACATTAACGAAAGAGTCTGATACTGTCTTTTGCAAACATGGCTTGTGATGAAAACCCAAGATTTGTTCTTTGAAGATTAACGACACTTGCCAAATCTGAACTTGGCATGGACATTTAGTTCTTCTCTACATTTTCTCAAGGAATGCTTTAATTGCTTGATGCCTTCTGCTGGACTTCAGATACCACAACACTGCCCTCTCCCGTCCCCACTTCTGGTCTTTTTGGGTGAGGAAGCCTTGCCAAAATGTGAGTCAAAACTCTGAATATAATTTGAGAATTCTAGTCCATTGGCATCCTTCAGTGATCAGTCTCAAGAGATTATGGTATCGTGCTCTGGAAAGAGGTCCTAAAATATTTTAGGACCTAAAATTTTAGGTCCTAAAATGTGAGAATTCTGGTATTTCTACATGAAACCCTCTGCCACCCAACTAGACTTTCAATCTGAACTCAACTGGTCCTAAAATTTTAGCTCCTAAAATTTGAGAATTCTGGTATTTCTACATGAAACCCTCTGCCACCCAACTAGACTTTCAATCTGAACTCAACTGGTCCTAAAATTTTAGCTCCTAAAATTTGAGAATTCTGGTATTTCTACATGAAACCCTCTGCCACCCAACTAGACTTTCAATCTGAACTCAACTGGTCCTAAAATTTTAGCTCCTAAAATTTGAGAATTCTGGTATTTCTACATGAAACCCTCTGCCACCCAACTAGACTTTCAATCTGAACTCAACTGGTCCTAAAATTTTAGCTCCTAAAATTTGAGAATTCTGGTATTTCTACATGAAACCCTCTGCCACCCAACTGGACTTTCAATTTGAACTCAACGGGTCCTAAAATTTTAGCTCCTAAAATTTGAGAATTCTAGTATTTCTACATGAAACCCTCTGCCACCCAACTGGACTTTCAATTTGAACTCAACTGGTCCTAAAATTTTAGCTCCTAAAATTTGAGAATTCTGGTATTTCTACATGAAACCCTCTGCCACCCAACTGGACTTTCAATTTGAACTCAACTGGTCCTAAAATTTTAGCTCCTAAAATTTGAGAATTCTGGTATTTCTACATGAAACCCTCTGCCAGCCAACTAGACTTTCAATATGAACTCAACTGATAGTTCAGGCCTAGCTATAAAATAAACTCCAGTGTGGTTTCCTTACCATTTCCCCCCCTCTTCTATTTCAATTAAAAGGAAAAAAAAAAAAACGGAGGGGGGAAAAACTACAGCGACAATTTCCTAGAGAGGTAAACATCCGACTCGCTGCTCCTTTTCTCCTGAAAGTAAACACGCTCACCGCAAGGAATTAAAGACAGAGAGGGAAGGATGATGATGGGATAGCAACAAAGTGTGACCTTTCATTTTTACTTGGCCTTAATCTGAAACACCAATTACACCCTGGGCAAATGATAAATATATAAAAAAAGGAGAGAACCCACGCTAGCTGACTCCCATGACATGCTAAATTGTCACTTCCTCTTGCTTCTAATTTTAACTCACACAGTTAAAGTAAGGTTGGTGTTATGCATTTTGTACCTTCTTCCTCTTTGCTTGTGGTAAGTTACACCCCTAACACAAGCTTCCTCTCTAGTTCAAGCTTCTTTTTCTTCTTCTTCTGCCTCATGGAGAAGAATATAATTGGCTCTTAGGAAGCTTACCTCACACTGGAAATGGAACTGTGATAGACAGTCATGTGATTTATGAATAGACGGGGCAAGAATATATGAAAGTATTTTGTTCCTTTTTCTCATAAGGCACCTTAAAATGTTGGTGATAAAACAGATTTCACTGGAACTTAAAGATGGTTTGGATATCAGTTGTTCTCATTAAATGAACCAAGAGCATTTGAGACTGGAAATTACTTCTCCCAAGTAGTAACATTCGAAGATGTATCTGAATACAAATGGGTTGTTTGAGAAGGAATCATGTGGTCGGTCTATGAATGCAATAGCTGCTTTTTACATAAAAATCAGGGGTGAAATCCAACAGGTTATGACAGGTTCTGGAGAACCGGTAGCGGAAATTTTGAGTAGTTCGGAGAACCGGTCGCGGAAATTTTGAGTAGTTTGGAGAACCGGTAGTGGAAATTTTGAGTAGTTTGGAGAACCAGCAAATACCACCTCTGGCTGGCCCCAAAGTGGGGTGGGAATGGAGATTTTGCAATATCCTTCCCTCAGGACTGGGGAGGGAATGGGGATTTTGCAGTGTCCTTCTGCTGGAACGGGGTTGGAATGGAGATTTTGCAGTATCCTTCCCCTGGAGTGGGAGGGAATGGGGATTTTGCAGTATCCTTCCCCTGGAGTGGGGAGGGAATGGGGATTTTGCAGTATCCTTCTGCTGAACGGGGTTGGAATAGAGATTTTGCAGTATCCTTCCCCTGGAGTGGGAGGGAATGGGGATTTTGCAGTATCCTTCCCCTCCCATGCCCACCAAGCCACACCCACAAAAGCCACACCGTGCCCACCAAGCCACACGCCCACAGAACCGGTAGTAAAAATATTTGGATTTCCCCACTGATAAAAATGTTACATAAAAATATTTACATAAAAAAAGCAGAACTCATATGTAGCTGTTCTTCCTCCCTTAGTAACATTCTGGAGAAAGAAACTGCTGCTTTGCAGTTGCACAATTGCTTTCAAAGGAAAGGAAATGTGCTAATTTCATTGTCCAATAACGGGTTGGGAGAGTAAGAATGAAGAAAAAAAATAAAATAAAAGAACACCCACATATGTGTGACGGGAGGTGGGACAACAGGAGAGATATTGAAGTATCTAGTGGGGTTGAGTGCAGGAACAAAGCATATTTGTTGAGCCTGGATAGCTCAACAGGCTAAAAGCAGACTAAAGCCTGTTATTAATATCCAGCTGTCTGCAATTACACCAGTTCGAATCTCACCAGGCTCAAGGTTGACTCAGCCTTCCATCCTTTCTAAGGTAGGTAAATTGAGGACCCAGTTTGTGGGGGCAATAAGCTGGCTTTGTATAAAATATACAAAAGTATGAAGGCTATTGCTTAACGCATTGTAAGCCGCCCTGAGTTTTCAGAGAAGGGCGGCATATAAATCTAAAAAAAAATTTAAAAAAAAAATTGCCAAAGGGTGTTTTCAACATTCAAGAATGCCATATGTCAGGACACTCTCAATGGTGCTGTGATAGTAGGACAGAAGTAGATGCTGAGATGGATTTATGCTCAGGAAGATAAATCTCAGCATCTACTTCTGTCCTACTATCACAGCACCATTGAGAGTGTCCTGCCATACGGCATTCTTGCATGGTATGGGAGCAGCTCAGTAGCGGACAAAAAAGCTCTACAGAGAATCATTAAAACTGCCCAGAATATTATCGGACTCCAGCTACCAGCCCTGGATGACATCTTCGAATCTTGCTGTTTGAAGAAGTTGCATAACATTCTCAGAGACTCTTCCCATCCTGCTTACAATCTTTTTGGACTGTTGCCTTCCGGCAGAAGACACAGAACAATTAAAACTTGGACCGCACGTCTTCTGAATAGTTTTTATCCCAGAGCTATAATTGCACTCAACAATGAACTAAAGGGCCACCATCAGTGAACTGTTGGACAGTATTACTTGGTCTGTTGTGTGGAAGTTTGAGTTGTTTAGGGATGGGGAATTGTGGTGGGTGGGAGTGTGTTTGGGGATTATGTGTGTGGGATCTGGTCTTTCGGTGTCAAGTAAATTTTGTAGTATGTGTACACTGTGTATAGACATACAATGACAATAAAGTTTGTTTATTTAAAACTGTGACGATGTCATTGACCAGGAAGCATATCCATGTGAAAAATAAAGTCAATTTTGGAAGCTTCTATAATCAAAATACCGTACTGTAATTTGATTATTTCAAGTTGGAAGTTACGTAGAATAACTTATTTCAACTGAGCACTGCAACAGAGTAAATGAGAGTATTAAATGTTTTAGGGAACTAGGTATGTCTAGTCTAACGAAGAGAAGGCTTGAGGGAGGCATGATAGCTGTCTTCCAGTACTTGAGGGATATCACAGAAAAGAGAGGATTGAACCTACTCTTCAAAGCACCTGAAGCCAAGACAAAAAGTAATGTTCTCTTTAACCTGGTTAAAGAGAAATGCAACCTAAAATTAAGGAGAAATTTCCTGAGAGTGAGAACAATTAATCAGTGAAAAGGCTTACTTCCAGAAGTTATGGGTGCTTCAATTTATGGAGAGATGGGACAGCCATTTCTCTGTGTATAGAGTCCCTTGCTTGAGGAGACCTCCAATGTCACTTACAATCCTATTGTTCTATTTTTAAATTGTTTCTAATATAGCACATTTCCAACTTTGCACTTGTCTGTTATTGATTTATCCATTTGGGTCGCGTGCTACCCTGAAGGGCCTGTCGAATCATATACAGGGACAGTAGTTCCTCCAAGGGAAAAAAATATTACAATATAATATGAAGTTTATGCCCAATTTCAGTGAGATTCCGTTTCCCAACTGTGCAATAAAAAAAGCTTGAGAAAGCAATGGTGAAATGCTCTTTTTAATTGAATGCTGCAATAAATGGCAGATATTAATTCAAGGGTGAAACAACATGGATGCGTGCTTGCAACGAATATGTAGCCTGGGAAGGGAAATCATGAATATAAATACCATAAAAGAATATAAGAAGGTAATTTGATGTCCATTAAATATCTAAAGGCTGGGACATGTATAGTTATTGGTCATGAGTAGGCTATGGACCTTCCAATAGTAAATAGCGTCAAGGTAAAAAAATGATATATGCAGTGTTTATCTTCATTTTAGATGTCAAAAGGGTTTTGTGGCTCCCGGTGTTTTCTTTTCTGTGGGAAACGGATCCAAATGGCTCTTTGAGTGTTTAAGGTTGCCCTATATATATATAATCATAATTGGATAGAATTTTAACAGAAGACACATACGGGAGAAATCTGAGCAGTTTAAGCGGCCATGTTTCCGTGTTTAAGGAACGATTATAGATTGGTGGCTATATTGTCCCTTTGCTTCCAGGCTAATATGAAAATACATACATATTTTAACTTTTAAGGCCGTACAGATTCTGCAGTGAATGTGTTACAATTTCTGTGATATATGTGGTGGAATGCTAGGGACGATTGTGTCATCGTACTCATGCCAGTAATGAATCCCAAAATAAAACCATCGCCAGCCCTATAAAGCAAAAATCCAGCCCATGCTTGTTGAATGAAGAGAAAGATTCACTTTGATGGGGAGCGTGCTTCTGCTCCATAGGGAAGAAATCAAGCTAAATCATTGAGAGCTATGGTGGATGTAGTTTTGGTGCTTCTACCGGTATTATTAGTCATGGTAATCCTTAGTGATAAACTGGGTTGAAGCCACAGGTGTTCCAAGATGAAACCGATCCACAAAGTTGTTTAAGTTCCAGGAACCTGGAAAGGAAAGACAAAGATCTTAAAAAAAAACTTGCTCTTAGAAGTGATATGGCCCGTGATACAGTTACTCAATGGGAAATTATGTGAAAGCTTTCCCATGTGCTGTTCATTTGCTAGTTAAAAAAAAAATCCCACGTATGGAGCTTGGTTGAAAAGAAATGTACATTGGAAAGGAAGGCAAACCAACTGTATGGAGATATAACCGCGATGATATTTTGGCGTCTTCTAACCACAGCTTTTATCTCTTAACATCAGAATCTTGTGCTTCTATGCTGAACGATTTTGAAGTTTTCAAATCACTAGGTCTTTTTGAAAGGTCTGAATCCACAGGATGGGGGAAAAATAATATCTACATGAACACGATTTTCTGATGGCAAAGTCCCTTTGACTTCCCTGCTGAGGATAACCAGAAGAATTGTGCATGCTTAACAGGGCAAAATATTCCAGAATGCTCTCTGTTAGAACCAAGAAGTCTTCGTTGATTTGTGGCCATTAATTGTATTTTCACCTAGATAGGTGTGTAGTATATTTCAACATACGTATCCTTGGACTGTGCATGCCAGTTTTTCTGGTCTGACACTATAAAATGTTTCACATTTTGGCCTATGCCTTCATTACATCAGACCCAACAGAATTGTGAAGAGGAAAGCAAACTAATTCCCACTGGATTATTTAAATGTTGGCCTTTACCTTTCGTTGTCGCTTATGCTGTTTTTAGGATGTGTGATGATGTGGGGTTCTATCAGTGGTGAAATCCAAATTTTTTTACTACCGGTTCTGTGGGCGTGGATTGGTGGGCTTGGTGTGGCTTGGTGGGCATAGCAGGGGAAGGATACTGCAAAATCCCCATTCCCACCCCACTCTGGGGCCAGCCAGAGGTGGTATTTGCCAGCTCTCCGAACTGCTCAAAATTTCCACTACCGGTTCTCTGAACTGCTCAAAATTTCCACTACCAGTTCTCCGAACTGCTCAAAATTTCCACTACCGGTTCTCCGAACTGCTCAAAATTTCCACTATTGGTTCTCCGAACTGCTCAAAAGTTTGGCTAATGGTTCTCCGAACTGCTCAAAATTTCCGCTATCGGTTCGTTGAACTGTTCAAAATTTCCGCCACCGGTTCTCTGAACTGCTCAAAATTTCTACTACCGGTTCTCTGAACTGCTCAAAAATTCCCACTACCGGTTCTTCGAACTGCTCAAAATTTCCACTACCAGTTCGCCGAACTGCTCAAAAGTTTGTCTAATGGTTCTCCGAACTGCTCAAAGTTTCAGCTAACGGTTCTCCGAACTGCTCAAAATTTCCGCTACCAGTTCGCCGAACTGCTCAAAATTTCTGCTACCGGTTCGCCGAACTATTCAAAATTTCCGCTAACGGTTCTCCGAACTGCTCAAAATTTCTGTTACCAGTTTGCCGAACTGTTCAAAATTTCCACTACCGGTTCTCCGAACTGCTCAAAATTTCCGCTACCGGTTCTCCGAACTGCTCAAAATTTCAGCTACTGGTTCTCCGAACTACTCAAAATTTCTGCTACCAGTTCTCCGAACTGCTCAAAATTTCCACTACCGGTTCTCCGAACTGCTCAAAATTTCTACTACCTGGGATAGGCAAATCTGGATGTTTGATGGTGTTACAGATATTGTCACAGGATGGAAGCTGTTCCAAGTGAAGCTGCCTTCTGCAATTGACTGATGGTGAATTATCAATGCCTATTGTGTTCAAATGGTGCTCCAGTTGTTTTGGGATTGTACCCAAGGCGCCTATTACTATTAGTACCAGTCTTGCTTGCTTTTGCCATAGGCTTTCTATTTCTATTTGGAGGTCTTTGTATTTTATTATTTTCTCCAGTTCTTTCTTTTCTATTCTGCTGTCTCCAGGCACTGCCACATCCACATCCATATCCATATCCATTAGAATACTACTACTACTAGTACTAGTACTGCATGTTATTCTAATTTAATTATCTATAATCTAACTAGATAATGTTTTGCTTAAAGCATGAATAAAAACAGATTCAACTGGCCATTGTTTGAACCAAGGATAATAAACTCCTCGGAGATGCCTGCTTGCTAATACCAACGTGGCAAATGAGAACTTCTCAGCTCCCTGAAAATGAAAGTGGAATAAATCAGAGCCATCAAAATCCAAGGGTCCATCCAATATTACAAGAGATTTAATTTTATCCTATTTTAAATCCCATGACTTAAAATGTGACTTCTGAAGAAAAGTTTCTCGTAGATTTCCCTAGTCCATCTCAAGCAGCTCAGGAAATCCCTGTAGATTCATAGCTGCAGATACATAGCACTGTGTTGGTGGAAAGAATAAGAAACTTCTTTCTACAACCATCAATTTCATGTGATTAAATTCTCGATGCTCACTGTTACTTATTGTTCCAAAGCCTATTTGTTGACGATTAGCTTCTCCTTTTAATAGCTCTTTTCTATGTTGGAATTGTTGTGGTCCACCAGCAGCCTACAGAGCTGGTAGTAGAGTCAGACAGTGAGGAGGCTGGGAAGGAACATGGGCCAGTCCTGGAGTTTGGGGGAAGGCCCAGACCAGGGCTCTGCATCGGAGGCAGAGATGAGGCCAAGGCCATCTGGGAGTGATGCACAGACTCTGGAGCCCCCAGAGTTGGACAGCAGAGAGGCAGAGGAACAGAAGGAGCCTGTTCCTAGTGCATGCATGCACAGAGCTGCCAGATGGCAAGAGCAGCTAAAGCAAAAGGGACGACTTCGGAGTAAGGCCAGGCAATGATTGGCCCCTTCCATAAGGCTTAAAAGAGAAACAAAGGCACTTGGGCCTTTTGCAGGAAAGCAACATTGCTAATTCTGTTTCCAGTCGGCATCTCTTATTTGTTTCTGAACTCCATGGGGCTTTGCCAAGTAAGGCCTTTGGCAGGGTGTCAAAGAAGTTAAAGGTTGGTGATTATCCCGAAGGACTTCTTCCGAAGGACTTTTTTTTGCAACTAATTGGGACTCAGCTGGGAATGAACGTAATTCTCAGTTGTTACAATAAAATAGGGTTTTTTTTGGGACTAATTGTGTATTGTAATGACTCAGTAAGCCTAGGTCACAACAGGAATCTAAACTTACATCCTTACATACAGTACATTTCGTTAGAATTCTGAAACTCAGTTGAGCCCACACATCCATGTGTGTCTACCACAGCAATATTTTTCTGCTAGATTTCAAACTGCTGGGTTTTTTTTTTACTGGCTATGAGAAAAAAAGGGCAAACGTAATTTTTTTAAAAGTAAGACTTGCTGCAAACTTTGAATGCTGTGTAGAGGAAAAGTGAATTTACAGCCCTAAGAAACAAGAATTGAATGAGTCTCATGCCTTGTAACCTGTACAGGAAATCTTTGCTGCTACACGCTGTGAAGAATTTATACCTTGGTGGCAAGCATGAATATATATGCGTGTGTCCACATGTGTTTCTAAGTCAAAAGTAAATGGAACAGAAGCACCAAAAAGTAGCATCTTCCTTCCAGTCCAGGTCTGATACTGCAGACCCAAGAGCTACTCTTCCAACTTCTACAGAGAAGTATAATTTGAGTTTGACACGCTAGCCATGCATAACAAGACACAGATATATTATAGGTTTTTTTTTTCCTGAGGTTATGTTTTCATTCTGACTATATATACTGCTGTTCTTTGGCTATTTATGAAAATGGAAGCAAAGCCAGAAGCATCACACTGAAGTCCATTTAGGATAACAGTTTTCCCAAATCTGCTGTCTTCTCATTCTTCTTGGGAATTCTGGAAGTTCCAATCTGACCAGTAAGACTGTAATACGGAATTCTACTTCACATAATTTCTGGATAAAAACAATGCCCTCTTTTTGCAATTGTTTTCCAGCATGCCCTGCTTACAGCTTCTTAACTCCCTTAACAGGGAGATAATGTACGGTCCATTCGAACCTGTGACCATTTACAGATTTATCTTTCACTAATCTGTCTAATCCAGGATTGGGATAAAAGGTCTTACTACTTGAACCAAGTGCCAAAGTGATAACAGCTCCTGTTTCTCATACAGAAGTCACGTGACCTGAAGTTGAATGTGAATGCAAATGTTTGCGTCCTTAAAGAGGTTCCCCTCACTCGTATGTGCTAGTCGTTCCCGACTCTAGGGGGCGGTGCTCATCTCCATTTCAAAGCCGAAGAGCGAGCGCTGTCCGAAGACGTCTCCGTGGTCGTGGCCGGCATGACTCAACGCCAAAGGACTACAGAACGCTGTGACCTTCCCACCAAAGGTGGTCCCTATTTTTCTACTTGCATTTTGTACTTGCTTTCGAACTACTACGTTAGCAGAAGCTGTGACAAGTAATGGGAGCTCACCCCATTATGTGGCACTGGGGATTCGAACCGCTGAACTGTCGATCGACAAGCTCAGCATCTTAGCCACTGAACCACCTAAGAATATGCGTAAGAATATGTGTCCTTAAGAAGCATAATTTGAAGTATGCCAACAATATTTTATGTTCATGATTTCTACTGGGGATATAATATAATTCTGATATTTACTGGTTGCAAGGGACTTCTCTGATGAAAGTGCTCTATCCATTGTGGAGCAAAACAGAAATAGAATAACAGAGTTGGAAGGGACCTTGGAGGTCTTCTAGTCCAACCCCCTGCCTAGGCAGGAAACGCGACATCACTTCAGACAAAGGGTTATCCAACATCTTCTTAAAAACTTCCAGTATTGGAGCATTCACAACTTCCGGAGGCAAGTTGTTCCACTGATTAATTGTTCTCACTGTCAGGAAATTTCTCCTTAGTTTTAAGTTGCTTCTCTCCTTGATGAGTTTCCACCTGTTGCTTCTTGCCCTGCCCTCAGGGGTTTTGGAGAATAGCTTGACTCCCCTCTTCTTTGTAGATTCCTTGCTGATCAGGAACAGTGTTTGACCCAAGAAGCTATAGCTGTGAGCAGTTTAGATACATCTCTGTACTAATAGATGGAGAAATGTTGTGTCAAGACAATGAATGAGGCTCGGGAAACAAGCCACTGTTATGTGTTTGAAGTGATGCTCTTAGTGGAGGGGGTCCTTGATTTGCCCTATTTTTCCAACTTTTAGTAGTGCACTTTATTTATTTATTTCAATTTATTATGACCGCCCACTCCAATAGACCCTGGGTGGTTCATTATAGTATGGTATTGAAATCTACAATTAAAATAGTTAAAAACAAATGCGACAGCCCACATTAAAAACAGTCACAGGGGGCTCCACAGATATACTCATCCCTAGGCCTGCTGGCCTGATTAAGGAAATGTTGAATTGCCAGCACATCAGTAGTGAGATTCTGAAAAGCAATAGAGATTTTGCCATTATGGTGAAGAGATTAACGTTGAAATATTAGTTATGTCTTTCTTTTAGTTTTTGGAGTGGGGAGGGGAGGGGAAGGAGGCATGTTTTGATATGGATCCAAGTGGGCAACCTTAGCAAACTCAGGTTGGCCGACGAGTCTCTGTCCTCAAGGAATAGCCAAAAATTGGCATTGATTGGCTGTCAGTTAACTGTGAGCTCTAGACTTGAAAACTGAAATGTTTCCGTCCTCTATTTAGCGTCCTAAAGAGAACTGAAAACAGCCAAACCGTCCTTGCTCAATCTCAGAAGAGTTTCACAGGATTTCTTTTGCTACAGTAGTAATAAATAAGGAGCAAATGGATTTCAGCACTAAGGTTTAAACATCCATTGGCTAACAACACACAGGATTCTTCGAGGGCTCCTGGGGGTTCAGCAGGGTTTGGGCGACCCTCTAACCAAGGATCGCCAGGGTTCGGCGAACCCCCAAATGCCACCCCTGGCTGGCCACGCCCACCCCGCCCCACCTTCCATGCCCCTCCCAGGAATCTCCATGTGGCCCGTTCATCATTCCAGGTAAGTGCAGGGGCCATGCGGAGGATCTGGGAGGGCAAAAAATGGGCCTCCGGAGAGCCTCTGTAGCCTGGGGAAAGCAGTTTTTGCCCTCCCAGAGGCTCAAGGAAAGCCTCCGGAGCCTGGGGAGGGTGATAAATGCCCCTGCCCCGTGATGCAGATGGCCGACTAGGCCACGCCCACCATGGCCACACCCACCCAGCAATGGGGCAGTTTCTAAAGGATCTGAAGCCCATCCCTGGTGTACTGCGTATTCTGTAACCTCTAGAAATTTGTGGCGTGATTCCTCCACCCTTTGGCTGTTTCCTTTTCTCTGCTAAAGAGATAGATGGAGTCTGCTAGGAGCTTTTCCCAGGCTTCCTAAGCCAGTCTGCTTTTCTCAGACCTGGGGGACAATGGGACAGAAACTGCCATCAAAGCAAGGTTACGTCTTCTGGGAACGCAAGGGATTTGATGCAACCATGACACAGGATTAAGAATGGAAATGGAGGATCAGTTTGGTAGGAACTGTTGGATTGCTAGGGCCACACCTGGACTCACCTATGTTGCCTGTGTAATGCTGCAATTGTCATTTAGCTGGGAAGGCTACTTGCTTTTATCTAAATTCAAATCTGAGTGTTTAATATACATCAGACAGTGACCCTGCAGCTCTTGCAAAAGGATTAATTGCAAACTGCAGTTGCTTCACAGACTGCCTCCAAGGCAATAGATCCATTAGAGAACAAGGGGTGATGTAGTTGACTTAAAGGAAGAACCAGCTGACGAGCAAGCTGCTACACGCTTGCAGGCTTGGGAGTCAATAGCCTTCAAGAGCGGAGAAGCTGAAGAAGTTTAAACAGCGAAGAAACTGATGTTTCACTACTGTGCAGACAAATCTGAAGTCAGCCTGGCCGAAGCCATCTTGGAGGCTTCCGGTTGCCACATAACAGTGGGAAGGGGGCAAATGGTGAGATGGAGTTTTGTAGCCAAAACAATAAAGTTTTCTTGTGAGAACCAAGGACATTCTCTCTGGCTGGCCAGAGGAGGAACAACCGGCCAGCAACTGGATTGGATAGCATGACCAGTGACTTGGGGGAAAGCCGCGGGAAACCTCAGAGTCGGCTTTCACCAGTTTGTGCCAATATGATGTATCCATGAAACTGTTCTTTGAGGAACTCGAGTGCCTCGGAGTTAGTTTTCTATGGGTGCATTACTTGGAATGCTGACGCCTTCATGCTTACAGGCTTGGGAGTCAATAATCTTCAAGAGCGAAGAAGCTGAGGCTTAATAGCAAAGAGGCTGAACAGCAAAGTAGCTGAAGTTTTACTACTGTACAGTAGAGTGAAGCCCCTGATTTAGAACAGGCTGTGCTGCCTGACCTCAGTACACGTACAGTGACATCGGAATAAACCATAGGGAAGAGCAATCATGGAACGTGAAGAGGCTGTTTTGATTGGGCGAGTACAAGTTGTGCAACCCTGGGCAATTCATGTTTTTCCAGGGGACGCGCCATTTCTTTTGGAGGACGCAAATCCGACTTAGAACAATAATTTATTTTGTAACTGGTTTGCAAAGTTCTAGGAACAGCCCATGCAGAAAGTCTGTTTGCACAAGGTGCTTAATCAGGTTAGTTAAACAGCTTGTAATGCGTTTGTACAATATGCTACCACGGTTCGTTTGAACCTTGCTTAGGAGTTCGTTTGTCCTGCACCAACTCAATCCACTTGATAACTTTAGGATTAACGATAGTTTGTAAATCCAAAGCATGGTTTAATTCAATAACCAAGTTAAAGGACACGGGCAAAGCCAGACATTAAGAGAGAGGCAATGTGTAGCAAATTCAACTTTTATCAACACCACTCAATGAGATTAAGCCAAGAGATGGTTTGTCTGGATATTTAGAAATAGACTAAGAAATTTGTGTATTTTAAATGTTTGTTTTTAAAGTCTTAATAAAGGTTTGTTTTCGCTCGATTTTTCTTTCTTATTTTTGACTTAATTATTTTAATTTTCTTGGGGACTGCTAGACACACCAGTCTAATCACCCTGGACTGAGTGAAAAGACTGGACATGCGCAGTAGAAGGGGGCGTGGACATACTGCAGAGGAATTTGAAGGACACCCAGTCAAACCAATGGAATGAGGAAGATCCCAATTAGTGGAATGTAGGAGCAACGAGGGGAAAAAATAGAATAACAGAGTTGGAAGGGACCTTGGAGGTCTTCTAGTCCAACCCCCTGCCTAGACAGGAAACCCTACGCCACATTTCCTTGGAAATCTTCATCACAAATGAACCTCATGCACAGTCCCATACTAAAGAGCGATGAAGTTGCTTTTAGGCATTTGAAACCTAGCTGCCGTTCAGTTTAATATGCTCACTATCGGTGAGGCCTTTTAGATGTTTGCACAGAGATGGGGCTCATTTCCTGCAAAATTGTATCTTATGTCTTAGCCTTGCTGTGTCTTCTGGTGTGGTAACCAAATTGGGTGAATCCTTTTTTTTTTTTTAGTTGTTCTTAAAACTCTAGGAAGATCAATGGGCAAAATGCATCCCTTGAATCTTGTGAGGGTTTGAGATATCTCTGTACAGGTTTAAGGCACCTAATTCTTCTCTGTAAACCCACGATTTCTCCCCTCTCCCTTTAAATTGTTCTGATCCAGTCCACTTTTGCAATTGTTTGTCTTTAATAGGCTGCTCGTAACCTACTGAAGGATATTGTTGATAAGGAAGCAATATTTCTGTCCTCAAGATTAGCGGTGTATTATTTGAAAAGGGGACAGCAGAAGAAGAAGAGAAGAAGAAGTTGAATAAGGACAAAGAGGAAGACACTTTTGAGTTGAAAATGATGACTTGTGGAAACAGATGTTCCCCAACTGGCAACTTCAGATGTCATTTCATTACTTTAATGAAGGAAAACCAAAATTAGAGTCAACTATGAAACCCACTCTGTTGTATGAAATATCCAATAAACTCTTACCATTTCCCCCCTACTCCCACTGTAAATTAAGAGATTGAAAATGATTTATTGCAGACTTTATGGCTTAAAAACAAACTGGGCAGCACACTCACTAATCTTGTGTGTCGATGACTCACCAGCACTAACTACCAACAAGGGGAAGGGAAAAAGCAGGGTGGAAGAAAGTCAACCACAATGGGTGAGACATGCTGAAATCCATACTGCATTGGAACAATGAGGGACTTCACACTTGACTTACTCCATGTCTGCAGCTCATTTCCTGCAGAATTATATCATAGTATCTTGCTCTAATTGAAAGTTTTGCTTATTCTTAGAAGCTAACAATATATAACTAACCTCTGCTTTTGCCATTGCTGCCCTTTTCCTGACCAGATTGAACATACTGGGGGCTATACTACTTTGCCCAAACGATACGTAAGTGTCCCTCACTATCTGATCTATCTATCTGATCTATCTAATCTATCTGATCTATCTATCTATCTATCTATCTATCTATCTATCTATCTATCTATCTATCTATCTATCCATCCATCCATCCATCCATCCATCCATCCATCCATCCATCCATCCATCCATCCATCCACCGTGTTTCCCCGAAAATAAGACCCTGTCTTATTTTTTTTAACCCTGAAATAAGCGCTTGGCCTTATTGCCATGTGCTCAAAAGCCTAATTGGGAGATGTCTTCTTTTGGGGAAAACAGAGTATCCATCCATCCATCCATCCATCCATCCATCCATCCATCCATCCACCCACCCACCCACCCACCCACCCACCCACCCACCCACCTATCTATCTATCTATCTATCTATCTATCTATCTATCTATCTATCTATCTATCTATCTATCATCTATCCATCCATCCATCCATCCATCCATCCATCCATCCATCCATCTAATCTACCATGTTTTCCCAAAAATAAGACCCTGTCTTATATATTTTTTAACCCTGAAGTAAGCTCTTGGCCCTATTGCCATGTGCTCAAAAGCCCAGTTGGGCTTATTATCAGGAGATGTCTTATTTTGGGGGAAACAGGGTATCTATCCACCCACCCGCCCATCCATCCATCCATCCATCCAATTTCTATGGGTGATATGTGTGTTTCTCAATGTGTGTTTGAGAATTCTTTGCAATACCTTAGCTGTTCATAACACTGCTCTCTTTTGAACTCTGAAGTCATTACTGGGGTATGTTGGAGCCACTCTCCCACATACCCCAGGAATGGGGTCCCATCCCCAAATGGTTCTACTGGGACTTCATTGGCCTTCACTTTCCTCATCCTCTTTATTTCCGTCTTCAGGCCCTGGCATTTCTCCATATTTCTTCTTCCTGATGTTGCTCTCACTTGGCACTTACCACTAGTGACTTCTGGTCCTTGTCTACTACTACGATGTCTGTTAGTACCTGGGTGTCTGTCTGGATCTGGAAACACCGCAGCTCTCTTATCTTCTATAATCTTCTGGGGGAACTCCAATCTGGACTTAACATTTTAAAATTTTAAGTTCCGGAGCTTGCAGGATGTCTGCTTCTTTCTTTACACACACACACACACACACACACACACACACACACACACACACACACAGCTTAAACAAATAAAGGAAACACAAGCAGAAGACATCCGAGATCTGAATGAATGAAATAGCTTTATTAAATACTTTGTTCTTTACATACAGTAGTTTATACACTGCTCAAACAACTAAAGGGAACACAAAACTACTGTACATAACGAAGTATTTAATAAGGCTATTTCATTCATTCAGATCTCGGATGTCTTCTGCTTGTGTTCCCTTTATTTGTTTGAGCAGTGTATATATATATACACACACACTATCTCTTCCAGGAGTGAAATACTACCAGTTCGGGCCAGTTCACCCGAACTGATAGTAAACAATGCTACCAGTTTGTCGAACTGGTAGTAAAAAATGTAAAAAAAGAGGTTTCCGACAATCAGCTGAGTGATGCACGATCGCCGGAATTTTTAAAAAAAACTTTTTAAAGCATTTTTTTTACTACCGATTCTCCTGAACCAGTTGTTAAAAATGCTTTAAAAAGTAAAAAAAAGGCTCCGACGATCACAGCTGTGTCGCGCAATCGTCAGAACTTTTTTTTACTTTATATATATATAAAAATTAGAGTCTTCTTTTTGTCCTGATATCAGCACAGTTTGTATCTTATAATTTATCTGCCTTGTTAACCGGGGCTTTTCTCGGTGAAAGGGGTCCTAAGAGTTTTCCGCCAAGATTAATGATGTCCCAGTGGCAGTAGGCGGGAATCCTTTTCACTGCTCACAATAGCCACAGAGTCTTAGGGACTTTTGATTATGTTGCTAAACATACTCCTGCAGTCCCATTCATGTAACTCAAAAGACGAGACCGGCCAACTGGTAACCCCTACTGAGAAGCCAGCTGGTAAGTTTAGGCAAAAGCTAATTTTGAAAGGATGCTCGGACAATCATTGCATTTTTTTTCTTAATGTCTAGGAACCTTTAAATTCTCCACACTTTATCAGGCTGGCAGGAATATCAGGTTATATAGGAAAACTACTGCAGGTGTCTTAAAAGAGAAAAGGAGAGAAGGAGAGAAGAGGGAAGAGAGGAAGGGAGCGGAGGACAGGAGAGGGGAGGGAAGGGGTGGAGAGAATGTAGAATAGAATAGAATAGAATAGAATAGAATAGAATAGAATAGAATAGAATAGAATAGAATAGAATAGAATAGAATAGAATAGAATAGAATAGAATAGGGGAGGGGAGGGGAGGGGAGAAAAGGAGAGAAGAGAAGGAGAGAAGGGGGAAGAGAGGAGAGGAGAGGGAGAGAAGGGGAAAGAGAGGAGGGGAGGAGATGAGAGGAGAGGGCAAGGGTGGAGAGAATGTAGAATAGAATAGAATAGAATAGAATAGAATAGAATAGAATAGAATAGAATAGAATAGAATAGAATAGAATAGAATAGAATAGAATAGAATAACAGAGTTGGAAGGGAACTTGGAGGTCTTCTAGTCCAACCCCCTGCCTAGGCAGGAAACCCTACACCACTTCAGACAAATGGTTATCCAACATCTTCGTAAAAACTTCCAGTGTTGGAGCATTCACAACTTCTGGAAGCAAGTTGCTCCACTGATTAATTGTTCTAACTGTCAGGAAATTTCTCCTTAGTTCTAAGTTGCTTCTCTCCTTGATGAGTTTCCACCCGTTGCTTCTTGTCCTGCCCTCAGGAACTTTGGAGAATAGCTTGACTCCCTCTTCTTTGGGGTAGCCCCTCAAATATTGGAACACTGCTATCATGTCTCCCCTAGTCCTTCTTTTCATTAAACTAAAATAAGCTTTACAGTTACAGTTTGTGGTGAACTGCAATTTAATTAAACTTTACTAGCCAATCCTAAGAACTGCTCAAAACACTGTGCTTCTATAGAAAGAAAGTCTGCTTGATGGTACATTTATACAGCATTTCACATTTAGGATAATAATAAGATGCTAATAATAAGAAAGTGACTATGCCTGACCCTTTCGATTATAACATTTTAGATTCCTTCCCTCCCCAAAGATTCTCCTGGGGAATCTTAAATGCTGGAATCTTAAACACCCAAGAACTTTGTATATTTTAGTGTTAATTAGGGAGTTTCTAATATGATGCTAATGAATTTTAGTACCCACCAGGTTTTCCCCCCCTTTCAGTGCATGGCTTTATGTGCATATATACTTCTTGAACTGGGAATGTAGCTTAATACAAAGTAAGATTCCAGCTTCAAACACCAGCCATTAAGCAGCTGTAGTTTACCATGTCATTTGAAGTGCACCCAACCATCTGCAGAAAATTAAAAAGTAATCTGTGAGTAGTATCTTGCCTACAACTTGAGGACTAATGGGAGTGGTGAGGAGCTTGGCCTGTCTGCAATTATCTGTTACTTCTCTTTATTCATTATATATTTATTTTGTGCAGCTGTATATGTGTGTTTGTGTAAGCTGTTGGCTTTGATATTTTGTCAATGCATATTTGTACGAGAATCAAAAATTTGCTTTGGTAAAATGCGTTTGTTATTGGTATATCCGTCGGGCCAATACGTGATTTGATTATTTCATCCCATTCTTGTAGTCAAATTCTTGGCCAAATTACTTGTCCCTACACCTCATCAATTAATCTGTGACGTGGCTGTTGGAAGAGAGAACGGCAAATTTTAAATAGGGGTTTGGAAATCAAACTTCGATGCTGCAATATAATTAGATTCCCGGATAAGCTATTTTTCTTTGCTTCAGCCAATTTCCTACTGGAGAAGAAGAGGAATGTGGTCATAATACTTTAACAGTGATGTGGGGAGAATACCCATGTTTTTTTCCTCAAAATTCTAAATACGCCTATCAACCCCAAAATGATTGTAATAGTCTATCGGATTCTCATACTGATAAGTGTTTTTATCAAATGTTATCACTGACAAATAGGTCTATGCATATGTCATATGTGAGTATATCCTAATTTTTGAAGTAGTGTTTTTAATTTGCAGGGCATTTCCTAATATTTTCTGAGTTTGATTTTTGAAGCAATTCTACGATAAGAGTTCCTATTCTGGAAGCTGTTATTGAAATACATTTAACACATTTATACATCACCTAGTACATTAAAAGCTAAGCTATAAAGCAGTGGTGAAATCCAATTTCTTTTTACTACCGGTTCTGTAGGCGTAGCTTGGTGGGTGTGTCAGGAGAAGGATGCTGTAAAATCTCCATTCTCTCCCCACTCTGGGGGAAAGATACCGCAAAATCCCCATTCCCTCCCCACTCTGGGGGAAGGATACTGCAAAATCCCCATTCCCTCCCCACTCCAGGGGGAAGGATACTGCAAAATCTCCATTCCCACCCCACCCTGGGACCAGCCGGAGGTGGTATTTGCTGGTTCTCCAAAACGATTCAAAATTTCCGCTACTGGTTCTCGAAACTGCTCGAAATTTCTGCTACCCGTTTTCCAGAATCTGTCAGAACCTGCTGGATTTCACCCCTGCTATGAAGCTAGGTCAAATAGTGTCCGCTGACGCACATCCCTTCGAATGGAAATGACCATCGAACTGTGGATATGAATTATATTCCTTGTCAACATGTACATGGCATCGTAGCTTCAGGAATCTATTCGTATCCCTCTTTGCTCGTAAGAACCAGTTAAAATTATACAATAACAATTATGTTGTTATTGTCAGGCTTCGGGATGACACCAACAGGTGTGTTAATGTGGTTGTGGATCAGTTGCTACACAGATACTAAAGGCGTGTGTTTTTACTCTCATCTATAGTATTGGGAATCTATTTAAACATTAAAATGGATTTTTCTGGTATGTGCGCTAAGAGAATTTCCAGAAAACTCTTGAAGGAGAAATCTACCTCTGATCTGCAGCCCCTTTGGTTGCTAATAAGGGATCTTGGCAATATTTGGATTGTTGTTTATTTTTTTTAATGAAAGAGGCATGGAAGATGATTTTTGAGTAACATAATCAATGTTTTTAGAATTCTTTTATGAAATAATGTTCAGTTTATAAAATAATTTCTAAGCACTTTTCTTTTTTTTTCAAAAGAAAAAGGAAGAAATTCTTTTTCAAAAGAAAAAGAAATTCCTACACTATCAATTGTAGGTCCCAAAGGTGCTTTTTCTGGAGACAACTTGACATCCTTGTTTTTTCTTTTGAAGATGTTTTGCTTCTCATCCAAGAAGCTTCTTCAACTCTGACAGGACAATGGGGAATGGAAGGAGTTCTATTCTTCCACACTCAGGTGACCCTGAGGACACAGATAAAACTTCAAATGTTTCAACGACTCCGCTAAAAGGATGCAGATTACCAACTATCTGCAGGGAATATACCGTAAATCCTTCCATTCCCCACTATTCTCTGTAGGAAGCTAGCACCCACCCCTTTCTTAGAAGAATGAAATATTTTAGGAAATATTAAGAAGGCAGAATATTATGTTTCCCTGGATGAGAAATGGAGAAGCATGTTTTAAAGAGGAAGCAGCTCCCATCTTCCTGCCCCTACCCTTTGTCAATGGGCCAGAGGCAGAAACTCAATTTTTGTCGATGGACCATCATCTGCAACACAATAGGACCCACCTAGCAACAGAAACTCACCACATGGCACCTGGGAAGATTACATCAGCCAGCAAGGCTAGCTAAGGCCCCCACCCCCTGGGAGTCTGACAACCAATCAGGATACTCTTTCGGGGCCCCAGGAAGTTCAAAGCTCAGAGAGGGCATAAAACCCAGGGATTTGCTGCATCTCGGGCCTCTTTTCTGTTCAGGAACTCAAACCATGTGATCCTGTCCACCATTAAACCATCTTTCCAAGCAGTCTCCATGTTTCCAGTGTCTTTTTCCCCACTTGGAGCTGAACCCAGAAGGATAATCCTTCTAACACCTCTCAGAGCTGAAGAAGTTTCTTGGATGAGAAGCGAAACTCCTTCAAAAGAAAAACCAAGAAAAGTCCAGTTGTCTCCTGAAAAAGCACCTATGGGACTAGGAACGATTCAATACAATTGACATGATGACTTCCTTTGAAGGACTGGAATTGAGGAGGCTCATTAAAGATATAACTAATGTCTTTTTCGGCTGTATCTGATCATCTCCTAAAAGTGCTACCAAGTCACTCTTGGCATGAGATTTTCTTTTTGGGGGGACACCTTTGGGATCTGTTGATCCTTTCATGTTGTTGTATAAATCTACTTTTTCCTTTGTTGATCACTTTAGCATATTGACATAAAACAAAATAACATAACATAATAAATACGGACGCCTCCCAATGCAGGCAACAGTTAGTGTGTGGGGGAAAGAGAATAGTAGGTATATAATAGAACAACTTATTCCAGGTTGATAGAAAGCATTCTGGGCATAAGAAAAAAAAAAAGAAAGTTGTGATAAGTAGTTACTTCTCTAGAACTTGTTTATCACATATTCCTTAATTATTTTTAAGACGAGGAAGAAATCTTTCCATCTAATTCTACACAGAATTAGGATACTACACTCCACTAAATAAACTCGCTATAATACAGTATATATGACGTTTGTCACTGAGGGCTAAATAACTGGATTTTTAAAACCCTTTCTCTTCTCAGCTGATGTCACATTGGCTAATATTCATTTATTTGATTTACTCTCAGCTGCTGAGGGTGCCAACTCCCATTATTCAAAAGTAGGTGTACGAATGCACACAGATGCTCCTGTTCCAGAAAATAAAACTCACATGATTTCTTATTAAAGAGGTTTATGAGAGATAATTGCTGTAATACTTCAACTTTTCTTTTCTTTTCTTTTTTTTTGGCCTTTAAATTTCCGTAACTGTCACTTTCCTCTTTCCATTTGCAACTGATTTAACCAAGTATTTAAAATTAAACTCTTAACACAAGTCCAGAGTTTAGTGCCCTCTTCTGGTCACTTGAATTTAAGGAAGATACTCTGAGGCTACCATTGAGAGAGCTCTTGTTTATTTTGTGTAAAATGGGATTCCCAGGCTCTAGTGAATACTAAAAACATAAAAAGAACTTAGCTTTAATTTTATATTCACTAGAAGGAATGGAGTGAAAAGCATAGAAATGCAAACATTTATGAATTTTAGATAAAGGCAAAGATTCCCCTCGCACATAGGTGCTAGTCGTTCCCGACTCTAGGGGGCGGTGCTCATCTCCGTTTCTAAGCCGAAGAGCCAGCGCTGTCTGAAGATGTCTCTGTGGTCAAGTGGCCGGCATGACTAAATGCCAAAGGCGCATGGAACGCTGTTCCCTTCCCACCAAAGGTGGTCCCTATTTTTCTAATTGCATTTTTAACGTGCTTTCAAACTGCTAGGTTGGCGGAAGCTGGGACAAGGAACGGGAGCTCACTCCATTACGCGGCACTGGGGATTCGAACCGCTGAACTGCTGACCTTTCGATCGACAAGCTCAGCGTCTTAGCCGCTGAGCCACCACGTCCCTTATATATTTATTGAATTTTAGAAGAAGCTAAATAGTATTATTATATATATATACACATACCCTATTTTCCCCCAAATAAGAAATCTCCTGATAATAAGCCCAATCGGGCTTTTGCACGCATGGCAATAAGGCCAAGCATTTATTTTAGGGTTCAAAAAAATATAAGACATTATATCGCGATGGGTTGGACACGACTTCGCAACTAACAACAATATAATACCCATGCAAATGCTGCACTTTTGCAATTCGTGTAAGAAAACAGACCAGCAAGTGGAAAGACTTAGGAGCCTGGATAGCTCAGCAGACTAAAAGCATTGTGATTAACACCCAGCTATCTGCAATTACTGTAAGTTCGAATCTCCCCAGGCTCAAGGTTGACTCAGCCTTCCATCCTTTCTAAGGTAGGTAAATTGAGGACCCAGTTTGTGGGGGCAATAAGCTGACTTTGTATAAATATAAATATACAAAAGTATGAAGGCTATTGCTTAACGCATTGTAAGCCGCCCTGAGTCTCCGGAGAAGGGCGGCATATAAATCAAATTTTAAAAAAAGAAAAAAAAAGAAAAGAAAATATAAAAACAATCACAGTCAGAGATACTACGAAGAGATATTTAAGATACTCCATTGGACTAACCTAAAGTACAGCATTTCTTCTAAATGGGATCATTAGAATTGTGTTGGTACATTAGATTTGTTATTTTTTTTTTAGTTCAGTCACTTCTGATCCTTTGTGACTTGATGGACATCATTTTGTCAGCACTGAGTAGCTGCTTCTTGATTTCTTGCCATGCTTCTGTGAAAGTGTTTAACCATCTTGTTTTCTGTCAGTTTCTCCTCAAATGCCCACATTGCTTGTTGATATAATCTTAGGGTTTTGTGTTTTGTGTTTTTTTTTACAAAAATTGAATAGCAGAATAATTCTTACAATCTCTTCTTTCATCTCCAACAAGAGAATACTGCCCCATTTCCTGCCACTGAAGTAGTATTATTAGCACAACCGAGGCGGCTGGCATTTCTACCAGCAATTTTAATTCCACATTCGGGTTTTTCCCAGTCCCACATTTGCCATACTCTGTATGTAAGCTGAATAAATAAGAGGACAGTATATAACTTTGGGGTACGGGTATGCCTCAAACTTACAACCACAGTTGTTAAGCAAATCATTGCAATTGTTAAATGAAACATACGGTTGTTAAGCAAATCCAGTTTTTGCCATTGACTCTGCTTGCCCTGTACAACTATACGTAAGCTACGTTCCACTTACTAGCTTCTGCTTTTAAGCAAAAAGATTTATTCTGTAGTCTATAGGTTGCCCTACAAGGGATTAAGGTAATACGAATGGCTCAAAAATCCTGATAAACCTTCAAGTTATTGAAGCACATGGTTCTCTTTAATACCACTAACAGTTCTTCCATGACTGGGATGAAATAATTTGCGTCTTCTTCTTCTGGCTTGATCTCATAAATTGTTATCTTCATGCAGGGCTTGTCTGTCTGTCTGTCTGTCTGTCTGTCTGTCTGTCAGATTACATACAACTTGCTATGCAATGTTGAATACACAACACAGATGAATACAGAATAGCAGAATTGGAAGGAGGAGTGGAAGAAGAAAGTTTGCTAGAGAGATCTACAGGTGATTGACGGGCCATCCGAGAATGGCAGGTGAATGAAGCTGTGAGATGGTCAAGTTCATGAGAACATCTCTTGGGGGTTCACTTGATTAGATAGCCCTCCCATCTAGTAAATTTGACTGTCCTGAATGTGACAAATGAAGTATGTGCTTTGGGTTCCTTCTATTAAGCAATTTCTGGGACCCAGGAATCATATTTTTTTTTTCTGTCACAGCACCTACCTTGTGGGACAATATCTCCACAGAGACCTGGATGGTCCCAACCCTCTTGGCTTTCATCAGGGGCTAAAGACCTGGTCCTTTCCTCAAACACATGGTCCAGATATTATGTGAGTCTTGTTGCTTGGTTTCTCTGACTAATTGTGAAATGGGATTCCTTTTTAGACTACAAATACGTTACCTTGATTTTTTTGGTTCCTTTTTATTATTATTAATTGAGCTTTTTTTTTGTTTCCTCAGTTGTACTTTTTGTTCACTGTTCAGAGACACAATAGATAGATAGATAGTGTTGTGGCCCGCCAGCGGCCAGCAGAGCTGGCAACAGATTTGGACAGTGAGGAGGTTGGGGAGGAACGTGGGCCAGTCCTGGAGTCTGGGGAAGGCTCGGACGAGGGCTCTAAGTCGGAGGCAGAGAAGTGGCCAAGGCCATCTGGTAGTTCTTTGCTGCCTCCAGAGGCTGACATCAGCGAGGCAGAAGAACAGCATCAGCCTGTTCCCAGTGTGTGCATGCACAGAGCTGCCAGGAGACAGGAACAATTAAGGAAACAGGGTCGACTTGGGAGTAAGGCTTGGAGATGATTGGCCCCTCCCATAAGGCATAAAAGAGAAGTGAACGTGACGTGACCTTTTGCAGGAAGCAGTTAGTTCGTCTGGCTGATTCAAGATTTGAAACTTCTGTTTGTGACTCTGTGCCAAGTTTGGCCTTGCCCTGCGTCTGGAAATTAGCTCTTTGGCAGCGTTCCACGTGAGATAAGGTGGGTGTTGGTAACCTTCCTCTGAAAGACTGTTTATCAAGCCATGCGGATCCGTATGAATTAAAGAGGTTTGCCGGGATTACATTTGTGCTGTTTAATTTCTAAGGAAGCCTAGGTCAGAACAGATAGACAAGACAGACAAACAGACAGACAGACACACTTTTTGATTTTTCTATTAATGTTGGAAAAGCCAGCCTAGGACTTTTACCTCCTGCCCCTGCTGGTGTACAAATAATAGGAGATATTGAAGGGTGAAATGCTTCTTTACAGATTGAATGGTGTGAATCAACATTCATTTGAAATCCAAGGGACCTGCCATATGGTGGATGATCAGGTCAACTACGAAACAACAAACTCTCATGATACTGCTTTGAGAATTTGGCACAAAACTCTCAGTAGAGCTGTATGATTCAGCAGCAAAACAGCTTAAAATAATCTTCCATCGAGTGTTTTAGCAGCAGGGCCTCTTCGGTGAAGGTCAGAATCCTAACCCTGCTTTAGAAATCTACAATACAGGTAGATTGTGTTTTTCCAGAGATCCAGAAGAGAACGCCAACGATAACAGCTCATAGTTTGCAAATGATATACGAGAAAAGCAACATCTTTTGATAATGCCGCCTAAAATACAAAACGTGAATACTGCGTTACTCCTTGGGTTGCTTCTTTCCAAAAGTTGGATCTTGACATTTCTGCTTTTTGAGATTTGCATCTGAACTTATTTGCATCTGAATTTATAGCAGCACATAAAAAGGTGATAGGAACAATTATAGCATACTAACAGATAATCCAGCGTTGCCCAGGATATTTATTTATCCCAATCCTGTATTAGACAGGATTTTTTAAAAAAGAACCAATCCCCCTTACCAGAGGGAGCCCCCCTGTGGAGTACTGTGAAGCCGTTACCATGGCAACTCCACTGTGCTGTACAGTAGAAGCCATTTTAAGGCACAATAGGTTGTATCTTAACAGAACTTGAATCCAAAATGCACACTATCACTGTAAAAAGTAGTGTGATTTGACACTATAGATATAATTCATTCCTTTTCATTTCAGAGGCCCAGGTGTTCCAGAATTATGCTGGAACATACACGCACAGACACACATACACACATACACACACCGAGGGGTGTTAAGGGTGTCTTACCCCCACAGTATTTCTTTCTAGAGAGTAAGTCATCTATATATCAAGAAATGGTATAAATGGTATAATTGGTTGAAATTGCTCGAGGCGTTCCAGAGTTATGCTGGAACACACACACACACATCCATTAATAGATAGATAGATAGACAGACAGACAGACAGACAGACAGACAGACTGTTCTTCTTCATTGACTGGGAGTTATGCAGAGTTTGATACAAGATGGGCATCTATATAAATGATCTAAATAAAATGAATGAATTAATTAATTTGTGAAAACTTTTTCAGGATGAGTAGAGATTTTTATCTTTTTAAAATTGTGTATGTGTGATGTTTTCCTTATTCCTTGCATTCAGGATATATAATATTGAAAACAAGAAGGAATCTGCGAAACAATTTACTCACGTCTTCCAAATAAACTCAATTCATTGTTTGCAATCCATAGAATTAGGTGCTCTTTAGCAGTATTAATTTAGCTGGATGATGTTTGCATTTTCGCTGCTGAAGGTTATTGTGGGTTTTGGTATCTTATAGGAATTTTTATTTATTTTTTGTTCTTCCTTCTTTTCCCCCCAATTATTTTGTTTTTTGTCCAAGAGAGCAGAGGTGGTATTCAGCAGGTTCTGACCAGTTCTGGAGAACCGGTAGCGGAAATTTTGAGTAGTTCGGAGAACTGGTAAATACCACCTCTAACTGACCCCGCCCCCATCTATTCTCTGCCTCCCAAGTCCCAGCTGATCTGGAGGAAAGGGGATTTTGCAGTAAACTTCCCCTGGACTGGAGAGGGAATAGACATTTTACAGTATCCTTCCCCTGCCACGCGCTCCAAGCCACGCCCACCAAGCCATGCCACGCCCACAGAACTGGTAGTAAAAAAATTTGAATCCCACCACTGCAAGAAAAAATTTATCAATTTTCAGATAATATATTGCTTTATTTTATTTTAGTGAGATTTCAAAAGTTTAGGAGCCTGGTGGAAGAGTTTGAAAACCTCTGTCCTTAACCATGGGTCTTTGCTTTAAATTAAATATATCTCAGATCAAATGAACAATATTGCTATGGGTTGCAGCTCCTACCGTGACATAAGAATGGGAGCTTCCCACAATAGAAAATATTTTTAAATAATGCACTCACTGATTATTGAGGCACACGAATCAGTACTTTCAGAATAAGAGTGTACACGAGGGTGATGCTAATACCTTAGCCAACCAGCACACATTACAAAATGATTTTTTTCAAAATTCTTAGACACATTGCAACTAAATGTGGTATATGTTTTATAGTGTAAGTGGCCAATTATCTTAAAATTTTCAGATCCATCTAGAGGAAAAAAAAGTATCACAATCAGCTAAAGTTAGCTGGCAAGGAATTGGTAGAAGCATAATAAGCTACAGATGGAATAATTAAACAATTGTGCCCTAATTATGGGACAACATTTTCGAGCAGCATAGATTTTCCTCTTCATTAATTAGAATGATCTAGAATTCATGTCATTAATCCAATGTATATTTTATGTCTGAAAAGTAACAATGAATATGTTAAGTTTTCTCTGCCCTTCTATAGCATTTTCTGTAGATGTTGCTCCTAATACGGATCTGAACAAAGAATAACTTCAAGATCCATTTGATTATACTTATTTATGTTTAAAGTCTCGTTTAAAAAGCAGCCAGCCATGGGCAGCAGCTGCCAAAAAAACCAACACAGTTCTAGGCTGCATAAACAGAAGGATAGAATCAAGATCCCGTGAAGAGTTAATACTACTTTATAATGCCTTGCTAAGGCCACATTGGGAATCCTGCATCCAGTTTTGGTCGCCATGATGTAAAAAAAGATGTGGAGACTCTGGAAAGAGTGCAGAGAAGAGCAACAAAGAGGATTAGGGGACTGGAGGCTAAAACATACGAAGAACGGTTGTAGAAACTGGGTATGTCTAGTTTGATGAAAAGAAGGACTAGGGGAGACATGATAGCAGTCTTCCAATTTCTCAGGGGCTGCCCCAAAGAAGAGGGAGTCAAGCTATTCGCCAAAGCACCTGAGGGTAGGACAATGGGTGGAAACTAATCAAAGAGAGAAGCAATCAGGAACTAAGGAGAAATTTCCTGACAGTGAGAACAATTAATCAATGGAACAATTGGCCTCCAGAAGTTGTGAATGCTCCAACACTGGAAGTTTTTAAGAAGAAGTTGGACAGCCATTTTTCTGAGGTGGTGTAGGGTTTCCTGCCTAAACGGGTTGGACTAGAAGACCTCCAAGGTCCCTTCCATCTCTGTTATTCTATTCTATTCTATTCTATTCTATTCTATTCTATTCTATTCTGTTCTGTTCTGTTCTGTTCTGTTCTGTTCTATTCTATTCTATTCTATTCTATTCTATTCTATTCTATTCTATTCTATTCTATTCTATTCTATTCTATTCTATTCTATTCTATTCTATTCCATATTGTTTTGTTCTATTCTATTCTATTCTATTCTATTCTATTCTATTCTATTCTATTCTATTCTATTCTATTCTATTCTATTCTATTCTATTCTATTCTATTCTATTCTATTCCATATTGTTCTGTTTGTTCTGTTTGTTCTATTCTATTCTATTCTATTCTATTCTATTCTATTCTATTCTATTCTATTCTATTCTATTCTATTCTATTCTATTCTATTCTATTC
The DNA here is from genome assembly GCA_038048745.1 of Coluber constrictor foxii. Classification (NCBI taxonomy): domain Eukaryota; kingdom Metazoa; phylum Chordata; class Lepidosauria; order Squamata; family Colubridae; genus Coluber; species Coluber constrictor. The sequence goes on from CM075967.1 coordinate 35,690,429, forward strand.
TATTCCATATTGTTCTGTTCTATTCTATTCTATTCTATTCTATTCTTTCTATTCTATTCTATTCTATTCTATTCTATTCTATTCTATTCTATTCTATTCTATTCTATTCTATTCTATTCTATTCTATTCTATTCTATTCTATTCTATACAATTATTCAGTGGAACAATTTGCCTCCAGAAGTTGTAAATGCTCGAACACTCGACGTTTTTAAGAAGAGATTGGATAACCATTTGTCTGAAGTGGTGTAGGGTTTCCTGCCTAAGCAGGGGGTTGGACTAGAAGACCTCCAAGGTCCCTTCCAACTCTGTTATTCTATTCTATTATATATTACAGATTAACAGAGTTGGAAGGGACCCTGGAGGTCATCTAGTCCAACCCCCCCCACCCAAGCGGGAAACCCTACACCATTTCTAACAAATGTCAGTCTAGTCTCTTCTTGAAAGAAAATTATATATTAAATACGTTGAAATGTAATCATGGGCTGGCCAGTAACATTAGCAAAGTAAGCAAGTTTGGGATTTAGGTTTGGGGCCAAGATTGTAAAGCAATTTTTTTTTTTTTTGATAGATTGAGGTCTAAAGACATTTTGCGCCCATTTTTTTATTAAAAATGGTTTGCTTTGCCACTATGAATAGACTTGTTTTTTAGACCTCAATCTATTTCATTCCAGTTGAAATGTGGTGCTGAACCAACAAATTATACAAAAGCATATAGAATGTATGAATCTGCTTATTTGTTGACCACCGCCCTGAGTCCGCAAGGAGAAGGGCAGTATATAAATCCAATAAATAATAATAATAATTTTTTTTCTTTTTCAGATCTTGATTCCCTGGGTGACTTCATCCTAACCCAATATTTAGAGAAACCTAATGATGGCTTAGCAATGGAATGTGTGAACGGATGAATCATGGACCGCTCATATTTATGACACTTATTGTAGAGGAGCTCACTTTAATAAAATAATGAGCTGACTTTCACGTCAAGATAGCAGAGAACAGCCAGCCATAAAATATAATTTACCCATAAGTCTGGAAACTGAAACAATGGCATAATTTTAAATAAGATTTAAATGTAACTAAAGGAAAGTTAAATGATAAAATGGTTGAAGTAGCTTTTCTATAAAAAAACGCTACACTACTCGATATACAAAAAATAGGGGGAGAATTTAAGGACAAAGAAAATATAGATCTTTTATGTTTTTCTCATAATGTTTTTAGAATTTTAGAGTCATTTATTTTGGCCAGATATATAACAAAAGGGAAGTGCTGTGTCTTGTACAGAATTGAATACTCTCCGAATCAGATTGCCACAAACTCAAATGTATAGATGGGATTGAAAGAGAAAGAAAATTGCAGAGAAGTCACCTGAAAACTTGTTGAATTTCAGTGAGGTAATTAACAATACACGACAGTAGTGGCCAAAATTGTGGAAACCTTTTGGGAAAAGTGTATTTTCTAAAACTAGCTAATAACATCACTTTTTTTTTGAGTTGTACCATAAAATTATATATCAACGGAAAGATAATTTAATCAAGAATATAATGTAATAACTTTTATGAAGGATTTGCTACTAGAATAGCAGTTACAATTTAAAGAAGAAAAGTGAAACACGTAGAAAAAACGAGATATACAAAAGTAACAGCTACCTATTTTAATAAAGTTGCAGCATCTGATAATAATGACCGGGAAATTGCGATCCAAGGTTGTTACCAGTCACGATGAGAAATAATGAATTCTCTCCAATTGCCGGAACAGAAAACTTATTTTTCTCTCTCTTGTTATATAGTTGTCACATACTTCTTGCACACACTCTTCTCATTTACCACACACACTTTGTGTTTTGACAGTTAATACAGGGTTGACTTTTGTACGTAAAGCATATGCAACAATCCTGCAACACAGCAGACAAACTCATACTTGGAAAATACCACAAGCCTTTCCTCAAGAGAGCACACCTACTGGTGCGATAACCGACAGGTTGTGTGGAATATATTGTGTGAGTCTTGCAGATACTTCCTGCCTCTTTTCTCTGCCCGTGCACCTGACAGACCTGGAAGCCATCTTTTACATGGAAGGAAACCCTGACAGCACCATTTTGCAAATTTTCTATCAATAGCTTAATATTTTGCTTTGATGTTTGGTATCATTTTCTTTTGTATGGGCCAAGCGTATCTATCTATCTGTCCATCAGTCGGTCTATCTTTCTCTCAATTTAGCTGCTCAATTGCAATGGACTCTGTGCAGCAGGCAAAACTAGCAAAAACATACAAACAGATAAACGCATTCAGTCAGTCAACCCATACTAAAGTAGCTGTTAGGTTGTAGCTTGTAGCTTGATCCTAACTTGTTGGTCAGGCAATATATCTGTTCCTTTAAGAACAACTGAGCCATGTAATCAGAGTTTGCTGAACCATGTAATTAGGCTATAGTGTTTAAATAGCAGCACAGAGAAGCGTTCTTTCTTCCTGCTGATTCTCACTGTTTTCTCTGTTGTGCTATGTACTACTTTGATTGTTAGATACTCCGTGGAGGCGTTGGACTGGGCTGTTATTGGACTCCACGTTATCTGGTACTGTATACCAAAAGCTTATTGAAGTCTGTTTACTTTAGTAAGAGAAGATGGTATTGCTGGACTGATATTACTGGTTATGACCCTGGACTGATTTAACTAAACCGAGACTGTTTATCACTTTGTATATAAACTATTTTTCACCCGAGCTGCACGTTACTCTCCTTCCCTGTGTGTTTTTGCTCTGCTCGTTGCAAAAGCAACACACACTTGCACACACACCTTAACAGTAGCGTTATACAAATATTCTTATAAATCAAAACAAAATGTAACAGGGGCCCTAGATAAATAATAAGACATCAACCCCAGCAGTGGTGGGTTGTCCCCAGTTCACACCGGTTCTATAGAACATGTGCGCGATCCCGTTGAGAACCAGTAGTAAAGGTAAGTAGAATCCACCCCTGATATGTTTATACATGCACACACTAAGAACAATGAAAAAATATCTCCTCCTATTCTACATTACTGTGTATACTACGTACCAGAACGCTGAATAGGTTGAATAGGTCACTTTATCGAGGCCGAAACTTAATGACCTCTTTGAGGATATGTCTTCTGCACACCCCCTAGCTATGCAGTTGGTAACAGAGCTACAGACTCCTGACTGTGTTCTATCTACCCCCAGCAGAACCTAGAAAAAAACCTCATAGGCGACCCTCACTCTGTCAAGGACCTAGGAGTACTTATCTCAAATGATCTAAGCGCCAGAGCTCACTGTAACAAGCATTGCCAAAAAGACACTAAAAGTTGTTAACCTAATTCTGCGAAACTTCTTCTCCGGTAACATTGTATTGCTAAATAGGGCATACAAAAGCTTTGCCAGACCAATTCTCAAATACAGCTCTTCTGCCTGGAATCCACACTGTATATTGGACATAATACAATTGAGCGGATCCAGAAGTATTTCACGAGACGAGTCCTCCACAAGAATACCTTATGCCCAGACTTGAAATTTTGGGCTTAGACAACTTAGAACTACGCCGACTTCAGTCTGACCTAAGTGTAGTACATAAAATTATCTGCCACAATGTCCTACCTGTCAATGACTACTTCAGCTTCAACCACAACAATATACGAGCAAATAATAGATACAAACTCACGGTAAACCACTCCAAACTCGATTGCAGAAAATACAACTTCAGCAATAGAGCAGTCAATGCCTGGAATGCTCTACCTGACTCCGTTGTAACATCCTCAAACCCCCACAGCTTCAACCTCAAAACCATGGACCTCACCCCATTCCTAAGGGGTCCGTAAAGGGGCCATGCATAAGCACAACAGCGTGCCTATCGTCCCTATCTTACTGTCCCCATTTATTTGTATTCAATTCCTTCATTCATGTCCATGTTCATATTCATATCTGCTATCTTGTACATGTTAGAGAAACTAATACATAAATAAAAATAAATAGAAAGCTGCTCTCATAATCTAATCCAATTTGCATGGTGTCATCATCATCATCATCATTTGGAGGGCTTTTCAGCTGTAATATATAGCATTGGTTTACAAACAGGCAAAGAAGGGCAAATTCATTTGGGAAATTTCACTGTTCTCTTACTGCTTTCAAAGAACTTGCTTAGCTTTTGTTTACAAACACAATGTGAATTATGCTTCTTCCAAGCAGCAGTCTCTGGCTCCATAAACCAATTTTATATATGCCTGGTGCTTCTTGTGAAGTGTCAAGCCGCCATGGGCGAGGCATTTTCATTCCTGAATCTCTCCCTATTCTTCTCTGTCCTGAAATTCCACTTGTGCAAATAACACTTAAAGCAGCATTTTCCTCTGGGAGACTAGCTGTCCCTCCATGCTAAGAACGTGCCTGGCTCAGCAAAGCTGCTATTTTATTAACGTTGTTTGAAGACTGCTTGTGCAACTCAATTGCCAAATCTTATTATTCATGACTTTTATCTCATCGCTCGACATGCACGATAGCTCTGAGGTGTCACCAATGAAACTCCTCAAAGCTCTTGGATACACAAGCAAAGACTATTCTCAGTTTCACAGCATCTGAGATCTCCTTCACCTTTACATCTGCCACCATAATCTGTCTTCCTGCTTGGCTGTTTCTTTTCCACCCGTTCTCAATCGACATGCAATGGAAAGTATATACTGTATGTACCCTAAATAGGTTTGCCACGCAGCTGGACTACTAATAGTTTTCTCCTACACACAACCCAGTGGATTGACTCCACTGATGCTCATAGGCTCGGTGTCAGCACTGCAAGCTGCATTTACTCTAGTGCTGACATAAGAAGGAGAAGAAGAGGCATCTGGCAAGGGACGTTTGACTTTTCACCTACTTATTTTCTCTGGAGATGATATCCCCTAGGAGATGGGATGGGAGGGGGGGAAATTCCTTTGAGCTGGAGCAGTAGATTAGGGGCAGAGTGACTTGGAAGATGGCCAATGAGTGCAGAGGAATGGGGAAAGGAAAGGGAGGGTTTTGGGTCAGGAAGCCGGTGTTGGCTACGACGGAGTCGGGTAGGGGTTGTTGTGCTTAATAAATGAGAGATTTTATCAAAGACTTTTTGTTGAAATGCAATTCATTTGAGACGACATCGAAACTTGACACTCGGTTTCCCCAGGTCATACTAAACCATAATAGGAAAGGTTTTGAATTATTTAGCATGAAGTTTGAACGCGGTCCATGTGACCGTTTAAAAAATTGTGCCTGGAAGAAAACCAGGGCTTACTACAGCATGGAAACTTAATCAAGTAATCCCAGGTAAGGCTTTGATTCTGAACACCGCAGAACAAACAGGGCTGAAAAACTTGATTCTGTATTGCCAAGCATGCGGTATACATGCTGCTTAGCATGTCTGCTTGAATTTATCATTGTCAATTCTGGTGCCAGCTTTAAGAACCTTGTGTGTCCTCCCTACTCCATCATTATCTGGTGTTGACTGGGGAAGTGACTAGGGTGGAGGAAAGGAATCTAGCGCGTATCTGCTAACCTGATCATTTCAGCAGCTTCCTTTTTTCCATCTCTACCTTCTAATCCTGCCCAGTTCCTTGATCTTCCCAGCCTCAACTCTGCTCCTCAACCCAACCATCCACCAAACCTCCCGATTCCTTTCCTCCTTCCTTTCCCAGGAATCTAAAGAAGTGCGTTCATATCCCTTAGATCCACTTATTTCATCTCTAACAACCTTCCTCCTTTAAGGTAAAGGTAAAGGTTCACCTCACATATATGTGCTACTTGTTCCCGACTCTAGGGGGCGGTGCTCATCTCTGTTTCAAAGCCGAAGAGCCAGCTCTATCCAAAGACGTCTCCGTGGTCATGTGGCCGGCATGACTCGACGCCAAAAGCGCATGGAACGCTATGACCTTCCCACCAAAGGTGGTCCCTATTTTTTCTACTTGCATTTTTTACGTGCTTTCGAACTGCTAGGTTGGCAGAAGCTGGGACAAGGAACGGGAGCTCACTCCGTTACGTGGCACTCGGGATTCGAACCGCTGAACTGCTGACCTTTCAATCGACAAGCTCAGCGTCTTAGCCTCTGAGCCAACACGTCCCTTCCTCCTCTACTCAGACATTAAAACTTAAGCCTGTGTGTACCGGCATGCTTGCTTTTTAAGGGTAGCGTTTCTCAAACTTGGCAACCAACGTATGTGGACTTCCACTCATAGAATTGGCCAGCCGCCATATGCATTTTGGATGCTTTTTTCTTTGAGGTCCCCAAGCCCTCAATACACTTTACCACTGAAGTATAGTAACAAACCTTTGAGCCTTGGCAATGTTATTTCCTGACTTTTCCCACCATATTAATAAAATAAACAAAATACCGGGTAAGTCTTTAATTAGGCTTAGCGTACCGAAGAAGCTTAGCATCTCTGCACCTTCTGTGCATGCCATCCACAGAAATGCAGGCCTGTCTTCCTTACTCATTTCACGCAGTCACAGTATCCTGTCCAGTAGTGGGATTCAAATCCCGGCGCTACCAGTTCGCTATCGGCAGCATGCAGGTGCACACGCTTGCTTTGTGAGCAAATGGCGCTTCTGTGCATGCGCAAAAGTTTCTGCTCATATGCAGAGTATTTTTGATGATGTCTGGGCGGGTGGGTGGAGCCTCCCACTGCCAATGCTACTGGTTCTCCCGAACCAGGACGAACTGGTAGCAACCCACTACCGATCCTGTCACTTTTGATTGCGTCCCTCAAAGAATGACCGCAGTATCAACAAAAGCGCATGCCCCCTAGCCTTCAAAGCTTTGCCACCCCAGCTTTAAACCCCATTCTCCACTTAAAAGCATCATTATCTGCACAGGTTCACCTTATCTGGGGATCAGTATTACTTTATATATTCTAAACAAAGCACCTTGAGCCGTTTGTTTCTGAGACTTACCCAACTACACGATTGCTTTGGTCTCCTTTACAGAGTTGACATGAGAATTTACTTTCGTAATAGCAGCAGAGACAAATATTTCCCACACTGTCAAGTAAAATATACATTCCTGCTTCAAGCAAATCCATGCCCCCTGCTGGGGCATTTTCATCATTTCCACAAACATATATATGATATGAAAACACCAGCCTGAAGATGATGAATGAGACTTTGTCGAAACATCGCCAAGACATTTTCAATTTTACGCGGGAGAAAACCTGAATAAACAAAGACCTACATACAAACACCCGCGAAAACCTTAGGAAACAAACAAACACATATATATATACCTATGGGGGAATTCTAACTGTGTTGAAACAGAGTCAAAGAAATCATCCAGAAAGAAGGCACCAATTCTCTTCCTGCAACAACCACCACACATTTTGAACTGCCAAAGAGGCAAAAAGAGATTCTTACCGGAAGATGCAATTTCATCTGAATTCAAAGATACAACTTCACGAGCTGGCTGTTCGTAGAGAAGGAACTGGTAGCGGTGGTAACCACTTTCAGGGGGTGGTGTGGGTCGGATGTAGTCTGGATACCAGAAATAAAAGTAAAAGAAAATTCTGGTTGTGCATATGTATATATAAAGGTAAAAAAGGGAAAGGTTTTTCTTGCACATATGTTCTACTTGTTCCCGACTCTAGGGGGTGGTGCTCATCTCCGTTTCAAAGCCGAAGAGCCAGTGCTGTCCGAAGACATCTCTGTGGTCACGTGGCCGGCATGACTCAATGCCAAAGGCGCATGGAATGCTGTTACCTTCCCACCAAAGGTGGTCCCTATTTTTCTACTTGCATTTTTTACGTGCTTTCGAACTGCTAGGTTGGCAGAAGCTGGGACAAGTAATGGGAGCTCACCCCATTATGCGGCAGTAGGGATTCGAACCGCTGAACTGCCGACAAGTTCAATCGACAAGCTCAGCATCTTAGCCACTGAGCCACCATGTCCCTATGTATATATAGCCCCCACCCCAAAAAAACACTTATCTAAGATTGAGACACAGCCACTTCATAAAAGGAATGAGCCCGTTCTTCTTTCTTAATAACCATCTCATTTATTGAATTCATCTATAGCAGTTCTCTTTTACTTAATAGTTTTCCTGAGACTTTTTTTCCTACTTCTCAGAGGAAATTTTTTTTTGTTTTTACAGCTCTATAATTTTTGGTTTGTTTGCATTCATGCACTGTGCCGGACGTGGGACTAGAATTCTTTATTTTCCTTCAATTGTGATTCCTATTTAGAGGGGCATTATGAAACCTTCTTAATAAGGAATGTAAAATCATAGAAGCAAATGAGGATTGACGGTATAGATTTCAATCTCTGGAGCACCTGGTGTGTATGGAGAATTTCTGAGCATGTTGCCACCCCTTCTCTCTATCGGGCGGCTTTCCATTAAGTTGCAAGAATGTGCTTGTCTGTTCTTTGTTCAAAAAAAAAAAAACACCTCCCTTTTTAACCTCACCTGGTTTTCCCAACCACTCAAGCTAAGATTAAGTTCCTTCTCTTTCCAAATACACCTCTCGTTACCTCTCCTAACCCATCTTCCAGATGGATGACACCCAAGCCCCAAAGCGCTACCTAATTTTAGACTCGTTCCAGTTTGTCTGCCTCTCATTACCCTGTTCGCAAATATTTATTTAAATAAAATAATGTGTGATTCTGTGTGGCTAATATAGGATTAAAACAGGGGTGAAATCCAGCAGGTTCTGACAGGTTCTGGAGAACCGGTAGCGGAAATTCTGAGCAGTTCGGAAAACCGGCAAATACCACCTCTGGCTGGCCCCAGAGTGGGATGGAAATCTTTATCTTTATCTTTATTTGATTTATATACCGCCCTGCTCCCAAAGGACTCCGGGTGGTGAACAGCCAAACGTTAAAATACATAAATATAAAATTTAAAAAATAGAATAAAACTGAATTAAACAATTTGGCCCAGACAGATTTAAAACACCCCAATCATTTAAAAACAGATTAAAATTTACATATTAAAAGAGAAAAAGGGAAAAGATTAGGCCAGGCCCGCCTGGTGGAATAAAAAGGTCTTGAGAGCACGGCGGAAGGTGCGCAGATCCGGGATCCTCCGTATCTCCGGGGGAAGCTCATTTCAGATAGTAGGTGCCCCCACAGAGAAAGCTCTCCCCCTAAGGGCCGCCAGTCGACATTGTTTGGCCGACGGCACCCGGAGGAGCCCCTCTCTATGAGAGCGTACCGGCCGGTGGGAGGCTATTGGTAGTAGTAGGCGGTCCCATAGGTAACCAGGTCCTAAGCCATGGAGCGCTCTAAAGGCGGTAACCAAAACCTTGAAGCGCACCTGAAAGACCACCAGGAGCCAGTGCAGCTCGCGCAGGAGAGGTGTTACATGGGAACGCCATGTCGCTCCCATTACCACCCGCACAGCCGCACTCTGAGCCATTTGGAGCCTGGAGATTTTGCAATATCCTTCCCCCAAGAGTGGGGTGGGAATGGAGATTTGGCAATATCCTTCCCCTGGAGTGGGGTGGATATGGAGATTTGGCAATATCCTTCCCCTGGAGTGGGGTGGGAATGGAGATTTTGCAGTATCCTTCCCCTGCCATGCCCACCAAGCCACACCATGCCCACCAAGCCACGCCCAACGAACCAGTAGTAAAAAATTTGGATTTCACCACTGGATTAAAACGCAATATAAAAGAGGCTAAATAATAAATAATAAAACGAGCTTTAAAACCATGATATACTGTAAATAATAAGTGAAGAATACTGTAACTCTGATTTCCTTAGTTATGTTGGAATGAGACTTCAACTGAAGGATTCCAGGCAACTCTGGCTGTGTATACTGGGTTGGCTGTTGACCTGTATAAATGCAATCCTCTATTTTAATAATACTTCAATAATGCTTTCATTTGTGTTTGCTTTTTATTTTTACTCTTGTTAGCCACCTTAAACACCATCCTTTTAATGAAAAAGCAGATAATGACTGCATTGATGTTCTTATCACTATAATTCCCTGACCTGTGGGAAACTATTTTAATATCTTTCTTCCCATCATTTTTTCATGACTAACATAATCTCTCCAAATTTCAACTTTGGGCCAAAATACCCTTACAAAGGAATAATTTGAAGGTGAGAAATAGGGTTTTTTTTTTCATCTTGCTTCTCTTCAATTGGATACTATTATAAAGGAAAAAGGGACGTGGCTCAGGGGCTAAGACGCTGAGCTTCTCGATCAGAAGGTCAGCAGTGCAGCGGTTCAAATCCCTAGTGCAGGGGTCAGCAATCTGCGGCTCTGAAGCCTCTTGCGGCTCTTTTACCCCTCTGCTGTGTCTCCCTGTCACTCAAAATATGCATCACAACCGCCAATGTGCGACATCTGGCGGCACGCAATTTATTGAGCTTTTCAACCCCTGGTAGGTCAACCATGGATAAATCCAAGAAAAGAAAAGTTTCAAAAGAAAACAGAACATTTAATTCAACTACATATGTTAGTTTTGTGGCCGCTCAAGAAATAGTCAGCACAGGAAGGGTTTTGTGGCTCCCAGTGTTTTTTTTTCTGTGGGAAACGGGTGTTTAAGGTTGCAGACCCCTACCCTAGTGCCACATAACGGGGTGAGCTCCCGTGACTTGTCCCAGCTCCTGCCAACCTAGCAGTTCGAAAGCACGTAAAAAATGCAAGTAGAAAAATAGGGACCATCTTTGGTGGGAAGGGAACAGCGTTCTGTGCGCCTTTGGCGTTGAGTCATGCCAGCCACATAACCACGGAGACGTCTTCGGACAGCGCTGGCTCTTCGGCTTTGAAACGGAGATGAGCACCGCCCCCTAGAGTCGGGAACGACTAGCACATATGTGCGAGGGGAACCTTTATCTTTACCTTATAGAGGAAAGATATATATTGGAAAAAAATAGGACATTTTTACATTGACTTCTCCCTTGGGAATGTAATCTGGTTTAATTAATTAACCTAATAACCCAATATACTCAACTTTAAGCTAATCATATAGTCTGAGTTTGTAATTCATCCTAGGTTATAATGAGGCTGCCAATTTGTGTCCCAACATGTTATGTGAATACAGCTGTAGAAAAGCTAAATTTTAAAGCTTCTCCATGTAACTCTATGATACTCAAGAGTTGATCATAGAGCTACATGAGTCTGACCTTTGTGATTGGTGGTACATATATGGCTTTTAGAAAGGAAAGTGATTACTTATTACTGGGAGGAAATGACAGTATTAACAAAAGAGACTGAATGGCAAATTAACTACACATACATTTTGGTCTAGTATGTTGTGTGAACTCACTAGTTTTTGATGAATTTTTTATGCGGATTTAGGAAATCAGGTTAATTGCTTTAATCATCGATACAAATGTCATGCAAACATATCTTCTGACTGTAACAAGAGAGTGACTTTTTTTGTATAGTGCATTGAGCTATGGTTAAAGAAATCATAGTTTATTGAATTAACCATGCTGGGTGGATTCATTTAACACAATGAGTCATATACCCATTGGGGATCCATATAGTGCAAAGTAGTTAAATTTTAGCCTTCAAACACAGCCAGTATCTTTATTAATTGAACTTTTTATTATTAACGCTTATAAGTTCATAACATTTTAAGCACTCATAAGAAAATAAAAGGAAACATTCTGAATAGGTTGTACAAATTAAGAGAGATAAAATCAAAATAGGATATAAATGCAGATACTAGAATACTGGAGAAATAAAACTAAAAAGCTAAACTGATAAGTTCATAAGTTATTCAAACATTGGATATGGAAATATGAAGCTAAAAGCTATTGATATACTTAATTATTAAATTAATTGATTTCACTTCTCATTCAAGAAGCTTCTTCTAGCTCTATCTCTACTAACAATTTAAATTAGAATAAAAATAATCAAGTTAGTACCCTTCCATAAGCTAACAAATTCTCTTGAAAGAACAAGTTATTTTAAATATTTTAAAAGGAGGATTTTTTTTTAGCATTTATTATTTTTAATTTTTATCACATTTTCCCAGGCCCTTTCTCATAACATCCCTGTAGAGTAGAGTAAAATGGTAGAGGATGATTGGCATAAACTTGGTAAGATCCATGGCTGCATGGATATTGGAAACCGCATCTCCTAAGCCTGTAACTAACAGAAGATAAAGTCACAATACTACCATAATGTTTGAGTTTAGGACAGCAACTGGTTGGGTTTCAGCAGGTTCTGACCAGTTCTGGAGAACCGATAGCGGAAATTTTGAGTAGTTCGGAGAACCGGTAGTAAAAATTCTAACTGACCCCACCCCTATCTATTCTCTGCCTCCCAAATCCCAGCTGATGGGGAAGAAATGGGGATTTTGCAGTATCCTTCCCCTGGAGTGGGGAGGGAATGGAGATTTTACAGTATTCTTCCCCTGGAGTGGGGAGGGAATGGAGATTTTACAGTAAACTTCCCCTGGAGTGGGGAGGGAATGGAGATTTTACAGTATACTTCCCCTGGAGTGGGGAGGGAATGGAGATTTTACAGTATACTTCCCCTGGAGTGGGAAGGGAATGGAGATTTTACAGTATACTTCCTCTGGAGGGGGGAGGGAATGGAGATTTTACAGTATACTTCCCCTGGAGTGGGGAGGGAATGGAGATTTTACAGTATACTTCCCCTGGAATGGAGATTTTACAGTATACTTCCCCTGGAGTGGGGAGGGAATGGAGATTTTACAGTATACTTCCCCTGGAATGGGGAGGGAATGGAGATTTTGCAACATTCTTCCCCTGCCACGCCCACCAAGCCATGCCCAACAAGTCATGCCACACCCACCAAGCCACACCACACCCACCAAGCCACACCCACAGAACCGGTAATAAAAAATTTTGAAACCCACCACTGTGCTGTAAGGTTCATCAAAGCACTTATTTTCTGTTTTTGCAGAACTGGCAAATTATATAATAGCTTCCTTCGGATAGCATGCATTTGACCATGACAGGGGCTTAAAACATATATTCCTGCCTGACAAGATGTTAGTTGCAAAGCAGGAATCCAGACCCCTCCGTCAAGTTCCAACTTCAATCATCTCAACATTTCTAGCTAGTTTAGCTTCCATATGCTCCATCAATTGCATAGGTTGCCATAAGAACCAGCAAAAAGGAAACTACACTTAATTTCCCGAAGAGCTCAGATGTAAATGAAATCAGGCTGTCAATCTTGAATGCCTCACTAGTGGGTTGATGGCTTCCCTCCCCCCCTCTCTGTGTTGTGAAAAAAAAAAATCAAATATCAAGCAGAGCTATTATGTATGCAGATGCTCCTTAATGGTTTAAAACCCCAATCTTAGCTCAAAGGGCATTTCAGATTGGATTGAAGAAGAGAAGATGATGTAAAAGAAATTGGAGAGATAAAATTCTTCGCCCCCTAATCATTAGGTTGGGGGGGGGGGTGCGGCGCGAGGTGCTATTCTTTCTCCTTCAATGTAACTAACCATCACAAATTCACTTCCTGCTGTACTTTTCTCACTTCAGGATTTTATGAGCAAAAAAAGTTTTTTTTATGATTGCCCAGTCCGGCAAATCCACCAGCTGATATATAAACGCCTTGCAGGTGGCATGAAGTCTCAGGGCTAGTGAAATTGGAATTTTAAGAATTTTAAGAACATATTTACAGCATTCCTACAACAAAATGGTTGACAGAATGGATATGGCCTATCGCACAGAAAACAAAGGAGAAAGCTATAGCCAGTTTATATCATATTTTCTAAGAATATATCTGGGATTCGTATGACACCCAGATATATTGTTGAAAATTGAGGTTATGCTATCTCGTGTTGCAGTATGTTAGTTTCTAATAAGGTTTTTAATAAGGAAAAAGAAACTTAAACTAATAAGCATCATTTAAGCATTGAGCATCAAAGAATACATTGATAGACTCACCATTGCACGGACACTATTTTGAGGACATCCAGTATAATACATGCAGTGGTGAGTTTCAAATTTTTTTACTACTGGTTCTGTGGGCGTGGCTTGGTGGGCGTGGCAGGGGAAGGATACTGTAAAATCTCCATTCCCTCCCCAATCCAGGGGAAGGACACTGCAAAATCCCCATTTCCTCCTGATCAGCTGGGACTTAGGAGGCATGGAATAGATGGGGGCGGGGCCAGTCAGAATTTTTACTACCGGTTCTCCGAACTACTCAAAATTTCCATTACTGGTTCTCCAGAACTGGTCTATCAATGGACTCCTAAGAATGGACTCCTAAATTGCATTAACAGAGAAATACAATCAAGGGAAGTACTAATACCACACTATAAAGCCTTAGTAAGGCCATACCTAGAGTACTGCATCCAGTTTTGGTTACCACACTATAAAAAAAGATGTTGAGACTCTAGAAAGAGTGCAGAGAAGAGCAACAAAGATGATGAGGGAACTGGAGACTAAAACATATGAAGAACAGTTGCAGGAACTGGGCATGGCTAGTCTAGTGAAGAGAAGGACCAGGGGAGACAGGATCGCAGTCTTCCAATATTTGAGGGGCTGCCACAGAGAGGAAGGGAGTCAAGCTATTTTCCAAAGCACTCAAAGGCCAGATAAAGAATAATGGATGGAAACTGATCAAGGAGAGATTCAACCTGGAAATAAGGAGGAATTTCCTGACAGTGAGAACAATCAACCCATGGAACAGAAGTTGCCTTCAGAAGTTGTGGCAGCTTCATCACTGGAAGCTTTCAAGAAGAGACTGGACTGCCGTCGGTCAGAAATGGTGTAGGGTCTGCTTGGGTGAGGGGTTGGACTAGATGACCTACAAGGTCCCTTCCAACTTTGTTAATCTGTTTACCATCTAGTCCTACCTCTTGCTTATGGCAGGAGACCTTATACTATCCAGGACCAATAGTTGTCCAATCCTTTCTTGAAAACCTCCAATAATGGAGCACCCACAGTTCTGGGAGACAAGCTGTTCCGTTGATTAATTGTTCTCACTCTCAGGAAATGCCTCCTTAATTCAAGATTGGACCTTCCTTTAATGTAGAAACCACCTTTCTGTTTTTCAAACTGTTAAGTGTGTGAACTCAGAAAAAAAACGGTCTTTGGGAAGTAGAATTGGATGTGGAAGACTACAGTGAGGTAAGAATAACTTACCTAAAAATAACTTTTAACTTTTATATGTTTATTGTATTTTATCTTGGCTGTTCACCGCCCTGAGTCCCTTTTGGGAGTAAGGCGGTATATAAATTCGAATATAAATAAATAAATAAAATAGGAAATACTTTGCTTTTTCCGTGATAGAAAATGTTACTTATTGCCAGGGCTGAGCTTCAAAAATTTTAGCAACGGGTTCTGTGCTCGGTTGCTGGATGGGTGGGGCCAGCTAGGAGTAGTTTTTGGAGGTTCTCCGAACTGCACAGAATCTTAGCTAGAGGTTCTTGAACCCCTGCAAACCTCCAGCAGCCCACCTCTGGTTATTGTATATTAATGGTTCTCCTCCCCACCCCCCGCATAAGATAAAGAGTAACTTACTATCTGCTGTCCAGCTTGAGTGTGAAATGATTCTTTGCTGGTCTGATGCCGAAATTTCCTGAACTTTCTCAGCCTAATGTTTCTTGTTACTATCCCCCTTGTCTGGAAATCATGGAAACCTGGATCTGGGTCACCCAGAGCTTATCTACACTATTCTGCACAGGACATTTCAAAGCTATTCTCCCTGCTATCTTTTGGAGAACACATCATACGTTTCTTGGTTCTCAATTTATTGGGGTCTCAATAACCCCAATTTATTGGGGTCTCAATAATCTCAATATTGCATATAGTGGTTTTGAAAGCTAATGCAGGACCTTCTAAAATTGAATTTTTTTTAAAAAAATAGAGCATAAAGTCTTGCAGAATTGTGTTGTGCCACCTTAAGGAGGGACATATTTGTTAAAATTCAACACCCTGCTTGTTTAAACAAGCTCAGAATCTCTTGCTACTATTTTATCAAATGCCATCAGCAAATCTGTTTTGCATAGGCAAAACAAGTTCATAAAATTATAGTGCGAGCTTTCAAAGTCTCTTGAATTTTCTTTTTTCTTTCTTGGACAAGATGGAAAATATTTTTAAAATGGGGGCGGGGGGAGGACAGAAAAAAAATTCTGATGTTTAAGAACCTACATTTGCAGTTGCAGTCTTGATGGAATAGGGCAGTGATGGCTCATCTTTTCTTCTTTGGGTGCTGAAAGCATGTGTGTGATAGCATGGGCACGTGTGCCAACGCCCATAATTCAATGCCCCCCGCCCCCTGCACATGTGCATGCGTGCATGAACCCCCCCCCCCACCCGGTGCCCTGTTTTGAGCCTAGCAGGCCTCCCTGAAGCCTCTGGAGGCTGGAAATGGCCTGTTTCCCGACTCCTAGTGGGCCCGTAGGCCCATTTTTCACCCTCCCCAGGCTCCAGAGACTTTCTTGGAGCCTGGGGAGGGTGAAAATGGTCTCCCCGGCACCCCCCTGGAGGCCAAAAATGCCCTCCCAGAGCTTCTATGCGAGCCCTATATTTACCTGGCATCCAAAACGGGCTGTTTGGAGACTCCTGGGAGGGGAGGGGCAGCATGGGTGGGGCCAGCCAAAAATCAGCTGGCTGGTGTGTGCATGTGTGCTGGAGCTGAGGTAGGGCAATGTCTCGTGTGCCTGCGGATATGGCTCCACATGCCACCTTCTCATCGTTCCCACCACCCATCTCCTTCCACTTATGAGTGTATGACTGTAACGTTGTTGCTTCTATCCTTACAATTTACTGTATTTTCCTGCGTATAAGACTACTTTCTAACACACAAAAATCTTCTCAAAAGTCGGGGGTCGTCTTATACGCCGGGTCTCATTCTCCTGAAACCAGGCAGACCAGCCCATAAGGCTCTGACGAGCCTTAAATGGCTCTGAGGAGGGTCGTCTTATACGCCCAGTCGTCTTATATGCCGGAAAATACGTTATATTGATGTTGTTTCCTGATTGCTTATTTGTACCCTATGACTATCATTAAGTGTTGTACCTTATGATTCTTGACGAATGTATCTTTTATGTACACTGAGAGCGTATGCACCAAGACGAATTCCTTGTGTGTCCAATCACACTTGGCCAATAAAAAATTCTATTCTATTCTATATTTTGAGTGACAGGGAGTAGCAGCAGAGGGGTGAAAGAGCCACATGCGACTCCAGAGCTTCAGCCACATGCGACTCCAGAGCCTCATGCGGCTCCTGACCCCTGCCTTAGCATGAACTTCAATTAGGTTGCACAAGGGACTAAAGTAATTTGCAGCAGGATCACAATTACCTGATGCTTTTTAAAAGAAGGTTCAGGTGGAGGGAAAATGAGGTGCTTGGGGATGATTCCTATAAAAGAGAATAAAGTTTTACAATTTCCCTGTTTCTTAACAGACACACACATAAAAAAATCTAGCTGTTGAATGACAGTGAGTGAATGGGATTCATCTTGATGCACTTTGAATAGATGTGACCTCAGAGGTGGGCTGCTGGAGTTTTGCAGGAGTTCGGGAGAACCTCTAGCTAAGATTCTGTGCAGTTTGGAGAACCCCCAAATCCCACTCCTGGCTGGCCCCGCCCATCCTGCCCCTCCCTTCCCAGGAGTCCCCATGCAGCCCATTTTTGATGCAGGTAAGTGCAAAGCACACACGGAGCCTCAGGGAGGGTGAAATCCAGGCCTACTGGAATTATGGAAAGTCCAGAAACAGGCCCATTTCTGGCCTCCGGAGGGCCTCCAGTGCCCGGGGGAGGCCGTTTTTGCCCTCCCGGAGGCTTGAGGAAAGCCCCCGGAGCCTGGGAAAGACAAAAACACTGCCCCCCCCGCCATGGTGCAGGAGACTGACTAAGCCACACCCACCATGGCCACGCCCACCCAGCAATCAGCCAGAGAACCCCTGTGTGACTTGATTGTGAGGCAATCAAGATCACAAAATCACAAACTATGGCATCCTTTTATAAAGAGAATATTTATAAGATGGTTTATCGATGGCACCTACCTCCAGCAAGATTAGCTAAAACGTTCCCCGGGATATCTTCACAGTGCTGGAAATGTGGGCATAATAATGGAACTTACTTCCACCAATGGTGGACATGCCCGCTGGCAGCTAAATATTGGATGAAAATACAATGATGGTTGCTTGAAATTACACACTGTAGAGTGGAACTGAAACTGAAAACCTTTTTGTTGGGGGTTAGACCCGCAAATATTGGATTGACTAAATGATATCTGATGCTGCACATAATCACTGCAGGGAGACTGGCATTCGCACAAGAATGGAAGAATGAGGACTTACCAACGGACTCAAAAATAATCTCGGAAATGTACAGAGTCCGACAAACTTACAAAACTGATCAAGGGTAAAAGAGACTCAGATTTTTATGGTAGTTCGAATATGTGGTTTGATTGGATCCAGAAATGATGAGAGAGAGACAAAGGATAATGTTGGATTATAATTATAGATGATGATATATTTATGGTAATTAATAAGTATTGGAAAGGTAAATTTGTATACAAGAATCTGTAAATATTTTCTATTTTTACTCTCTAATTATTGGTGTATATATATATATAAAATTTTATTTTCGTAGGTCTTTATGTGTATCTTTCTTTATGCCAGGGATTTTCCTATGTGGGAGACTAGAATGGATCCATTTCTACCTCGTTAGGTTTTATCAACTAGCCACACCCGCTTTTCTTAATTCTGCCCTGTAACAGTCAAATATTTATTATTTTATTTTCGTAGGTCTTTATGTGTATCTTTCTTTATGCCAGGGATTTTCCTACGTATATTAAGATGTTTCATGGCCTAATTTTCAGTGAAATCTCAATTCACCAGCTTTTAGGCCTTCTTAAACATTACAGCAGCCATTTATGCTATCTGTTTGAGTTTATGTGGGAGACTAGAATATATGGATATTTTGGCGATGTTACACTGTGATAGAAAAATTATATATTTGTTTTTGATTTTTTTTTGAACTATAATAAAAAAAATATTTTTTAAAAAATCACAAAATCACACATATGAACAAGGATGCCTACTTCCTCACACAAATATAGAAGTCTCCATAACAGATGCCTAACGATACACAGAAGTTCTTAATACAAGCAACCCTCAACTTTCAACAGGTCACTTAGAGGCCGTTCGAAGTTACAAAGGCACTGAAAAAAAGTGACTTATGACCATTTTTCACACTTATGACCATTGCAGCATCCCCGTGGTCACGTGATTTCCATTCAGATGCTTGGCGACGGAGTCACATTTATGACAGGTTGCAGTACCTCAGGGTCACATGATCACCTTCTGACAGGCAAAATCCATGGGAAAACCAGTTTCACTGAACAACCGTCTTACTAAGTTAACGACTGCGGCGATCCGCTTAACAGATGTAGCCAGAAAAGTCATAAAATGGGGCAAAACTCCCTTAACAAAGATCTCACTTAGTGACATAAATTTTGGGGCTCAAATGTGTCTGAAGGTGAAGAAACCCCTGTATGGAGGGCTTCTGCTTACCTGATATTATATGACCTTCCAGGTTCCCCGTCTTCAAATCATCACCCTGAAAAGAGATAAATTATATAAAATGGAACAAGCTCTTTAACAAGGTTTCATAAATGCACATATTTATTTATTTATTAGATTTATATACCGCCCTTCTCCTGACGGACTCAGGGTGGTGAACAGCCAACTAAAAGACCAATACATAAAAGTTAAAATCATACTGAAAACAAATATAAATTAGGCTGAAAATTTAAAACAAAATAAATATTAAAATAAATCAATCAACTCTAAAAAAATTTAAAAAGTAGAAGGGATCAGGCAAGTCCGGCAAGTTGGAAGAGATAAGTCTTCAAAGCCCGACGAAAAGTCCGGAGGTCGGCAATTGTTCTCAGTTCTGGAGGAAGATCGTTCCAGAGGGTGGGGGCTACCACAGAGAACGCTCTCCCCCTGGGGGTCGCCAGCTGGCATTGTCTGGCTGACGGCACCCTGAGGAGGCCCTCTCTGTGGGAGCGAACCGGCCGGTGGGAGGCAATTGGTGGCAGAAGGCGGTCCCATAGACTTTTGGGTAGACTTTGTTTTAGAAGAATACGAATAGGCAGGCTGAAAAAAGGAAACATTATTGCCAGGGTTCGTAGGGGTTCGGGAGGGTTTGCAAGGGTTCGGGAGGATTCGCAGGGGTTCGGGAGAACCTCTAGCTAAGATTCTGTGCAATTTGGAGAACCTCCAAATCCTACTCCTGGCTGGCCCCGCCCATCCCACCCCTCCCAGGAGTCCCCACATGGCCCATTAAGTGCAGGGCACACGCGGAAGGTCCGAGAGGGTGAGAAACGGGCCTACTGGAAGTTTGAGAGGACTGGAAACTGGCCTGTTTCCGGCCTCCAGAGGGCCTCCGGGACCTGGGGAGGCCATTTTTGCCCTCCCAGAGGTTCGAGGAAAGCCTCCGGAGCCCAAGGAGGGCAAAAAGCCACCCTCCCCCCAACACCATGGTGTGGGAAGCCAACTAGCCACGCCCACTATGGCCACGCCCACCCAGCAACTAGGCAGAGAACCCCTTTGTCGTGGAGGTTTCGTAGACCGCAGCCTTATCCGCTTACAAATGCACCAAACAGGCGAGCCAGAAGACTTTAAAAACAAACTAGTTTAATAAAAACAAATAAAGCAAAATCTACCAAGAACCTCAGTAGTCATCTCCCTTTCAGCAAAGATTGTTCAGCTCTTTTTTGCAGTTGCTCCATGCAACTGGAGCCCAGGCATTCCTTCCTCAGAAGGAGGCTAAGCGACTTCAGCTCTTGTGTGTGACCCGGGAGAAGGGTTAGACGCAGCGTGCGTGTGGGTAAGCAAGCAAGCGAGCGTGGAAGCAAGCACTCAGCAAACAAGCGAGCGTGCAAGCAAGCATGTGCTCTCAGCAACCAGAGCAGCTCCTTATATACTGAGTGAACGTCAGTTAGAAAGCCCGGGAAACTCAGAGTCAATTGCTGCGCGCTGATTGGTTCATTCAAACATTCAAACCAGGAACCAATCAAAGCCAATCAATAGGCTTTGCAAACCATGAGAGAAGTTTTCTCTCACACCTTTGCTAAAACGACTATTGCTACCTGAAACATACCATTCACTAGCACAGCAAATTCACACCTGAGGCAAAGACCCTGCTCTCTTGACACGCCACATGTAAAAACCGTTAAAACTAGTAGTCCTGATTCGTGAAATAACACTCTTTATACTGTCATTAATTCTAGCACTTTTGGACAGCACTACGACAACTATGCACTTAGATGCTTTTTTTTTTTTGGATAAAAGTCCCTATTTTGATTTGTGTCCAAAGTAAGTTTTAACATGAAAAACACTGATGTACGGAAGAAAGAATTGGAATATCAGATAATGAAACCCTGCTGTTGCGCCTGCCCTCTGGAATAGCTCCCTCCAACTTGTGAGTGTTGTGGCCCGTCAGCGGCCTGTGCAGCTAGTAGCTGATTCCGACAGCGAGGAGGCTGGTGTGGTGCTGCGCCAGCAGCCTGTGCAGCTGGCACTTGAGTCGGACAATGAGGAGGCTGGAGAAGATGTGGTGCCAGAGACGGGGATTCAGCCACGGCCTTCAGAACCTCCAGAAGCTCCCACAAGTGAAGAGGAAGAAGAGGAGGAGCCTCTTCTCGATGCACGGACGTGCAGAGCTGCCAAAAGGCAGGAGTGGCTCTTCAGGAGGAGGTCTCCTCGAGAGGAAGGCTAATTGGCCACTCCCTTAGTCTATTTAAGGAGGAGCGCCGACTGAAGCAATTTGCAGGGAACAACTTCGTTCACTCTCCTTCGCGTCCTGATCTTGGTTCTCTTATCAGTTTCCTGCAAATTGCTTCTGGGCTTTCTGCCAACCCTAGTAAGATTACGATTATTTATTCTTTGGATTCTTGTAGAAAGTTAATGAACAGCCTTTGTTTGAAAAAGATTGATTTAATTTAGTAAACTAAGGTTTGTACAGACTTTGTGTGTGCTGCGTTCTTTGGGGTCCATTGCTGGGGCAGAACAGTGAGGTTGGCCCCAACTTTCCTGATCTTCCATATGTGCCTGCAGACTTGGCTCTCCCAGTTAGCTTGGAGCCCCAGTGAGGAAGTATCACATGGAGGTGATTGATCAATTAACAACAGATCATACCTCCCCACCACCCTGCTCTCACTCTTCCCATCTATAATTCGGTTGTACTGCTTTGCATTAATGTGTTCTCTCTCTCTCTCTCTCTCTCTCCTATCTATCTATCTATCTATCTATCTATCTATCTATCTATCTATCTATCTATCTATCTATCTATCTATCTATCTATCTATCTATCTATCATCATCTATCTATGTAGGTCTTTGGTTATTCGGGTCTTCTCCCATGTAAAATTGGAAGTATCTTGGCGAAGTATTTGCTCCTGGAAGCACGAAGCCGAGAACACCAGCCTGAAGATGACAAATGAGACTTTGTCGAAACATCCAATTTTACGCGGGAGAAGACCCGAATAACCAAAGACCTACATACAAACACCCACGAAAACCTCAGAAAACATCTATCTATCTATCTATCTATCTATCTATCTATCTATCTATCTATCTATCTATCTATCTATCTATCTATCTATCTATTTATCTATCTATCTATCTATCTAATTGTATGCCACCCAGAATTACCCTATGGTAAAACCAGCGGCCAATAAATTTTATAAATAAATGAATAAAAATAAATATGGAAGTGTTGAGATTAGGAAATCTAACGACTGCAATGTGGCCTCAATGTTAAAGGGGTGACCTGGGATTGGAGAAACTCAGATTGAAGGACTTCAGTTGCATATGGAGCTAGTGAGGAGGAGCTCAATAAACTTCACAGTTGGTCTTGCATCGTGCATGAGATTATGGATAACTCCATCCCTTTGAACCATCCTGAACTCCCAGAAACAAAGCAGGATTGATATGAAATAAATGAATTATCTCCCCACTGGCGCTAATGGAGGCCGTTCAACTCTACGATAGGAATCTTACTTTGTCCTTGTTAATTTAAGTACAAATTATAATAAATTCCCATTCTAAGAGATTAAAATCTCCTTTTCAATGATCTTGAGGGGGGAAAAATGCTGTGATGTTTTGCCTGATGAAAGTTTTCCCACGTTTGCTTAACTTCACTTAACTTGTTTTTTTTTTCCCTCTCTCTCTCTTTAAAATCTGCCTGACATTTTGCTTTGTGCCTAATTCTGCTGGTGGGAGCTATAGTTTGCTTGCTTATTTATATTTAAAGTGTCATGGCTTTATAGATGGCAGCACAGCTCCCTGGGGTATTCTCCTGAATCAGAGGCTGTGCTGTTACCATGTCACAGAAGGAATGACAGACTGATAGCACCGGACCTGTTTCTCTAGGCTCCAGGTTGCTAGGAAGGCTGCAAATGCATTCCTTCCAACTTGCCAGGCCATTATATGAACAGGAATTCAGGCAGCAGATAATTATTGTCTTTGCCATGGCAAAAAAGGTCACTGCGGTTTTAAAAAAAAACAAGTAAGCTGGTACACCAGATAGGAGGTAAAGTATGAGGAAAGGAAAGAGGAAATATAAAAGGGCAATGCGCGTATTTCTCAGCTGTATCCCTACGAGGTATTCATTGAAAACATTTCAGCTCTGTCAAAGACCGTTCAGGCATTTAATACATGATGTTAAAAAGTGCATTTAACTTTTTCTTTTTCCCCCCCTCCCCTGTTATATGCAAATGCCTTTAATGCAGTGGTGAAATACAATATTTTTTACTACCGGTTCTGTGGGCGTGGCTTGGTGGGCAGGGTGTGGCTTGATGGGCGTGGCAGGAGAAGGATCCTGCAAAATCTCCATTTCCACCCCACTCCAAGGGAAGGATACTGCAACATTCCCATTCTCTCCCCACTCCTGGGGGAAGGATATTGCAAAATCTCCATTCCCACCCCACTCCAGGGGAAGGATCCTGCAAAATCTTCATTCCCACCCCACTCCAAGGGAAGGATACTGCAAAATCCCCATTCTCTCCCCACTCCTGGGGGAAGGATATTGCAAAATCTCCATTCCCACCCCACTCCAGGGGAAGGATCCTGCAAAATCTCTATTCCCACCCCACTCCAAGGGAAGGATACTGCAAAATCCCCATTCCCTCCCCACTCCTGGGGGAAGGATATTGCAAAATCTCCATTCCCACCCCACTCCAGGGGAAGGATCCTGCAAAATTCCCATTCCCTCCCCACTCCTGGGGGAAGGCTGTTACAAAATCCCCATTTCCTCCCCACTCCTGAGGGAAGGATATTGCAAAATCTCCATTCCCACCCCACGCTGGGGGCCAGCCAGAGGTGCTCTTTGCCGGTTCTCCAAACTACTCAAAATTTCCGGTACCGGTTCTCTAGAAACTATCAGAAGCTGCTAAATTTCACCCCTGATTTAATGGAAAAACGATTTATAAGTTATCCAGTTGGCGTATAAAGCCAAACTAACCTTGATTGGAACAGAAGTCAATTTAACTGTAGAAAAGCACTTTGCAGATCTGTTTTCAGAATTTACAGGCTTGAATTTGATAATTAAAACGGCGATATGCATTTAAGTGTTTTGAAAATAAATCATATTGTAATCAAGATAATAGTTTATAGGTGGCACAATCACAATCACCATTCGAAACATTTACAAACAAAAGAAGTAGGAACAATGAACTACCACCAATTTATGACTGTATAAATTTACTGTAGCCAAATAGGAAAGATTAATGAGAGGATGTAGATTTATCTTGATCTTTTGGAGGTTTGCAGAAGGGTATCTAGTGATGCTTGAAAGGGGCAAGGATGACTTTAAAGACAATTTTTAGGTTTTAGAGAGGGAATTAAAATGGGAATTGGGTACAGAAGCTTCTAAGTGGTAAACTGATCCCAGGCTAACCTTAAAGGTAAAGGCTCTCCTCGCACATATGTGCTAGTCATTCCTGACTCTAGGGGGCGCTGCTCATCTCCGTTTCAAAGCCGAAGAGCCAGCGCTGTCCGAAGACGTCTCCATGGACATGTGGCCGGCATGACTCAACGGCAAAGGCGCACGGAACGCTTTTACCTTCCCACCAAAGGTGGTCCCTATTTTTTTACTTGCATTTTTTTTTACATGCTTTCGAACTGCTAGGTTGGCAAAAGCTGGGACCAGGAACGGGAGCTCACCCCGTTATGCGGCGCTAGGGATTCGAACCGCTGAACTGCCGACCTTCTGATCCACAAGCTGAGCATGTGAGCCACCGAGCCACCGTGTCCCCTAGGCTAACCTTATTAACTTCCTAATCTTTTCAACATATCCTGAAATCATCAAAATTCAGCTGGCTAAATTTCAGAGGGATATCTTGGAGATGTACATGATACTATCCACATGTGGGATTCAGCCAGTTCGTACTGGTTTGAGAGAACCAGTAGCAGAAATCGCAGGGGCAAAACCACTGATCCGCACACTATGTACAGTACATACTTTTCTCTGTGAAGTTTCCAAGAGATGCCCTAATTAATTCATGAGCCACGAGCCAAACTTCAAAAGAAATACAGTCATTTATTAGGAGCACCATTTCGGCAATATTTGGATGCAGTTAGAACTAATTCCAAGTAGATTTACGTTCCCCTATGACCCTGTCTCTCCCCTCCCCATAAATCACATTCTCCAATCAACCACTTTGGCTGGCTGTGAAACCCAACACTTTCCTACTGATTGCGGTAAGAAAGCATCTGTGGAATGTAGTTTCAGTTAGGGAAATCAATCAGCTCCATCAGTTCTCCATCTCTCCTGCTCATGGGAACTTGAAAACTTTGCAAGCTGACACTCTCAGCTCAGTTACAAGTCCAAATCAAATGGTTAAACATAAGGTTATTTCATATATGACCCTGATTCCCTCTGATTATTATTCATTCAGTGAAGTTATTCTCAGTTCTGGAAGAAAGAAACTCATCCTCTTCCTCTTGCTCCCCCTCCTCTTATTCTAGTTCTAATTCTCTCACATCTGTTCTTGTAGGATGGTTCCTCTGTTTCCGAGAAGGGGTTTGTTGTATGAGCACTTATGGCTATTATGAGGTTGGGGTTTGTTTTTTTTTGCAATCCCTGCCTCTCAGCCAAATCATACATTAGTTGTAAGCATAACAATGAGGATGAGAGGGAACCATGTACATCTCCACGATGTAAAAAAGATGTGGAGACTCTAGAAAGAGTGCAGAGAAGAGCAACCAAGATGATTAGGGGATTGGAGGCTAAAACATATGAAGAATGGTTGCAGGAATTGAGTATGTCTAGTCTGATGAAAAGAAGGACTATGGGAGACATGATAGCAGCATTCCAGTATCTCAGGGGCTGCCCCAAAGAAGAGGGAGTCAAGCTATTCTCCAAAGCACCTGAAGGCAGGACAAGAAGCAATGGGTGGAAACGAATCAAGGAGAGAAGCAACTTAGAACTAAGGAGGAATTTCCTGACAGTTAGAAAAATTAACCAGTGGAACAACTTGCCTCCAGAAGTTGTGAATACTCCAACACTGGAAGTTTTTACGAAGATGTTGGATAACCATTTGCCTGAAGTGGTGTAGGGTTTCCTGCCTAAGCAGGAAGTTGGACTAGAAGACCTCCAAGGTCCCTTCCAACTCTGTTATTCTATTCTATTCTATTCTATTCTATTCTAGTCTAGTCTAGTCTAGTCTAGTCTAGTCTAGTCTAGTCTAGTCTAGTCTAGTCTAGTCTAGTCTAGTCTAGTCTAGTCTAGTCTAGTCTAGTCTATTCCATGCCATTTTATTTTCTATTCTATTTTCTAGTCTAGTGTAGTCTAGTGTAGTCTAGTCCAGTCCAGTCCAGTCCAGTCCAGTCCAGTCCAGTCCAGTCCAGTCCAGTCCACATTCTCTCCACCCCTCCCCTCTCCTTCCCTCCTTTCCTCTCCCCTTCTTTCCCTCTCCTCTCCTTTCCTCTCTTCCCCTTCTCTCCTTCTCTCCTCTCCTCCCCTCCCCTCCTAGTCTAGTCTAGTCTAGTCTAGTCTAGTCTAGTCTAGTCTAGTCTAGTCTAGTCTAGTCTAGTCTAGTCTAGTCTAATTGTATTTTCCATCCCATCCCATCCCATCCCATCCCATCCCATCCCATCCCAATGAAGTTGATAATTTCAGAAGTCTACACACCCATAAAGATTTATATCATCTACTTCTAGCAGCAGAATAAAATCATAACATTGGAAGGGACACCAAAGGGGCCTCTTCAGTGATGCAAACAAATTAAACCATCCACGATAAGATAGCTGCCCAGCTTCTACTTGCATGCGTCTTAGAAAGGGAACGAATGAGGGATATTTAAGTAGCTTATCACAGTATATACATCCTGATATTCAGCTTATGACTGAAAGTCTCTGGTCACTTTGAATTCAGTATGTGCGCAAAGTATATCCCATTAGTATACAGCAGCAAATTCCCAGTTGATTTTAGCAGTTATGGATTCTTTGTTAAGTGACAGTGCATTCCTATGAAGGGATAGAAATACCTTAAGCACTTAAGTATTTGCCGCATTCTCTGAGGATTGTCAATGCTTTTTCAATTCTATACAGGGATGCTATCTAAAAAGCTTGTGCTAGCCCATAGCTTTGTAAATACTCTTCACAGCAATTTACAATGAGGTGGGTCTAATTTTTTAGACCCGATGTATTATTTTTGCACTTTATCCTAATTGCACAATTTTAGCAGTCATCAAGATTCCTTCTGCACAAAAAATGTGCCACAGGTTTGTGGGTGAATGTTAGTTCTAACGTTTTCTTCAGTCTGCAAGCAAGTACCATAAATGTGCAATGGGCAAATTTGCTTAAACAATGTGCTATGATGGTGGCAGAAACCAACTTCGATCTCTTTTCACCTTTATAAACATACCTGTTTCTGATACTGTACTACTTTGAATGGGGAAGAAACCTGATAACACAGATTTCAGTTTTTTTGCTAAACTGACTTTTGCTAAAGTCAGTTTAGCAAAAAAAAAAAAAAAGATTCTTAGGATATAAAAAATTCTTCAACCTACCAGAAGTAGAAAATTTGAAGTTATTTATCTCCTGCTGATAGCCTGATTATAATTAATAATTATATTATTAATATCAATAATTATAAAACAAACATTTAACAGAAAGCACTACAGCAGGATTAGCAATATTAAAGAATAAGGAATTCATATGGCATAATATAATCTAATTTAATAAGTGTTTGTTGCACTAAATGCACCTGTCCTGTGTAACTTCTTGCCACACCTATAGTTACTGTAAATTCTTCCCTCCCATCCAGGTCTGATAAACCATATCAGTTTTGATTTGTAACATCTGCTATTAATCCAGTAATGTGAACACACCTTTTTTTTTTCTATCAAAAATATTCAAGTCTAACTTGATCCAGTAAGTTATCATTAGACATAGCACAAAGATAATTACTTTAGATAACCAGCCCTATTTTTCAAAATATACTGAATAAAGAAAGTAATATGAGTTATGGTTTCTGAACTATTTTTATTTATTTATTTATTGAATTTCTATACCGCCCTTCTCCCAAAGGACTCAGGGCGGTGAACAGATTAAGATTTCATATACATATAAATATATTTTATAAACAGTAAATAAATAAATAAATAAATAAACTATGCCTTATTAAAAGTAATCACTTTTAAGTGCCATTCCCAATGCTTTTAATATTTTCACAATAGCAGTTAAATAGGAAAGGCCCATCATCAAACACCTAAAAAAACCTTTAATTAATTTCTGCCTGTCACAACGGATACTCAGATTGTAACAACAACAACAACAAATGGCGATAGTGTTTATAGCCAGATGAGCTGCTGTTTTAATGTTGTGTTCCAGATTTGCATGCCGTTCAACTTCAAAGCCTTTATTGTCATTGTACATCACGTACGTATACAATGGAATTGGTTTAGCCTCTACTGGTGCAATCCATACAAGAATACGAAGCGTACTATATACAAATACGTAGCTATGCAAAACGATCTCACGTAGCATATCAAATCTATTAGTTACCAATCTGATGGTGGAATCGCCATTTTATGGAGAGAGTGGCAAAGGAAGACAAACAAAACCAGACTGAAATGATTGGCAAAATAGATAATTTATTTCAAATACTGCATTGCAGTGTAAATTTTGAATAAATAAATAAAAAAAATCAATAGATGTCTCTATTTTACTGTGCCCTTTTTCACATATAGAATTATAATGAATAATTATAATTGTGCTTCGTATGCAAACTTGCTATGGTATTAAATCAGAACTGTGGACAACAAGGACATATCTTGATACCTTGTTTCCCCAAAAATAAGACCCTGTCTTATATTTTTTTGAACCCTGAACTGAGCACTTGGCCTTATTGCCATGCACTCAAAAGCCCGATTGGGCTTATTCTCAGGGGATGTCTTATTTTGTGGGAAACAGGGTAGTATACATAAAACAAAACAAAATCCTTAGGAATGATTGATAAGAAAATGGAGAAAAGTTTGTACTATGTAACACTGCATATACGAACGGCGGCCAGAATTGCTATGGCACAAATGTGGAAACAGATCAATACACCACCTGAAGAAATAGTAATTAAAAAAATCCTCGAATGTGCTGACATGGATAAAATGACAATGGAGATTAAAGAAAGAGATGTTTTGGACTACTCTCCCAGGGGGGGAGTCTTCTCTGTGCGGGCACTCGCCCTGTGGAATGAGCTACCTCCTGGAATACGATTGATCCCGGACCTCCGTACTTTCCGTAAGGCCCTGAAGACTTATTTATTCCAACAAGCCGGCCTAGCCTAAATGGTTTTTAATGGGAATTTTTCAAATTTTATAGATTTGGGGTTTTAAATTGGGAAGCCATCGATTTAATTCATTTTTAGTTTTCTTAACTTGTGTATTTATATGTATTTTAATTCTGGCTGTCCACCGCCCTGAGTCCCTTTTGGGAGAAGGGCGGTATATAAATTTGAATAAATAAAATGAATAAATAAATAAATAAATAAATAAATAAATAAATAATAAAGTGTGGAATAGATTCTATACGTGGCTAGAAAATAGAAATCAAAACAAGAAATAAGAATGTAAATTGAAATTTGATTAATTGGAAACTAAGAGTATTGCATACCGGTAAGGATAAAATATTGACTATGTTAATAAATAGAATGTAAGTATATGTAACAATTTCATTTATAAGAATGCTCAATATGGTTACACAAGAATAAGAGAACGATTAGGAAGACTGAATTCAAAAGTAAATATAATTGTCGATGCAGGAAGTTGTGAAATATTATATAATGTTGTTATTTATGTTTCGTATTTTACTGTTTGGTGTATGTGTATGTTCTTTTTTTCTTTTTTTTCTTTTTTTCTTTTCTTTTTTTTTGGGTCTTTTTCTATTACGTTTTTAGTTTTAAAAAAATGTAAAATATTCAATAAAAATTATTTAAAAAACAAAAACAAACCTCCCCCAATAAAACACCAAAATCCTGGCATTCTTAAGATAATTTCATAAAGCCCAGATCCTTTATACACAGAAACCTGGTAGTAGCGCATCATGATAATCTTATTGCTTGCCCAAACTTCACATATTAAACAACATCATCATTGATCTACTAGGCATAGAACAGCCTTACATATCTTAGGGTCTTTCAAATGTTGTTATGACTACAACAGTGGTGGGTTTCAAATTTTTTTTACTACCGGTTCTGTGGATGTGGCTTGGTGGGCGTGGCATGGCTTGGTGGGCGTGGCTTGGTGGACATGGCAGGGGAAGGATACCGTAAAATCTCCATTTCCACCCCACTCCAGGGGAAGGATACTGTAAAATCTCCATTCCCTCCCCAATCCTGGGGGATGTTACTGCAAAATCCCCATTTCCTCCCGATCAGCTGGGACTTGGGAGGCAGAGAATAGATAGGGGCGGGGCCAGTTAGCATTTTTACTACCGGTTCTCTGAACTACTCAAAATTTCCACTACCGGTTCTCCAGAACTGGTCAGAACCTGCTGAAACCCACCTCTGGAGCATTAGATGATAGAGAAGGGTGAGAAGGACCATTTGCTGCCATCCCCAGTGGTCATCTTCAAACCAGTTCAAAATGCCTAAACTTCATAGGCAAATGCAATTCCTGGGAAAAATAGCTTTGTTCGTTCTGAAGGTTAATTCAAATAGTTTGCTGCTGAGAAACATTTAACCTAACTCCCCAATGGGGTCTACTATAAGTAACCAGCTAGATCGTGTGGAATGATTTAAAGTAGGGGTCTCCAACTTTGGCAACTTTAAGCCTGGCAGACTTCAACTCCCAGAATTCCCCAGCCAGCAAAGCTTGGGATAATTCTGGGAGTTGAAGTCCTCCAGTGCTTAAAGTTGCCAAGGTTGGAGACCCCTAAGTTAAAGAGATGCTAGTGCATAGCATAAAGGAAGGCATTTGCTTGAGTTCAGCTCAGTTCCTGGTGACTTCATAGGCATAATTTTTTTTTTGGCAACAGTAAGAAAGTGGTTTGGCACTATTTCCTTATCTTCTTCTGGAATATTTTTGTCAACTTCCTTATGTAGTCTGTTGTTCTGGGAATTCTAAAGGGTCTCCCAAGTACAACATTGATCTGACTCAGCTCAACCTTTGCCATCAGGAATACATGATGCAATGTAAGCTTGCTCATCCTTTCTTTATAGATAGACTCAGCTTAACCTTTGAAGGTAAACTGAGACCGTTTATAAAGAAAAGGATGAGCAAACATACGTTGCATCATGCTAATAACAGCCGTGCCGTGCCAAATAATTTCAAAACGAGTTAAGTGGCAGCTTCGGTTGTGACTGAATCATTCACTGCGTATTTGGAATTAATGGAATAGCTCATGTGTCCTTCTTTAAAAAGACCGAGAAACAGAAATAGAATCAGATAAATCAATCTAGGTCAATAGAGCAGGTTGATCTCAGGTGGGGGATCCTTCTGGTGGGGGAGGAGATAAAGGTATTACTAACTCTTGTTTCTTTTATTTCAATTGAGTTTGTAATTAACATCCTTATAATAGGTATATGTCCTCCGAGCAAAATGTATTTCATTTGATGATATCTTGAATGAGTCATATCTACTTCTGTACTTTTTTTGGTCTTATGGCAGGGATTTTATCTGAGCATCCCTATCATGTACTTATTATTACAAATCTTATTGTATTGTCAACTCATTTGGCAATATACTCCTAAACCCACAAAGAGGTACATTTCCTTCAGTTTAATGTCTTGCCTTACCCTTAAAAGTGATGGGAGATTTCACCAAACCCCACATAGTACTTAGCAAAAGCAGTAGCATTTAAACTTACCGTATTTTTCAGAGTATAAGACGCACCGGACTATAAGACGCACCTACCTCTGCCTCTGAGCAATTTTGCCTCGTTGGAGCAAACAGCAAGCAGCCTGCTTTACTTTCATTTTGGTTTTAGGCATAGCTTGATTAGCAGAAGAAAAAAAAATCTGCTCCCAGCAATTTACCTCCTTGCAGCAAGCAGCAGAGCCCTGCGCAAAACAGCTGACAGCAAAACAGCTGAGAGTCGGGAGGCCAATCTAATCAACTTGTGCTAATTAGGCTGTGCTAAAGCTGAAAGAGCTGTTTCTTCTTGCTGCTTGCTGCAAGGAGGTAACTGCTGGGTGGCAGAGGCCAAAGGGTGGGGGCCAGTGGGTGGGCGGGGCTACATTCGGTGTATAAGACGCACCTAAATTTTCACCCCCCTTTGGGGGGGGAAAGTGTGTCTTATACTCCGAAAAATACAGTATATATCGCTTCACAGTGCTTTACAAAACTCTCTGAGTGGTTTACAGCGTCGGCATATTGTCCCCCAACAATCTGGGTCCTCATTTCACCAAACCTGGAAGGATGGAAGGCTGAGTCAATCCTCGAGCCCACCAGGATCGAACTCCAGACGGTGGGCAGTGTTAGCCTGCAATACTGCATTCCAACCACTGTGCCACTTCGGCTTCTATCATTCATATGTATCTATATGCTTGGATCAATGGCATGTGCTCTTCTCAGGTGTACTTGGTACCTAGTCTTAATTTCCCCACATTAAAAGATGTTCAGGTACAGTTTTTTTTCCATGACGGAAAAAGGCTAGAGTAAGCTCCTAAAAATGCACATATTTTTCCCTAGCAATTGCAGTTAGAGAATGCAAAGTGTGACAAATAGGCATACTCAGTTCTGACATTGGTTTATGAAGCTCTAAAGAGCCTTTATTAATGCTTACTATTATTGGTGCCATTTGTTTTGGGTGATTTCTTATTGTTCCTTTGATCTATAACTGTAAACTTAACCAGTAAATAAGTAAACATCTCTACTTTGCATGTTCAACCTTCAGAATTTTTTCTGATCATTTTTTACCAGTTTCTTAGGACAATAGTTATCTCTGGGGCCATAACAACATTTACCATAAGCTTAAGGTAAAGGTAAAGGTTCCCCTTGCACAAATGTGCTAGTCGTTCCCAACTCTAGGGGGCAGTGCTTGTCTCCATTTCAAAGCCAAAGAGCCAGCGCTGTCCGAAGACGTCTCCATGGTCGTGTGGCCGGCATGACTCAACGCCAAAGGCACACAGAACGCTGTTCCCTTCCCATCAAAGGTGGTCCCTATTTTTCTACTTGCATTTTTTTACGTGCTTTCGAACTGCTAGGTTGGCAGAAGCTGGGAGAAGTAACAGGAGCTCATCCCGTTATGCGGCAGTAGGGATTCGAACCGCTGAACTGCCAACCTTTCAATCGACAAGCTCAGCCCCTGAGCCACGGCGTCCCCATAAGCGTACGTTAGCCATGTTGCCTTTATTAAGAATGTTAAGGCAAACTCGCTTTCATTTTTATTTGTGTGTAAACTATGTT
The DNA here is from genome assembly GCA_038048745.1 of Coluber constrictor foxii. Taxonomy (NCBI): domain Eukaryota; kingdom Metazoa; phylum Chordata; class Lepidosauria; order Squamata; family Colubridae; genus Coluber; species Coluber constrictor. The sequence continues at coordinate 35,724,191 of CM075967.1, forward strand.
AAAAATGCAAGTTACTAACAATCTGATGTAAATAAGATCACCAGCTCGTTGTAAGTCTCAAGGAGTTTGAGATGACCGTCCTCCCCTCCCTCGTAAGAAAACGAAAAGTATCATAGCTTCAATTCATTCACTACAGAAAGTAGATGCCCTCCTCCTATTTTGAACATGGTCCTAGCAATGGCATCAAGCATTTCCTCATTCCACTTCAATTACTAACTGCAAACTGCCCGCCCACTACGGAGAATTCGAGTCCCTCACTGCTGCCTCCTCTTGACCCTGTCTACATCAAGGGTCAGCAGCATATTTCTGTGAGTGCAGCAAGAGATGATTTAATCTTTTCATCCACTTCTTCCCATTTATCAGGAGGAATAAATCATTTTTCTTTAGCTGCCAAGTGCAGGAGGGAACAGAGACAGATGGGAAGTCAAGCTTTCTGCTTGGAGTTTGAAAAATAACTTCCTGGTATTCGTTCCCAGTTTTGGGATGAGATGCGGAGCCGTCCATTTTTATGAAGGTGCTCATGAACTTCTCAGAACAACAATAAACAACACCCAGTGGTGGGATTCAGCTGGGGTAACAACCAGTTCGCTGAGCAAGCACGAAACACGTACTCTGTGAGCGCACAGTGCCTTTGAAAACAGCCCTAAAATTTACCTTCTACTGCAGCCCTGGTGAGTAAAACAGATGAGGTGCAGCAATCCGCTCTGCCATACCTATCAGCTGGGCTTCAAACACAGGAAATATAGGTCGGTCTAGCTCAAAGGTGGGTTAGCAGGCCCAGCTGATCATCGGAGCGAACAGGTTCACTCTCAGCTGATATTCGGAGCTACCGATTTGCCCGAACCGATCTGAACCGGCTGAAACCCACCCCTGACAGCATCGATATATAGAGTAATATGTCAAAAATAAATGAGGATGGCAGAGAAGCCTTCTGCTCCAGGACACCCAGTGCTTATGGATGTTGATGTGATTTAATGCTTCTAAAATGTGGACTTTGTCTTGTAGAAACAAAAGATCAGTTGGTTAAAGCAGTGGAGACCAACTGGTGATCTGTGGACCACTAGTGGTCTGCGAGAAAATTTTGGTGCTCCGCAGAAACATTATTTGCATTATATTGCACTAAATCAGGGGTCCTCAAACTATGGCCCCTGGGCCGGATATGTGCAATGAATGTTTGTGTTGCTGCAGAGAGTCTCCCATTTCGGGGTCTTTTTGTGTGGGTTGGAGGGGGACAGAATTCCAACTTGGGGTCTGCTTTGGCCTCCTGGTGTGGGGCTTTGGGCGAAGGCTGGACGGAAGCGCTGCTGATGGCGAAGAGCCCTGAGGGCCTCGTTCCAGTGGGACTGCATCATGGCCTGGAACTGGCTGACCATCTTAGCCCACTGAGCCTCCAGGCACTGGTACTGACCTTGCACTCCCACAGGTCTTCCTTCTGATTGGAAAGCCTATGCTTGTAGTCCTCAGTGAGGTGCTTCTGCTGAGCCTTCTTCTCGGCCAGATCCAGTTTGAACTGAGCTGTTTGGCCAACTCTTTCTCATGGTGGCTGCTTAGCTCCAACAACTGCTTCCTGTTGGGGCCCTAAGGAGTCCGGGCGTGGAGGCAAGGAGTGGGCCACGCCCACCCAGTCACATGACCACCTAGCCATGCCCACCCATCCAGTCATTAGGCAGATCACAGTAGTGGTCCGCGGCATTTAAAATTATGAATTTAGTGGTCCTTGAGGTCCAAAAAGTTGGTGACCCCTGGGTTAAAGGACCTTAACAATCCTGATGCCTGATGAAGACTATTATCGAGGCAACAGATTAAAGATGATAATAAAAGAAATGTATTGGAATGGCAGCCTTGGAAAATTAGTACAAAGCTAGCACTTCCTAAGCCTAAAGGCCATTTTTCTTAGAACAAGTTCAACAATAGTTCAATTTTTATATGGTTCTTTTTATAAGCTCTTGTTATAAGATTTTTATTTTATACTGTCATTTGTATTTTCATAGATGTTTTTTGTCATTGCAGATGTTTTTCATATAAGAAAGGTAGGATATAAAATTTTTACACAATGAATTGTATTTAATAAATAAGTACAATTCTTTGGACATACCTAACGGCATCAATATCAGAGTAATCCGATTCCTAATTACTTCTTGGGATAAGTATTTAAAGGATATTACTCCAACAAGATTTATATTCAAAGGACTTCTTTCAAGAGTGGTTGATGCATATAGTACCGTATTTTTCGGAGTATAAGACACACTTTTTTCCCCTCCTAAAAGAGGCTGAAAATTTGGGTGCGTCTTATACTCTGAATGTAGTTTTTTTGAAGCTTTTTTCCAGCCCTAACGAGCACTAGCGATCTTCCGGGCTTTGCCTGCTCCCTCCGACTCTCAGCTGTTATTTAGAAGCTTTTTTTCAGTGAAGCTTTTGCCCGCTCCCTCCGACTCTCAGCTGGAGCTTTTCAGCTGAACTCTGAAGCTTTTTTTCAGCCATAATGAGGCGCTAATGAGTGAAGCGCTTTGCCTGCTCCCTCTGACTCTCAGCTGTGAAGTTTTTTTTCAGCCCTAACGAGGCACTAGCGATCTTCTGGGCTTTGCCTGCTCCTTCTGACTCTCAGCTGTTCTTTAGAAGCTTTTTTTTCAGTGAAGCTTTTGCCTGCTCTCTCCGACTCTCCAGCTGGAACTTTTCAGCTGGACTTTGAAGCTTTTTTTCAGCCCTAAGGAGGCGCTAGCGAGTGAAGCGATCTCCATGGTTTGCCTGCTTTTCTCACTGCTTCTCTCTCCAAAGATCAGTTCTGCTTTAGAAGCTGTTTTTTATCCCCAAGCCGGGGATAAAAACCAGCAAATTAATATGCTGAAGTTGACCAAACTAAGGATGCTAGCCAGATGAATATCTGGTAGACAGATTCCCCCCCCCCCATTTTCCTCCCCAAAAACTAAGTTGTGTCTTATACTCCAGTGCATCTTATACTCTGAAAAATATGGTATCTTGATTTTTTTTTCATGAAGTATCATTAGAGTTAAATCCAATGGAAACAGTCCTTAAGGAAATATGTTGAGGGCTATACTGGTTGATTGTGTATTTCATGTTATCCACAATGCATTGGGAGCATCTGCATTTTAAAATTCTCTCTCATACAATCAAAACCTTCTAAACGAAGTTGCCCAAATCCCTTTAGGTCCCTCTGAATGCTTATATGCTTGATAATTTAGAAAAGCTTACTTTTCAACACTGCTCCTGCAAAAAAATACAGTATGAAAGCTCTTTCAATAAATACAAATGTTGGGCATTTCTGGTCAGGAAATAGACAGACTTTCTGAGGGGAAAAGGGGAATCATAATTAAGGGCCATAATATCATAAATCTTCCCATTCCGGGTATTTTTTGAAGAATAATATTCTACTTATATTATGTTGTTAGATTTCCTTTGTGATGAAAATGATCTCTGGGCAGTGCTTGAGCTGGAGAAGGACTGTTAATGCACATGTTGTGACTGTCACACTTAAGGGTGTTCCAGGCTTCAATCACTGGCACTAAAACAACTATTGACTCCTCTTCCAAGAAGCTCCATAGGCTTCTGGTAATTTCACAAATGAACAAACATACACTCACAGAGTTTGTATGAAATGGGTTTCAGTTGTCAAATTCTTGCTGTCGATGCAATTAATTAAATAATTACCGTGTTTCCCTGAAAATAAGACAACTCCTGAAAATAATCCCTCCCCTGAAAATAATCCATCCCCCCAAAATAAGCCCTCCCGTAAAATATTTACGTGCATGCGCAGCTGGTCCCTGCCATTTCCTCTGGTTAGGGTTAGGGAGACAGAGCTCAAAATCAGGTAAGATGGCAAGAAGAGCCCTGTCTTGCTCCATGAGCTTCAAAATAATAAGACCTCCCAAAAATAAGGCCAAGTGCTTATTCGGGGTGAAGTCACATCCACTAGTTTCTGGGCTTTTTTTCTTCTGGCAGCCAGCAGGCCCTATGCTGCCCATTGGGAGACTTATATAGATCTATTTCTGGCTCATTAGCCTTCATCAGTAAGCCACACCCATGAAGGCTAAAAAGCCAGAAATAGATCTATATAAGTCTCCCAATGGGCAGCATAGGGCCTGCTGGCTGCCAGAAGAAAAAAAGCCCAAAAACTAGTGAACGTGACTTCACTGAACTAGGGCAGCAGAAAAATCTTGGTTACATAGGAAAAATGTGGCTAAAGAAAAATACACATAAATCCTACGAAAAAGTAAGAAAATAAATACTGTACCTTTACAGGGAGGATACATGAGATGTGGGTGTGGCTTACTGATGAAGGCTAACAAGCCAGAAATATATCTATATAAGTCTCCCAATGGGCAGCATAGGGCCTGCTGGCTGCCAGAAGAAAAAAAGCCCAGAAACTAGTGGATGTGACTTCACTGATCTAGGGTTCTACCTACGTAACCAAGATTTTATGGAGCCCTAGTTCAGTGAAATCACAATCCACTAGGGCTGCATAAAATCTTGGTTACGTAGGTAGAACCTGGCTAAAGAGAAATACACATAAAGCTTACGAAAAGGAAAGGAAAGAAAACACACACACACACACACACACACACACACACACACACACACACACACATATATATACGCATACATACATACATACATGTATGTATATATACATTCATATAACTAAAGCTTTCTGGGATATGATAGCTTGCTATTATATCAAGATATAATAATTCTAAAACAAAAGCTGTAGGCCAGTGAAGGAAAGAAAGCCTATCTTAATAATTACTTCATTTTCTAGAAGATTCCAGAATTAGAAAAACGAAACTTCAAAAGAACAATATATTAAATTCAAATATAGCTTTAAACGTATCTTTTTGCACCGCAAAAAGCAAACAGGCTGAAAAACTCAAACCTAAATCAAAATCTTACAATGTGTCAAATGGATAAAGCATCTCAGTTGAGCAGATGTGGTGTAGAACAATCCTCTCTGCCTGCTAGGAAAAAAGGCCCATTGTGTTCACAGCAGCTTACTCACAGCTAAAAATAAAGAATTTCAGCCTGAGATTGCAGTTCTAGGAATT